>JACDOX010000037.1:1217507-1239845 GCA_014549065.1 Cardinalis cardinalis | reverse complement strand
CCGCGGCGGCGGCGGCCCGGCGGCAGCATGGGCTGGAGCTGACAGCGCCCGCCCCGCAGACGCTGCCGAGCGCTGCCGGCGGGGGAGCAGAGGGAGCGCGGCCGCGGGGAAGGGAAAAGTTGCCGCGTCCGCCCGGGGAAACTTTGTGTGGCCGAGGCGGGGAGGGGGCGGCGGAGCCGAGCCGTCCGGTGCGGTGCGGTGCGGTCCCTGCGCGGCGGCGGCGGGGCGCGCAGCGGGCGCTGAGGCGGCGCGGGGGTCATGCCCGCCGCCAGCTTGCTGCCGCTCTTCGGTAGCGCGGCAGGGCCGGGGACGCTGGGCGGCCCCGCGGGCAGCGGAGCGGGCGGCGGGGGCAGGAAGGCGGCGGGCCCCGGCGCGTTCCGGCTGACGGAGAAGTTCGTGCTGCTGCTGGTGTTCAGCGCCTTCATCACCCTCTGCTTCGGGGCCATCTTTTTCCTGCCCGACTCCTCCAAGCTCCTCAGCGGCGTCTTCTTCCACTCGGCCGCCCTGCAGCCGCCACCGCCGCCGCCCGGCGGGCAGCCCCGCGCCCCTCCGCAGCCCGGAGGCGGCCCGGCGGCGGCGGCGGCCGCGGGCGGGGCGGGCAGCCTGGAGCGGATCCGCGCGGACCACGAGCGGGCTCTGCGGGAGGCCAAGGAGACGCTGCAGAAACTGCCCGAGGAGATCCGCAGAGACATCCGCCAGGACAAGGAGAAACTTCTGCAGGACGCCCGCGGCAGGAAGGAGTCGGGTGCCCCCGGGCTGCCCCAGCGCCTTTTCCGCCAGCCCGTCGGCGCCGTGGGGCAGGAGCCCGCCGACCCCGACGTCCGGCAGAGGAGGGAGAAAATCAAAGAGGTGAGTGGTGGCGGCTGTCGGTCCCGCTCCGGGGGATGCGCCGCGACACTCCCGCACGGGGCAACAGGTCTCTGCCGGCTCTGGCGGCGGTGTTTGGGGACCCCGGGCCACTCCTGCCGCCTCCTCCTTGCGGGAAGAGGGTCTTTCTGGCCGGCTGTCCCTCGGTAGCCGCAGCGCAGGTCGGCGGCGTCGCCCGCGGTTGCATCCTCGCAGCCCGCGGTGCGTTCCCGCCTGCGGGCCCGCGCTGCCGGCTCCGTGCCCGCTGCGCCTCCCTCCCTCCCGATGTTGCCGGGTTCCCCCAGCTGTTGCACCGAAACCCGGGGAGAAAGCAAAGCCCGACGCGGGCTGGCAGGCTAGGGGTCGCTTCGCGGGGCGCCGAGGGCTGGGGACGCTCCCCATGGGGCGTCCCGGGCTCGGGCGGTGGGTGTCCGATCCTCCGCGGGTGCGGGAGGCAGCGGGGCGCGGCTCCCTGCCCGTGCCGCGCTCCTGGCTGAGGAGCTGCCCGGCGCTGTCCGGCGCGGGGCAGGTGCGGTGCTGCGCTCCAGAGGTGTCGCGGTCCGACTCGGGTTCGTGCGGTTCACTCTTCAGCGGTACCGGCTGTCTAAAGAGTTGAGGGCATTTGGCAAATACGGTCAATTTAGGTTGCAGCGGTAAAGCGTCAGAGCTGTGTTTGCTTTGACGAATTCCTTCAATCGCCTTTTTTCGGTCCTGCTGCTCGGTTGGTTCAAGTACCGGCTTAAATCCTTCCCTACAAAAATTCTCCAAACTGTGTGTAGGTAATGCTGTCGTGGGCAGAGTTTGACAGGGTTCTCTAGCAGAAGAAGAATTTCCTCGGTAATACAGTTCAACTTCCCATCAGTGCTGGCTGGTTTATTTATTGAACTGACAATTTCAGCTGCCTGCAGAGATTAGGGTTTATGAATTAATTAGCAGTATTTATTTCATGTTCTGTGGTGATGGAAATGAGATAGGCTTACTACAGAGACTTACTACAGAGTATTTCAGTATTTGTGAAACCTGGTTAGCCTTAGTTAAAATTATTTATTCTTATTGTGCGTTTGTACAGAGTGCTCTGAAAAGTGAGTTGTGATATCACATGGAGCATCATGTAATAAGCTCTCACAAATATCGAGTTGTGTTCTGTGCTCTGGAGTCCTTGTGTCACTTTAACTATTTCAGCAAATTGTGTAGCATAGTTTTAAGTCATAAGCAGCATGTACCAATGCAAAGGTATTTTGAAGGGAGAAACTCCTAGGAGAACACGGTACAGACCACATCTTGAAGTGTGCAGAGAGTATGTTGTCTTCTGGTTTAGTCATGCAGCCTCCCTGAGGCATATGGAAAGTTAGAAATACCAGCAAACTCTTTTTCCAGCTAGGTGACATTGCCATGGAGAAGTATTTAGAAGTAATGAGGGTCCAGACCTGATGTACATGATTCTGTGGTACAGAAGACTGCAACAAGTACTAAATGGGGAGGAGGAAGATAACACTTAAACATACTGCTGTGCTGCTGGTCCCACTGTATGCCAGCTGGTCTGAGTTACCTTTTATTTCGTGAGAATATGCATGTGGATGTGTACTTACAAACATATGGTCAATATCTCCTCAATTTCTTCTTCCCTTTCCTTTCCATCCCCTTTCTCCTCCACTTCCACACAGAGCACCAGTTTCACAGCAGTCTCCCCAAACCAGAGTTTTGGCTGTTTAAGCATAGGAGATGACACAGAAACTGCACTTTGTTTCCAGATCTTTGCTTCCTTCATACCTCAGTTTAAGTCCTCAATACCAAGTGTTGTTTCTGGGAATTTCTTTTCCTCCTAAATCAGTATGTGATCTTAACATCCTGGTTCCTTACTTGCTTTAGTATTTTTGCAGTACTTTGCTGGGTTTGATTTTTGTCTTTTTTGAAGAATACATTTTTTCCATTGGCAATAAAACAGTATTTCTGTTCTGTGCTGACTTGCCTCACATTGTTTCATGTATTGGCTTTTTTGTTGCTTTTCTCTTTGTCTTTTTGCAAGCTTTAGTCCCCTTTTTTATATTGTTACCTTAGTGTCAAGATGGATTTCTAATCTGCAGGCTTTTTAGCTTAGTTTTAAAACTTTAAATAGTTTTAAATTGTCTCTTTTTAAAGTATGAACTTTTGTACTCTACTGTWAATGCACAGAAACCAGAATTATCCCTTAAAGTTCTTCTCTTTGTGCCCAGTGGTTACATGCTGGAGATGCAAACATAAAAAAACCTTTTTGCTTTCATACTCTTTTGAGCCTGGAATTCACATATACATTGTATGATTTATGTCGTATATCTAGAACTCAAAATTTGAAACTAGTCTTGACAATGGTTTTTACAGAAGGAAGCAAATTACTTTAAAGGAAGAGAATGCCAAAAAATGAGGTTGTTCTTCCCTGTGTTTCTGTTCTGGAAGGGCTCCATCCTGCCAACGTGCTGACATAAAGCTGAGAGGAGCTGAGAGGGGAGATACCTTAGAGATGCTTTGTTCATTTACTGTTTTAAATTCTAAGTTGACATGTGTGTTTAGAAGTCCAGCCAGTACAATATCACTTAGCAATTATATGCTGTGACTTTATGGCATTTCTTAGCCAAGTTTTGTTCTAGAAATTTTAACCACTTTTTCTACAGCTTGCTCTTTTATATTAGGAAAAAAAATGAACAGGGTGAAACTTAAACCAAGAAGGAAATGTAAAGGTTCTTGAACCTCTCTTAGTATTTAAACCAACATCATATTACCAAAAAGAAAAAGAAATGCTAGATGCTTATTGAGCAAGTAAAATACTTGTGGAAACATGAAGAAGTAGAGATCCTGTTGCTATGAGGAAACCCCCACTTCTTTTTCACTCTGTCAGAACTGTGGTTTCTCTCAAGGTCTGTGTGTAGGAACTGCCCCACTGTGTTACACCTCTGGGCCTGGCTATGTGCAAGGAAGGGACGTGAGTCAGAGACCAGCGATACTGATGGGTGCTGTGCTCRTGCTCTGTTTCTCTTCTGTTGATGTGTTACAGGCAAACTCAGAGGAAAGAGCAGCACTGCCAGCAGTAGGGCTTTCCCCACTACTTCCTGTTCTGCTGCTGTCAGTTGCTTGTGGCTGCTGATTTTTTTACTGCGTGGCCTGGGTGTTGTCCTCATGCAGGATGCCTCATGGAGGCTTGAGCAATGAAGCACAGTTTGAGCATACCAGCACACTTGCATTTGCCAGAATTTACATTCTTCAGTCAGTTCCTCCAGTGCTCCCATGACTTGGAGCAAGGTCTGGGTCTGTGGCAAGTGCCTCCTGTGGTATCTGTTCCCTACCTGGAAAAAAGGAGTGGAAGGCAGTGATGATTCTGTTCCATTCAAGTGCAATGTCTTCCAGTCTCTGCTTTTGTCACTGTTGATTATGGCTGGGCATCATTATCCCTGATGCAAGGGAAGACTTGCAGGGGCATAGGTAGTTGATACAAGCAAAAGAAATTATTAGAAGAGGATAATAATAGTGGAGAGAGGCTATGAAGGCAGGAGATGCGTTCTTTAATTAGAGAAATCTGATTTTGAGTCTTCTCCAAGTCTCAGTCCTCTCTCTTCCAAGAAAAAAAAAACCAGTGCTGGAATTATTTAGGTGTTAAGAAAACAGCAAAACCTAAGCTCTTTTTATTTTAAAGCAAAAGAATAGAAACGATGAGTGAGCTAGCTCAGGTACTAGAAGCTATATAATCACATTAGTGTGGTGCTCTGCCCAGACTAATTAATCCTGCTGATCAGCAAGCTCCATGGTGGAGCACCATACTAATGCAGCTGTGCTGTTCTTGTACAAGGTAACTAGCTTGGAAACTGTTCACATTATTGATCAGAGCTGTTTGGACATGTTTTCAGRATAAAAGCCTCCCTGGTAAACTGGAATCAATGTCTAAAGAGCATGGTCATGCAGTGCTCCTAGTACTTGCACAGCTCTCAGCTGTTGCAGTCATGTAGTACAAGTCCTGCAGAGAGGAATTTGAGCACCAGTCCTTTGAGCTCAACAGGGCAGTGGTTTCAAGTCAGCAAAACAGACTCTGCAGCTTCCCTCYCCATCTTTCTGTAAAGAAATGGATTGAGGTGGCATTGGCAGTGTGAATTCTGAAGCTTTTTRAGTCCTATGGTGGCTTTKATGCAATTTAGATGGAAGTCTCAGTAATGTTACAGGGATGTTCAGCAATATCTTGAGGAAAGAAAGCTTGTGAGCATGGAAATAAAGCACTAATCAGAGATCTAATATGTGCTTGACATGAAATACTTGGGCATAATCAGATCTCGTCATTAACAAGGAGTGATGGTGAAATTATGGATGGTCACTCACTGCTGTGGAAGGGCAGTTGGCCCCTTGTGTCTTCCTGCATGCTTCCACCAACTGCTTTACTACTGCCTGGTATCCTGGTGCTGCTGCTCAGGAAGGTCCAGTGCCAGCTGGATGGAATTATATTTCCTTATGAGGGTGTTTACATGATAAGGTGAGCTCACTAATACTTCTTGCTATTGGAAGAGGAGGACAAGTCTCTTCATCYCACTTTTGATTGCCTTCTCCCACTATCTACTTTCTGTGATTTTTACTGCATCCCTCCATAAGCTGCTTCAGCTCAGCAAGTCAGCTAAAAACTGTCAGAGAAAAAGGAAATTGGATGGATTTCTGCTAAACTTTCTGTCAGGTTGGTGAGTTAAAGGTGATAATGAAAGGGTTGACTTGGTGCTGGTTTTGGCTGTGCTGAGGGAACAGGTGGAAGAAAGGTATGAAATCTCTTTGAGTAGCTGTGTCTTAGCACCTGGTATCTGTTCTTCTTGCCTAAGTTCTCCTTTAAAACTGAATCTCTGCAATGAGCCTTTTGCAGAGCAAAGGTTCTATCTACTGTAATCATCTTTAGCAGAATGAAGCATTTCCCTTCAGAAGGTTTACCTCCCAACCCCTCTTCTCATAACAGAAAAAGATACAGGAAGTACAGAAACAAGAATTACTGAAGCCCCAGCTACTGTAGAGCAAAATTCAGAGTGCTTTTACTTGTGAGGACCTTTATAGGAGAGGAAACAGTTAAAATGCAGCAGTTTAAGTGTGGGTGGTTTGAGTTTCAAATAGAAAAAGCCATGTTCCCTGATGGTACATTTCTTTAAGAACRTGATTCAGTGAAAGGAAGAGTTGACATGTAATGAGTAAGCAGTGTGGTGATTCCTGCCAACATGCTGCTGATGCAATCAATGCATTTCGAAAGAAGTTTTCCTGAAGTATCTTGTGACYTTAATCTGACATGTTATAGTTGTCATTAAGTTTGTTGAAGTTTAAAATTAATCTTGTTTCTTTTTTCTCAGCCAAAGCTTTATTTACTTGTAATATTCAGTATTTTTGTATTTGCTATTTCTTTTTGAGTTTTTGATAGTGCTTTTCTTCCTGATAAATACTGTTTGTGGGGTTTTTTTTTAATGGTTTTATAAAAGTCACTGAGGAGGTGRATAAAGTGCCTAAAGATGGGAATCACATATGATAATGGCAAGCTGGAGGTGGCCAGGGTTGCCTTATGATATCCTAAATGTCACAAACCACTAAGTTAAAGTGCTTGCTTAGGGCTAATGGCACTGCAGGATGCAGAGAAGCTTCAGCTGTGTTACTGAGTATGATTCAGTGACTCACTTGGCAGAACCTRTGGACAGCCAGCTCAACTTGCCAACTGGATCTGAAGCTACCCTTGCTTTAGTKGGGTTTGTGCCCTGGGGGGTAGGGAGCTGAAAGGGTTTAGTGGAGGTCTGAGCAGAGTGGGTGCAGTGGACCCCCACTAAGCCACTGCATTTGAAAGGAGAGGAAACTGGAGGAGAATCTCCTGAGGTATCTTTATGTCCCCAAAATATGAAATAGAGTWTATATTTGCCAAATTAATGTTCTTCCTGATAAGACACCTTAGGATCTTTTTAGGGAAGGACGTTGTTTCAGGTGAGTTGTTTCAGGTACTGCCTTGTTTGCGTTTGTTTTGTTTGTTTGGGGATTTTTAGTGAGAACCTCATAGCCTCCCTTCAGTCAAATTATCTTAGCTTTGAACTGGGATCATGAGTTGGAGGGATGTTTCACTGTATGACTGTGTGCATATCTGTGTGCCCCTGGGAATAGGGTGTGTTCTCAATTGCTAGTTCATGTTTTTACAGCCTTGCACCTGTTTTCTGTGTGCTAAGAATAATATTTAATTTTCCTATCTTCAGACTTGGTCTGTATTCTCAACAGGTAAACTTATCAAAAGTAACTGAATGTCCTTTATAACCAGATCCTCAGAATTCTGGGGAAAATAAAAAGGCTTTAAATGCTGAATGGAAAACATCTGGTTTTCACCAAAAAAAAAAAAAAAAACAAACCAAAAAAGAAACAAAAACAATCTCATGATTAATTCTTTATCTTTCTGTAAAGGCAAAATGTAAATTCCAGAGACATAGGACTCTTCATGAGAACTAAATAAGGCGATATAAACATGTGAGATAAAGCCTAAAACAGAATATCTCCTGTACTTCAGCAGAAGTTACATTCTCATGGTGATGATTTTGTATTTAATGCTAGTGTAGCAGCCTATGGCAGCCAATTAATATAAAGAAATAGACTAAATCATAATGTTAGTGAGTATAGTTGCCTAAGGCTGTAGTTCTGTGCTGCAGACAAACTGAAGCAGAAAAAATTCCACCTGTTTATTAAAATCTACTGTTAAGACCAAAAAAAGGTCTTATCTCATTCAGGGAGCAAATAAGAGTGGTAGACAGCCAGGCTTTGATACCTTCTTTGAATGTTAATGAAAGCACAGGATTTATGAAAAGGAAGTCACGGAGAGGCAGAAGACRGCTCTTCTTGTGGAAAATCATTAATATCCTTGCAGTAGGACCTGTGTTACTGTTGGATGGACAGAGCTTTTCTTAAAGTTGTCTGAAGCATACTGCTCTAAGGATTGCTGTGTGTTAACTTCCTCTTTGGTTGCGTTGGGGTGTTTTCTAGCTCGGTGAGCCAGCAYAAGAGGAAATTTCTGTGGTTTTCATCTTAAAGATACTATCTTGATAAGTGTTTCCTTTATTTACAAATAACAAATTTGTCTTCCCAACTTATTTGGCACAGTAAGAGTAATATTTCAGGAAAGTGGCTTTGATTCAGTGTTGGCTCTGTCTTAACAGTGCAGCACTTACTCTGGCAATAAATTGCCACCTGAGGTGGTACAGAGATGATGAGACACACTGGTTGTGTGTTTTTTGACAACAAACTCAAGTATTCAGATGTGTCTCTGTGTAAAGYAGGTTTTAGACACTCAGTTTTGAAGAGTTTTGTTGTCTCTTCCTAAGTTATTTATAGAAGAGCTGTGATTTTACAAGTGAGGGAAATAACTGGGGGGGATGACGGACTGTGAATTAAGCAATATGGGCAATGTACCAGATGCTCAATATGCTGATTTCTTTTGTGTGAAAATCTTCTTTATCCACAACATTATTCAGTTGTTTGTTTTTTGTTTTTCTTTTTTCACTGAGTTGTTTGGGCTTTTTAAAGCATGTGACTTAAAGATTGTGTGCACACTTGTGAGAGGCATCTTCTGCTTTGCTATTTTCCATGACTCTTTTTAATCATGTCTGCAAGTCTGTTATGAAAACATAATTGTTGAGTAGTGAAGCTCATGCTTCCCTGAAGCAGATGAAATGAAACTTTTTACTTTTTACAGACTTGTGGTTGAGCCGCAGTTCTCTTGCTTGGCAGCCCTGCCTGCAGAGGTCCAGAAGGTTTTGCTGTTGAGGGGAAGCATTTGGGTGCTTTTCTTGGGCTGAGAGCAGTCCATTGATTCACCCAGGGTTGCACAGTGTGCCAGATTTCAGAGCAGAATTCTGGTTCCTGTTTGGTCATTCCCCACTAAACCAGGGGCTGTTGCTCTGTGCTGGGTGAAGGCTGTCTTGGCTCCCACCTGTTATGCAGGTGTCCGGCACGGGTATGTCACTWCATTAGGGTCAATTTAAACCTGGGCTTTGAGTGTGATTCATGATTGCACATGAGCAGCTTTGCTTTACCACTAAACTGCTGCTAAATGCATTTTTTTACTGCAGGGRCAGGTTAAGCCTGAGACTCCCTGGTTCTGTGTTTAGGTCATTAGCTTTGTAAGCTTTTGAAGCAACACTTGAGTGTTGTGCACCAGTGCTGTTATGAAGGAAGGCATGTAGAGTAGTAAAATTCCTCGTTTGCCTTTCTTGCATCTTGAAATCTTCAGYTTGAACTCTGTTGTAACCAAGAAAGGCTTGCATGAAATAATATGACAACTTGCTATAACTCTCCACGGTAAGCTGGTTGGAATTTATAGCTGGTATTTATGAAGATACAGGTATTGCTCATTTTGATGCCTCTGATTTTAAAAGCTTTTCAAACAGATTGGATGAGCACATAACCTGCTGTTACATTCTTATAACTGTCAAAATTAAACATTCACAGTCCTTGTGGGAACACTGAGATATGCGGTCTCTTAGGCAAGGGTAACTACAAGTGCAAAATCTATTTTCATTTGTCTTCCTACTCTTTCTTGGAAGCTGCATGTACCTTGGTTTTAAACTTGTTTTAAGAATAGAGTAAGTGAGTGGACTCTGACTTATTCGAAACTTGGCCCCTTTCTTTTAAGGGCAAATCTCTAATCAGGTAAGAAAATTGGTGAAAATCAGAAGAGATGGTAGGCAATACTGTGCAAAGGACTGAAAAGACTCTGTGCAGTGAATGAGCTGATGACTGTGGAACATCTGGCTGTTTTAAGACTTTGTGTGCATCTCAAAAATACTTGTGAAAGAATCAGCTTCTTTCTCTGATACTGGGTAGAAACAGAAGTCGCAGTTTTAATGGAAAAGTATGCAGCTTTGCACTTCCCATATGAAGATATATAATGCTGGCAATTTAGGGTAGAGGCAGTACTATGTGCTTTTAGTGTGAATAAAGTAGAAAGAAAGAATGTCTGATACTTTCTTCCCAGAATTTTACATCATCTCACTTGTGTAGGGGTGATCATATTGCTTGGCAACATAAAACCTCTTTTTCCATCATTTATTTAAAGTCAGTGTCTGCTTTTAAAACATTGCAGTAAAATGACATTAGATCAGTGGGGCTTGCTTCTTTAATTAGCATTCAGACCACTGTGAGRCTATTTTTTAAAAGTATCTGCATACTTTTCTTTCACTTAGTTCCCTCCTTAATATGAATCTTKGCCTTTTGAAATTCCTTTTGTTCAGGGACTGCTTTCTTCCAAGGAAATATGAAGTAGTGAGTGTAAAAGAATATCAAGCTAAAAAAAGCCATTTTGCTTTCAAAGTGTAATGCTTAAGGAGATAGTAATTTTACTATTCAGTGATAGACACATACAGATGCAGACCTAGTCTTTAACTCTGCTCACGCTTTTCTCACTGCCTTTGAGCACTGACATCTGTTGGTGCRGTGAATGGTGCTACTGCTGATAAAGCTTCGCCCATACTGCTGTCTGTGGGGAAATCTGTTGCTTGCTACTGTGGTTGTAGTTCTCCACCCATCTGTGATTTTAAGAATTGCACTTGATATTCTGAGTTGGACCCAGGTAGTAATAATAAATTCTTTAAAGCCTAAAGAAGAGAAATAGATGTTAATCATTTGCAGTGATGTATTTCTGTCCCTCACGCCTATCAAGCAASAGAAAACCTAATTACCATTTAGAGAGTAGAAGAGTTATAAATGTTACTTATTTTAAAAGTTATACCACTTCAAAACTGCATGCTTCTYTCTCTGTTCTGGTGAGATCATCTGAAGAATCACCATGGGGAAAACTATGACCAACTGCAAATTGACTGATATTTTTGTCTTATTCTGTAAATCTCTAGAGTAAGTGTGGCACTGTACTTGAACTGACTGAAATAGAAAGGTGTGTGATCTTGTCAAGGGCTGAAGTGACATCACAGATCAAGAAGGGCGCTTCAAAGAAGTGGTCTTTCTGAAGAAAAGCACATACGTCTCTTCATGCAGTTTCTTTTAAAAAATAAATATATTCAYGTGTTGATAGAGATATATTCATGTCTTTCTCCACATGTGTGTTTTACATAAGAGTGAAATATGTTGTGGAATTGGTCTGTTGTCTGTAGCTGAGAAGGCAGTTTGCTGAGGACAAGCTCTGTGTGGTCTGAAAAAACACCTTGAAAAAAGTTAAAGGCATAGGATTTGTTTTGTCTTACGAATTGTCATATTGAAATACTTCAAATTGAAAATATAATTATACATATGCTACAATCAAAATCCAGAACATTAGGATGAAGCAAAGAAATCCTTATGTTTCAATAATCAGCTTTACTCAAGTTATTTTTTTATTTTATAAATCTAAATATTGCAGAAAGTAGATGTCCTCTAAGAAAGTTTTCAGACTTCATGGAAACAGTTTTCGTATGCGGCCTTGTCATCTGTAGACATTATGGGGACTCAGTTGGTCTGTGTTTATGCACACTGTAGTCCTGTTTGGTCTTTTTCCCGGCCTTCTGCTGACCACAGAATTTTGTTATTGAGAAGGAGAGAAATTCAGGCTCGCCACTGGACCTCTGGAGGCCTGATCTCTTGCATAGAGCAGAGCTGACTTCAAAATGAAATTGAGTTGCTCAGTCTTGTACACTCAAGCGTGGAAGATCTCTGCAGGGGGACATTCTGCAGCCCCTCTGGACAAACCTATTCCAGTGTCTGAAGACCCTTATTGTAGGATTTTTTAATTGTTATTGTATCTAGATACAATTTCTCTTGCTGCAACTGATGACACTGCCTTTACTCCTTTCCTTGTGCCACACTGAGGTGATCTGGGCTGCCTTTTCCCCATGGGTATCTCCTAAGTCATTAAGAAGCCTCTCTTTTCTAGTCCAAACATACCCAGCTTCATCTGCCCCTTTCCATAGGTCATTGTATTCTCTATAATTAAAAAAAAACTAAACTCTAATTGTTGCAGGGGAGCTGAAAACCAGGAACAGGGCTTCCATTTGAGGCRTCAGGAATGTCACATGGGAAGTGTTGGTTGCTTCCCATCACTAGCATGCACTCATGCTAACACAGCCTGCTATACAGTTCACCTTCATCATTGCAAGGATGCCTTGCTTATTTGTGTYTAACCAGTGTTCACCAGGACCCCCGGGACATCTGTCCCAAAGCTGGTTTTTAGCCTCTAAATTCCTGTTATATATTTAGGCATAGGATTTTTGCATTTGGCTTTATTTGGTTTCAAGAGTTGGTCGTCAGCTCCTGGGATCATTCAGGTGAGACCCCTTTTGTCCATCTTGTTGATTGCTGGAGTTTGGGTTACACGTGGAGCTGGTGACTGTGCATGTTTGCTCTTTGGATCAGGTGAACCCCAGGGACACGTCACTCCTAGCTGGCTGCTAGTTAGACTTTGACCTGTTTACRGCTGTCTTGAGAGTGTCAAACCAGCCACTTTTTTATGAGTCTAGTCCATTCCTTTTTCACTGCTTAGTGCTCAGGCAGGACTGTATCAAAAAGTCTGTCAGGGAAATTGTGTCTGCTGTGCTGCCCTCATCTGCAGAGCCAGTGGCTTTATCATAAGTAACTGGGTCGATTTGATACATTTTGCCTTTGGGAAATTTTCCTTGCCATGTGCAAAGGTGTTTTGTCCTTCATATTACTGGAAATAGAGTGAAGRAAGTTCTGCTCCATTTTCTTCCAAAGGTTTGGAATAAAGCTGTCTTGTAATTCCCCAGAATTTCCTTGTTGTTTTTTTTCCTCAGTTAGCAGTGCCTGTTTGGTTTGGTCCTTCATTTGTTGTTGATATAAAGGCACCTCCTGTCCTCTGGTAGCTTCCAGATGAGTTTTGGCTTCCTCTTCCCTGGTGCCCAGCCAGAGTTTCTGAGCTGCTGTTGGACATCTCCCCACATCTCCTCCCCTGTTCCCTGGGGGTTTGTCCTTCACCTGAGCTCCTTATGCAGCCACCTTCCTCTCCTGATGTGGCACATTGAAGGTCAATGAGATCTCCTGGGCACCTTAGCCCTACAGGGGATTCTCCCATGGGATCCTGCAGATCAGGTCCCTGAAGAAACTGAGCTCATTCCCCTAAAGTTCAGGGTCTTATATTGCCTTCTGCAGTTCTTTCAGGATCGTAATCTCTGCTGTCTAACATTTAATTTAAATAGACTTGGGGTTTAGACATTTCTCATTCATGCATCAGTTGCTTTGAAGCAAGTTTTTATCCTGGGAGTTGGAGTGGTGGAGGAAAATGCCAATGCAGCCTTTCCTGGCTATTTTGCTGCCTCTCTGTTTCTCTGGGGAAGCCCAGCAGGCAACTGTATATTAGCTCAGCAGATATTTTTTTATTTAAAAAGATGAGGAAATGTTTACTGGACAAAGAGATTTGGTTAATACAGGGACTTGCCATTGGAATTTTTGAAAGACTAGCTATTGATGGAAAACTAAGCTCTTAGTTGCAGCTTTTGCTACTTTTGTGGCTGTAGATCGGTGATGAGCACACTGACATGTTCTGTGTGCTGTTTTGAAGTATCTTTCCTCTGCATACCTCTGATCAAAATATCAGTCACCTGATGTTTATACAATGCAAATATGAAACTAAAGACATGAAAGCTAACATAGAGTCATTTCAAAGTTGTTAGGTTTGGAGTTTGTATTGAATCTTACATGGATGCCATTAAAATGTGTTTGAAGCAAAGTTCTGTCTGATTTCTTTTTCAAGGGTCTAACTGCTAGCTTATAAACATGTATTTTTCAATTAAGTTTCCATCTATTTTTTGTGACTTATTATTTAAGGGATTTACAGGAGGAACTGTAAATATTTTTACAGGAAGGTTGTACTATTGAACTACACACGGATTCAGAAGAGTCCATCAGCATTTGATTTTCTGTCATTTTTGACATCATAAAGAGGTCTGGCTTTACAGAGGCTTGGTTTTGAAAATGAAGTCTTTCTTTACCACATGCTCAGTTTCCAGACCCTCTAGTGACTTCTAAAAGGGTTGGTTTCCAACATTATAGAAATACATGAGCATCCCCTCTGTTTGACATACCTATTCTGATTTTGTGATGTGAGAAGCAAAGCTCCTTCTATATAACTTTCCTTTTGCCCCAAAGTTATGGTCCTTTGTTATGGGAACAGTGACCACACATAGTTTTTATTTGGCCCTATAAGTGTGAAAAGGTAGTTGTTTAAAACCTATAATGAGTACTCTTGGTAGGAACTGAGTAAGTTTGAGGAAAGGGCTTTGAGGTTTTAAAGAGGAGTTAAGCTTATTTTAATTTTCATTAGACTATTTTTTCTTTAAATTTTCTACTGTGCCTGAGTATGGAGGTTTCATTTCGTCAAGAAAATAAGTTATTTTGGATGCTCAGCAATCCAAGGCATGACCAGTGGCTGCACCTGTCCACTTCTACATTTTTGATCTGTGACTTAAATCAGAAATTCAATGTTTTCCTACGTAAGGCTGATCCTGTAGTCTAAGCTAGTGAAGTCACACCATTTGGATCTCTTGCACATGAAAAGAAACTTTTAGATGAACGATCACCTGGTGGACACAGAGAGAACATCTTTTTTTTGGTCAGCTGTAGCCTTGATCATAAGAACCTAGAGGACACAAATATCGATTGAGCTATTTTAAACACATAGTAGTGCACTGCCAGATATTACATGTGTTCATTTCAGAGTAGCTCTGCAGTAGCTTCATGGTGTGCTAATTACCCATTACTGTGTTCTCTAATGGGGGGRGGATTTTGCCGAGATTTTCCTTACCTTTTGTTTGAGCATAGTATTTTTATGATGCCAGTTTTATTCTTTATTTTTCATGAGGAGCTTTTCTCACTTCAGATTTCTGCCGCTGTTTGCAAAATGCATATGTTTTCTAAGGAAGGCACAGGACCAGTGGCTGATGCCAAAGACAAGTCTCCAAACCAGCTTTAAAAGTCCCCTGTGTTCATGTGAACCCTGCAGTGTAAATAAATGCGGACGTGATCAGCTGCCTCAATGCCAAACACACTGAAGTATCTGTTTTACCAGCCCTACCTTGTGTCCACATRTAGAAACATTCCCTGAGAACTTTGTGGCTGATTTTACTGCAGCATCACCAATAATGATTCTCTTGTGCTTGSTAACTTGGTTGCCCTTAATCCCGTGTTATGTGGGGACCTTCTGCAGGCCATGAATGTGCTATTATTTGGAAGATAATCACTTATTCATAATTTCTTTTGGCTATTCCTGCTATGCTGTAATATCTGGTTTCAAAAATGCTATTTCTAGGAAGCATCCTGGGTGGCATTGTACAACAAGAGGGAATTTGTTACATGTTATGTTTTCTTCTCCCTGCCTCCTCAGTCTCCCTCAAATTTCAACTTCAGCCTTTTCCTTGGACTTTACTAAATTCCACTAAGATGTTATATATAAGAAGGAGAGAAAATTTTCTGATGGGATAAGGCAAACTTACTCATCCTTAGTTTGAAAGCTAGTAACTGGGAATGTTGCAAATGTGACACATTTTGCCAAGGAAATCAGCATTTAAGAGCGTTTGGAGTGGAGGAAGATTTGTATGTGTCTGGATATATAAATCTGTATGTCTGTTAATGAAAAAAGACTAAAGAAAAAGCTCATACCATGATATGTGGAATTATTGCCRAAGAAGTAAACTGAAATTGTAATTTTTATGCAGCGTGCTTTTCTATAGCGTGAGTATTTCACAGCTGTTCCTGCTTGTATGTGAGACTGAAGCCTGGGAAATGCCCTTGTTTTGGCTGGTGAGAGGGGAGGAAATGTTTAGCTCAGATGATGGAAGGTAGTTCTTGAAACTTAGTATGGAGCTGTATATAAAGGTAGACTGATAACTATTATATGAACTCTGATTAAATTTTGTATAATTCATATATTTTGCCTTTCACCCTTTGGAATGCTGGAGATAAAGAATATTTTTGGTCAGAAGGGCTATTACTAACTAAATATAGACCTCTCTGGGCAAGAGCATTATTTGCTTGCAAGTCAGAATGTGCTGAAAAACATACTTTACAGCTTACTGAAAATTCTTATCAGCAGTTCTCAATCGGCTTTTTATACAAGGTACTTGATAAGACTTTAATTTCTACAGTTAATTCACATAGTTAATTTCTCACTTTGGGACATCTCTGTTTCCTCGTGCTCTCCAGCTTTTGTGAGACAGTATTACTGAAGTAGCAATGACCTCAGTAGTAGCTCTAGGTGAATTTAGAAATAATTTTGGGGTTTACAGCAGAATTTAATTTATTTTAGCATCTGTCTCTAAACYCACTTGCCTCTGTTTCTACAGAAAAGTAGGGAAAATATGTATTGTGAGGAAAAAAAAGATTTTTGCATGTTCATGACCTTTTAAGATCTGTACAGTCAACCACTTTCCCCAGATCAGCACAAAAACTCATGTTCTTTTTATTCTCCCTTGGACTTTGGCAGTACACTTAAAATTCTAACCAGCTGTGGTTCTGCCAGATCAGAGCTGGAAGGAAATTCACCAAAACCCCACTGCTTTTCTGGCACACATTTTGCCACTGAAAAATCATCTCTCCCTGAAGTCACAGTGTGTGTGCTGGTGTTATTCATAGAGTAACATGGCATGTGCACTTGGTACCAAGCCTTTTGGAGCACAGGGGGCAAACATTTCTGAAAATGAATGAAGATTGTGGAATATTTGTACTTTTCCTTGAAATTTGACATAGGAACATATATTCCTCTATTTACTTTGTAATGTGGACTAAAGCCAAGCTAAAAYTGTAGTCCACTTTGATCTGTGAAAAACATACCTTCCATGAACAAATTATTACAGTAGTTTGCTTCCAAGAAGAGTGTTATAGTACAGAGATGGAATCACTGAAAGATCTCTCCATMTGGAGACTCTCCCACTGTCTACCTTGTAAGGTAACTGTGACATGATGGCATGGAACTGGCATTTCCCAATGATTTCTTGAAGCATTCTGATGTCCCTTCATTAGTGTAGGGAATGAATACAGAGAATTAGAGRGAGCACTGCAGTGAAAGTGGGTTCACTTTCTTTATGGCTGCATCTGTCGCTGTCAAACATAGCAAATGRTGCTCCACACAGACTGCTGTTCCTCCAAAAGAAAACAGTAAACAATTTCTCTTTAAATCAATGAAAAAGGCAGTAGACTGCAAATATTAAACAAGTATTTCAGGGCATGTGKTTTGGAAGACTGTAGTTTTTGAACTTGAGTTTATTTAATACTGTCACAGAACTTCAAATACAGACATATTTCTGATGTGCTGCCTCTTGCAGACCCTTCATTTTACATTCTGCTTGACACTGCCTTGGGTTTAGTCTGCAGWCTGATTACAGCACTCACTTGCACCAGCAGGCATTATTGACTTTTGAYGATGACTTTATAACTTCCTCAAAAAATGTAAAATACTTGCTCAGTATTTAAGCTTGATAGTTTCTTGCTCTGGCATCTGGTTATTACCTATTATTAGCAAGTAGCAGAGACATCATATATAAAGGTAGGCATGAAGTCAGGTAGAGAWATGGAAAGCCTGAGCTGCTAAATATTTTAATTATAGTGGTGTATTGTGGGACCAACTCTCTGGCTTTCCATCTTTGGCCGGAGGTTGTGGTATGAGACCAGTTCCAGTAGTACTACGCACCAGAGCAAAGCCTTCTCTYCTGTGTTGTACAGCCCAAAGGCTTTCCTGCCACATCTCACTGCTCTTGAATGGGACATGAAAGGCTCCAGGCTCTTCAGCACTCCAGCTGTGGGCCCTGACTGGTGTGACACTTCTGCAGGGGTCTGCTTTGATGTAGCTGGGGCAATGGTTAGTGACCTATTTCAGAGTCAGTAGCAGATGAACACACTGCCTAGTTGTTCTTGTCAAAGCTGCTACACTAGTAYGTGTAAAAGGACCAAGCTCAAAGCTGATTTTTCCTCAAAGAAATGACAGCCTTAAAAGAATATAGGCTATTAATGGGTACAAGTAGAATACAAGGAAATGAGTCTCTTGTGTTCATCAGGGTAAGGCAGTGATAGAGTTGGCTTGTTTGTTTTTATGACTGACAGATGGSACAATAAGGTTTCCACTGCAATATTCACATCAGTACTTCGTTGCCTTCCTTAACTACTGCAGGTAAAATTTAACTCTCAATTAACCATGTCAGCTAAAAGTTTGCAAATGTACTTAACTGAGTGTGCTGGGTTGACCCTGGGTGAAAGTCAGATGCCCACCAAAGCTGCTCTGTCTCTCTCCTCCTCAGCTGAACGGGTGAGAGAGAATAGAATGAAAAGCTTGTGGGTAGACATAARGACAGGGAGAGATCACTCACCAGTCACTGTCATGGGCAAAACAGCTTCAGCACGGGGAGATCAAACTGATTAGGGTAATGAAAAGTAAACCCAAAACTTAGAATACACTTCCTCTTTCTCTCTTCCTGGGATTAGCTTCACTGCTAATTTTGTCTGCCTCCTCCCCCTCCAGCTGTGGAGAGGACAGTGAGTRGGGTCTGTGGCCAGTTCATCACACATTGTCTCTGCTGCTCCCTTCTCTTGAGGGGCAGACTACTCAAACTCGTCCTCAGCTTGGAGTTCTTCAGCAGGAGACAGTCTTTTCCAAACTTCTCCAACAGGAGTCCTTCCCACAGGCTGCTGTTCTTCATGGGCTGCTCTAGTATGGGTCCCTCCCATGGAGTGCAGCCCTTCAGGAACAGACTGCTCTGGTTTTTATACAGAGAATGATGTTCCATGTATGGAATATCCCTTTGCCCAGTTCAGTCAGCTGTCCTGGCCATGCTCTCTCACAGCTTCTTGTGCACCTGCTGACAGAGTCTGGGAAACTTGAAAAGTCCTYGACTTGGATAAGTACCACTTAGCAACAATGAAAACATTGGTGTGTTATCAACGTTAGTCACTTACTGAATCCAAAACTCAGCACTGTACAGCTACTGAGAAGAAAATTAACTCCATCCCAGCCAGAATCAGGACAGCAATACTACGGGTTTGCTATTCCATGTGCTTGGCAGCCCTAAATCACTGGACATGGGGAATGATGAATTGTTATGATTAACAGGAAACAACTAGCATACACTGTGTCCTACTCTAAACAAATGATGTCARACCCTTCCACTGTGTCCTGGTTTTAAAACAAACTTAAACAACCTAGAACTGTTGCTAATTACAGATCTAAGCCATAATGTTCAGATGAGATCTCTGTGTGTGGTCAGTCGTCTCTTTTGCATGTGGAGAAAATATGATTCGGCATTTTGTGAAAGTGAGCGGACAAAACAAACTTAACAGATGTGTCAGGAGGGKTTTTTTTATGATAGTTTTCTTTCAAGTGGTCATTACAGGTTGGAAACCTTGGAATGAAAAACCTATGTAGTTTTACTTTGTTAGTCCCAAACACAGCAGCAGAAGAGCATTGGAAGAACTGAAAAGTCTTTCTCAAATTCTTTGAGTAAAATATTTCACGTATTTGTTAAAAAGTAGTATCACACCAACAACTATGTCTTCCTCTTTCATTTTTGAACAGAGATACTGTGAAAGAATAAGTTCGAGGAATGAAACATACTGCAGTTTTGAGAAGATTGTAAGAAGCTGTCCCAATAGCTCATGTATTCAACTTCTGTGCTCAGAAAGGAACTTGGTGTACTTCTGGTGAAATGTAAAATTTCAGGAGGACTGAAACCTCTGTTGTCCTAAACTTTCATCTTAGACATCTAAGGCATGTTAATTTAACAAGCTAAATGTTGTATTTGAATCCTTAAAAGTTCTGGATTTCTGAAATTTGATTCTGAAATCAGTAAATGTGTGGAGACTGAGATCATAGGCAGGTAACCTGCTCATCACTGAGAGTTAAAAAATGCTGCTCGTGAACATGGTGTGAAAGCTGGATACTATGCTARCACATGGCTATTTTATATAAAGTTTTTTATGGATGGATCTAATGAAGTATTTCAGAGAAGATGARCATTCCCCATATTAGAATGCAGGCACTAAGATTTGAAGCACRTTAGCTTCTTGTAATTCAAAAATARTAGATAATTAGAAGGGAATATATCATACGTTTCAGTCAAGTATATTCTCCACTGCTACAATCTTTACCAAAATGAACAATAAAAGCATGCTTTGTTTCAAAACTTTAAGATTAAATGGAGTCTGTGTTTTTTAGGAAAGCACTGTAACTGGGAGAAAGAGGTGTAAGAGTAAGACATCAGTTTTTATGTTGTACTTAGTGGTGTTRTTTACATCTATTCTGAGAAATATTCCTGTTTGTTGAATATAAGGCACATCAAATRAAACTACTAGGTGATAAAACCAGAAAAAACCTGCTCTTTGCACATTATGTTGCAGAGCTGTAGAGATCATTCTGCAGGATGTTATGAGTATAAAAAATTCAAACAAGCTCAGAAAACAGTTGAGTAATTTCGTGGAAGAAAACTCTATTGGGCATTATTAATCATGGAAGCATCACATCTGGCTCCAAAAGTCTTCCACTCTCAAGTTCTRAACACTCTTATTACTCATAGGAAATGTTTGTTTGTTTGTACTATTCATAAGCATTTGTTAGGGGTAGGAAACTGTAGTAGATACGCCTTTTAGACTCTGATCYGGCAGTCATTTTTTGTGTTGAGTATGTTCTGAGAACTGGAATGGTTGTTGCCTGCCTTGCCCTGAGAGAAATCTATTTTTGAGACAGGAAAAACAATCAAAAAAGGTCCTGAGTAAAGTTATTTGCATTGTTTCAGAATGGTACAAATGGCATTCATAACTTTCATGAGCAGAGTTCCATTAGTATTACCCAAATGAGCTATAAACCTGGGGGAAGATCTGCTTCATATTTTAAGACCTCAGGAGATCTTCTCTAGCTGTTCCCTCACCTGCAGGAGAGAGAGCACCCACTGCATTGATAATGTGCCCTCAAACACCCGATTTGTCTCTCCTTGCATTCCCTTCTCCCGTTCTTTGCTTTGCAAGTTCTTTCCATTTGTCATCCTCATCCCAATTAACCAGCCTGGTTTCGCTTTTCTCGCTAGCCTGAATGCTGTTAAAAGCTAGCAGTCTGTTATCTCTAGCACCTGCCTGCCCTTTGTCCCTTGCTGCCTTGTCGGGGTGCCACAGGACAGGGTGAGCCGCGTGTGTGTGGGCTGTTCTGTTCTCTGCAGCATCTCGCGCTCCTGGGCGGTGCTGTTATCTCGCTGCCGTTATCTCGGCACAGCGCCTCCAGCCTGGCAGCGCCTCTCCCGCTGTCCTGCCGCGCTCAGAGTCTGGCAGTCTGTGATTCTTTGCTCCTGCACCCCCAAAAAGCTTGCAGAATAACACAGTTCACACATACCTCAATGTTTATGTAACTGGTTTCCTAAAGCCTTTCTATAGGGACAACCGCGGCTGTTTGCGCTGGAGATTTGAGGGCTTGGAAAAAGATAAACTTGGMAAAGGGGTTGAGCCCAGAGCTGGATAGAGAACATGCCTGGTAGAAAAATTTGAGATTTAGGGAAGAAATGTGAGACTAAAGAAATATATTTATTTTCAAAAAATGCTTCACCCAAAAGTAGAATGTTCAGAATTTACAGAAGCTGCTCGTGGGCAGGCAGTAAGCCAGAAATGAAAACTGACAGGACCTGTCAAGTAGGCTGCTGGGGAGGCTCGGTCCCTGCCTGCTCTGCTCCTCAGCCATCAGCCTGCCTGGAAGGGSCTTGTCAAATTCATCTTTCTATCCATAGCAAGTGAAGTTGATATGGTTTTTGCTTGTATATGTTTGGTTGGTTGGTTGTTTTCTGTGTGTTGAGGAAGAGCTGTTTATAAACATGGGAAGTAGATTTTCAACAGAAAACTTCATCCCTGGCTTTACTCTACCAGACACTTTATAGCTTGGTGACTTGACACAGGTATTTTTTTTTTAATTATTACTATGATTTGAATGTTTTCTTTCACTTTTGCCATATAATTATGCTTATCTTTGAAGTATATCTTAGAAAACAGCTGCAGCAAACTCCCTAGATTATTTTCATAAGATGATTTGGGTTGGAAGAAACCTTAAAGATCACCTAGTTCCAARCCTCTTAAGTTTCAACTTTAGGCTGAACTGTCCAAAACAGCTTGAGGGAGAGCAAGGGCTTTGTCTTGTCTTTACTGTAGTTTACATTAAGTTCTCTTAAGGAATCTTGAAATGCAAGYGTGGAATCAACAGAGGTTCTGGGAGACTTGTGTGGTTTTACATACCTGCCTGAAAAAGGYAAGAGAATTAAAAAAAAAAGGAGTGGAAAGCTAGTCACATCCACAGTTTTTCCTTTCTCTCAGTAGCTGGCTTTCCTGTTCCTTCTTAGGAAGGGTCAGAAATTACAGGTAGTTGTTGAATGCGTTGTATTATGGAGAAGCATCACACTTTCTRTATTTTTTATTGTAGCTTATGTATTTGTGTGAGGCACTGTATATGGTGAGAAAGTTTAGATGGCAGTGAAAAGCTAAAATTTTCACCCAYTGTGGGAGATGGGGTTGTTTAGMSWARAGRARARRAGG
>JACDOX010000037.1:1018259-1217500 GCA_014549065.1 Cardinalis cardinalis | reverse complement strand
GGGRKGWTATCACTCTCTACAGCTGCCTGAAAGGAGGCTGTAGCAAGGTGAGGTTATTCTTCCCCAGGTAACAGCAATAGGACAAGGGGGAATGGCCTCAAGTTGCACCAGTGGTTGAGTATTAGGAAAAACTTTGTCACAAAAAGATTGTCAAGCATTGAAACAGCCTGTCCAGGGAATCCCCATCACTGGAGGTTATTAAAAGATATGTAGTTGTGATGCTTAGGGACATATTTTATTGGTGGTCTTAGCAGATCTTGGTTAATGGTTGGGCTTGGTGGCCTTAGAGGTCTTTTCCAACCTTAATCACGACCATATGACTCTGTAATATAAAGTCTCTACTGGGTGTGTGGGATAGAAGGCATCTCCTAATAAAAGTCATCATGCCATTGTGTTATAGGTAGTACAAACTAAAATTATGTTCCATTTGTGCTGTGAAAACTGCATTTGATGTGCTTTTTGTTAACAGCTTAGGAAATRCAGTATGAAGTTTGGACCTCTCTGACCATCTGCTCTCTCAAATCTTCCAGTATCCTGTTAGATTGTCACTGTATCTTCTGGCATTGATTCTTGAGTGTTTGCCTTTTCAGTAACAAACCTAATTGTTTCTGTGTTTCATTTCTTCCTTTTGTCTTTTACAAAGTCATTCAGAAACAATCCTTACTTTTCTAATGTCTTTATCTTTTTGCCCATTTTGCATCCTTTCCATTGAGGAAAATATCTTAATGCCTCTTAATTGAATTCTTTCTTTTTCTTCTGTATCCTCCACTGCCAGGAGATGTTTGGAACAGATTACTGGTGTCCTTGGTGGCTGGTTTTGTCTCATAATGGCTTTATGGTTTTGCATTCATTTTCCTGTATAACTGAGCATCTGATTCTTTTTGACTGCCATGAAAACATGGTCAAAGGCATTCTCCATAAGCCTGWGACAGTTCTTCCCAAACTCACATGGAATTGATGAACTATTAACCATCTTATGATTTTCTATGTCAATCATGTCTGCTTATTGCTGAGGAAGATTTGGATATATAAGAAAAATACTGTGTAAAGCACTAATATGCTGTGTATGGCACTGGAAGAGATACTACCCAAGGGTTAAATTAACCTTAGTACATAAAARCAGACTTGTTTAGATTTTTAAGTTTGTTCTTAAGCACCACCCTTCCACAAAAGGATTCATGGCATAGTTGTACTTTTCATTATAAAGGCATTATTTCCAAGGTGCCATCATTACTCCAGCCTGACAGAAGTAAATATAGATGCCAGTAGGTATATTTCACCTGTTTGGGATGGRGGAAGTGTCTTTATTACTATTTTTGCAGATGTGTTTACATGAACTGGAAAGTTAATTTGCCAATCCAGCTGTTGGTATCAGGTACATACTGTGGTAGTGGAATTAAGCAAAGGCATAAGGTCTGAGTGTCCTGTATTTGGGGAACTTGACCAACACTGACTGTGTCAGGATCCACAGGCCACCTAATCAAATAAATGTTTCAAGAGGAAAAAAATGCCACACAAAGAATGGCAATGTTTAGGCAGCTTACAATATCCATTTCAAATACTGTGATAGAACTGCTGAAGGAAAATAGCTGATACACATTTCCTGTTTTGGTGGTTATTTCATTGTGTGCACAGCTAGATGTGATGATTAATTTACAGCAAGAAATTTTCACCTTAYAAAAGTTGCTACTATACAACCCATGTTTCCTGGAGATAGGGCCACAGAAATAAATACTTCTTAAAATAATATTTTTTTCTGAAATCAAATGCAGCCCTAGAAAAGCTCTTTGATCAATTCTGACCAAGATAAGTAGATGTAAATTTSAAATGGGCAGAAATCATGAATTTGTAGATGACAGTGGATTTTGCCAGGGTCTGACTATCTTAACTGTTCTTCTTGGATCTTGCTATACTAGTGCCGTAAGTAGATAGCTCTTACTTCCTGTCGGAAATGAGCTGGCAGTGTTTTGCATAGCTGATGTATTTTTTTCAGTATAGAAAATACCTTGAAATATTTCTGAAGGCTGGGAAAAGGCTTTAACAATTCATGATTTTCATCTGGAACATTTTGAACAGCCACAATCTTGGGCTCAAATTTGAGTTGTGTCCTTGTTGATCAGGAAAAGCAAGTCAATTTACTTGCCCTATGAAATGTACATAAATATGTGCAATCCATGCTGAATTTGATGGGATTGCAGGATAACTTGGTCTGGAGGYATGAGAGAAGGTCCTTGATCCAAGGTCAGACAGGGCTGCTTAGGTCTGTGCCTCCACAGTGCTGGAACCCCCCAGAGAAGAGCAGAACTGGCACAGCCACCCTGGGCAGCCCACACCTCTGCCTCCCTGGCTTCTTGTCCTTGTGCACCATCTGAGCCCTGCTAAATTTCATTCAGTTCTTGTTGGCCTGTTCTCCAGCCTGTTTTGACCTCTGCCAACAGCAGCCCTGGCTCCCAGGCTGGATTTCCTTTCCCCACCCCAAAGTGGTTGCTTACAAGCTTGRTAAGGTTGCACTGCATCATATTCTTCAGGTGTCACCTGCTCTTGACCCAGGTGTAACTGGTTTTCAGCTCCTGGGAATCAGTGCCATCCTTTTACCCTAATTCCAGGATATTAGGCTGAAGAGACTTTCTGGTGGTGGAGGTAATGATGCAGATTTAGCCCTTGATCCATGGAGCAACTGCATATTTGATTAATCCGTGTAAATACTCTTAAGTGAACAGGCTCTCTGACTTTGGAAAGCGCAGATTCACCGTGGCCACAGTAATGAGCTTCAGYAGTGCAGTACTTCAGCTTCTCAACTGGAGAGAGGAGAGGGGAGGGGAAAGGAAGAGCTGGCCTTTTGTCAAAGCTGATGGCTTGGCCTGAGGATGGCTCAAGTATTTAAAGTCAGTACCCAACATTTTTGAAAACTCGAATTGTCCTGCACTTCATGAATTCAGGGGCAGCATCAAGCTCTAATAAGTTTCTCATTAACTGGGAAACTATAGTAGCTTTTGTAGCTTGTTTGTGTTTTTATTTACTGCTATTAGCCATTTAACTTAAGTTGGTAATGGCCCCAAATCGACTAATAATGCATGGCTCACTGTTTCATTTTTTTTCTTAAGGAAAAAAACTGCAATTAAAAAAACATTTAAAAGTGATTGCTTCAATCAAGTACAAGTAAATAAAAGAAAATATGATTAAAGAAACGTTGCTCTTAGAAAATACATCTGAAATTTTGCCTTTCAATGCCAGTCTGCCATTCATCTCACCACTAAAACTTCTTACCACCAAGGATACTGTCTTGTCACTTCCAATTCCCTGGCAGGGAAGCAGGATTGTGGGATGAATGTATACTAATTTTGCAAGGGAGAGAAACTTCAAGAAGGTTGTTGCTGGTTTTTTTAGTTGTTGTTCCTGTCTTAAAAGACATGCTGGATAGACCTGGATATACTGACAATTTCCATTTAACAAGGTGGCCAAAACTTTGTTACTGGCTTTAGCAGCAGAATAAAACTTAGAAGCGTATAAGGGGAGATTAAGGTTCAAAATGTGTGAAAGTCTCTTATTTCATTTTTGTGTATGTTAATCATGTTCTGAAACAGGAACTTGAATCACCTTGATGTTAATCACTTCCTGTGTCTGTGTTGTATTGTATAACACTGCTCACTTTTTTATTTGCCTTACCCCTGCTGAGATTGGGAACTTCACTAGCAGCATGGCTATGGAGTGCCAGGTACCTAAAAACAAGTAGGACATACAGTCCATGCCATCAATAATTTATAATCTAATCAGAAGCCAAACTTACCAAATYATTTCTTAAAGAATAGTAGGGAAAAGAGAACAAAAGCATGATTGTATCATGCAGGTGCAGGAGCTGAACTGTTCACACTGTTCAGCTTGGGAGTTCTTGGAAACTGTAGCAAGTCATAAGTAGACTAAGAAAAAAAAAAAATGACACTGAGTGGGATGAGTCTATGTATACCACTATTCTTCATAAYAGTAGTATTTCCACAAATTGCTTTCTTTTTGCCTTCCCTTCTATGACATTATTCAAATTGTGCATGAACTTCAGAGGCTGCTACTAATTCTGCAATTTCTTTATACAGCTCTTCAATGCTTTCCTGTTTTAAGTGAAAATATTTGAGCTTTCTTTCTGGTTATTGTCAGTAATGAACAATGACCTGAGTTCTTCCACATTACCTTATAATGTGATGTGTTTAATTAACACAAAACATCTTTGTGATCTGGTTCTTAAAAAAATAGCTAACAGTGACTCTCCTTAGATAAAAAAAAMCAGAACAATAGAGCATCACTGATTTATCCACCACAGAGATTTAAGGAAAAAAAAATATCCAAACTGCWGAAATAATGGGTTGTCTAAAGAAATGTCATCTATCTCTTGTGCTAGTGATAAGGAAATACTTTTTCCCTGTATCTGTTAAAGAGCCCATCTGACTTTTTATATTAATTGTTGAAGAAGACAGCCTTGGAGTAATGCAGTGGTTTTGAGTGACAGGCTGTAGGCTTCATTTTTTTTCTCAAATGCAGATCTTGGTAACAGTTGCTAAGTTGTAAAGTAGAGGCTGTATGGCTTGCTCTTTAGACTGCTCTTTTGTTTGGAACTGGATGACTTGGACAGTTCAAGATTTCTGTCTTGTTTGTGTATACAGACATAAATGACAAGTGGCATAAGTTGAAAAAGAAGATTTTTGGTTATTAACATAAATTGTGTGTAATTTCATAATACTGTACCTAAGTACTATATTTTCTTTTCTTTTTCCACGTAGTCCTGTAGTTAGTGGGAATGTGTTGTTTGTCACCCACTAGTAACTGGGAGTTGGAGGAAGAAGGAGTTCAACAATATCCTAATTGATGCTTTCAAAGCAGATATTTTCAGGAAAAACTATTTAAATGCCCACAGAACATACTCAAATCCTAGCTTACCTAGGACAGAAAATAAAAAATAATAAGAAAAAGATTATTCAAACCCCTCCATTTGATAAGGAAACAGCATTTTCTTGCATATTTATTTTGTTTTCTAWACTTCTGGTGGAAGACAGCTGGAGTTAAGTGAATGAGTCTAAAACTGAGCTAAAACTGATGCACTCTGGCTGGTTCAAGGTAGGATGAATGCTGTTATTTGGGTAACTATGTGGGCAAGATTTTGARCCACCCTTTTTTCTATTTCCCTGAACTAGATGATTTCTTTTGGCTGCAATTAAACAGACTTTTGGTTACAGCAAGTGCAAGGACAGTACTCTTTGTGGGAAGGGCCATACATTTTTCTTGCCTTCATAGTTTTTGATTGGTCAAGGAAGGGGTCTCAAGATTCTTATGTGCTGCACTAAAAAGTTTGTTTTTCTTGTAGCTGTACTGGTGAGATGGCCAGGTAAGAAGCAGGCTGTAGACATTGGCTAATATAATATACTAACTGAATGATATTAATAKAGGAAGTATGCAGGTAAACTCTTCCTTCCTGAAGGTCTTCCTTCAGGTTTCYCTGCCTTGTCACTCTTGTGTCTTCTACGAAAATGAACAATTCAATAGTTAATGCACTGTAGCCCAGCTCTCAGAAACTAATAGTAAAATATTCTGGTGTCTTCAGATTTTCAGTAAATTCATAATTTTAGCAGTACATTATTGTTAACAAAGAGAGATATTTCAATTATATTCAGTTAACAAAGAAAGGTATGCCTGACAAGTGAGTAAAACGTGACTTGTTATCATGGATTGATTTCACATGTCATACAATCATTTTTCAAATTATTTTTTTTAATGCAGACATCAAAGCAGAAGGGCTGCTGTTCTTATTAGTTATTTCTTACATGAAATAGTCTCTTTTTTCTTGTGTACTTGTGCATTAAATAAAATGTGCAGTAATAGAATAAGTGTAGAAAATACTTTACCTGCAAATTTCCTGTTCTCTTTAGTTACTTTTTAATTAGAATTCTTGTTACAGAATTAATAGGATAATTGATTCCTTTTCAAGTGAGTAACAGAATAAAGCACAGTGCAGAGTCTGTCCCTGGTTAATAAATGATGCCCAGAACGGCATATGATGAATATTAGTTGGATAGTTTAATACAGTYCTAAGGAGGCTTACAAGCTACTGTGAGGAATAGAAAATATAAGAATAGAAGTTTATCTGTAACTTAACACATGAGGGAATAATACTTAGCATTTCTGTGAGGCTTTCCATTTGAGGAGTTTGAAGTGCTTTGCAGTACAAAAGATGAATTAATTCTCAGAATAGGCCTTGAGATTTTTATTTTCTCTACTTCCTTTTTTTTATGCAAATGCTAGAAATTTTTTTTGTATTTTAATTTGTCCTTGTGGGYAAGAAATGAATTATTTGTAAGATATTTAAATACTGAGGAGCAGTAGCATTTTTCTCACATATCCCTTTAATGCAGATCATTAAATACAGAACCCTATAAAGTATTCCATGATATGATGTGCATGTTTAATTTTAAGGGAAAATCCTGTAATCCAGTTTGATACCTTAGTTCTACCTTAGTTGTGGTAGGAGGTATGGGTATTTCCCCCATTTTGTGTCTGGCAGTGCCCTACCCTGTGGGCTGTTGGGAGTCCTTCATTCTCATCACRGTGCACAAGGAAGCTGTGAGCACCTAAATGTTCCCCAAACTCTTGTGTGCTGCTTCATGGAAAACAGTGACTGGGAATCCTTGTTGCTGGCCCATACACTAATACTAAAGTCTCATTTGTGGCTTTTCTTGGCTGGGTGGAAGTCCCATCAGGAAGCACACACAGGAACTCCTCCAGCCTGCCAGGGCTTCAGAGCGTGGTTATCATCCACCCGCTAAATTAGAAATGGTGACACTTCGGCAGTGCTGTTACACAAACATTGACACTGTGTGGTTTGCTTTTAACTCAGGATGATGCCATTAGGAAATGAGGTTATAAACACCAAAAATCTGTCAAGCTCCTGATTTGCAGTAATCTTCCTGCTGACAGATAAGAAGTGATTATTTATATGAAGATTCATAGTGACAGGATTTATTTTACATGTCTCAAAGGAAAAAAACAATTTTCTGTTGCCAATAGAGAAAGGGAGTCTGTCATTTCTGTCAGATTCAAGAGAAAAAAAGTAAACAGTATCAACTGAGATTAACCTTTATACATTTGAGATTATTTCTTCAGCTTTGTATCTGAAGTATCTGAAGTAAGAAATAGTAACAGAAAATAGCTTAAAATAAAATTCAACTATAATTGCTAATTTTTAGTTTGCAAATAAACTCGAGACACAATTCTATGTACAGAAAACAGTGATCTGGATATAAAGCAGTTTTTACTACTTTTCTAGTGAACCTTGGTGTTTGGTTAAAAAGTTAACTTTAAGTTTTCGTTTTATGGGAAGTTGCTTATAGTGAATCCTGTCAGCAGTCCAGCATAACAGTAGACAGAGTAACTGGAWGAGCCTAAAGCAGACATGTATCACTGTTAGTCAGATCTGCATGTTTGCTTAGATAAGGTTATGAACTAATCAGTGAAGAAGTAACTACAGTAGAACACCTTACATCTTTACCTAGAAATTCCACTATTGAGCAAGTCTGAACGCACTGTGAATACTGATAAAAATTACTTTTAAAAAAAAGTCAAAGTAGTTATTAGTGGAAAAACATTTCCAAATGGAAAAGACATTAGAATGTGTTAGGATTGCATGCAGAACTTCAAGAAAAGATTGAAATAAAAGGTTTAAAGTACTACCAAAGCAATAACAGTGAATATTGACAAAGGTAACAAAGATCATACTCAGAAACAAGGGAAAATGTAAAATGAATTTGCAATATAGTTGTGCTTATTAATCCTAGAAAAAGGGTTATGTATTGAGATAAAGAGAAAATTAACCTATTACTTTATGTTTTCTAGATGCATATTGTTAAAGAGAAGCTCAATAAACTCAGTTAATAACTTGTATTTCTTCAAAGTGCAATGTTATACTAAATAGCATTGTGAAGATGGTGAAACACAAATGTAATACTTTTGATAACTAAAGAAACAAAGGCTATRTATTTCTAAAAATTACTCACTGTGGTAATCAGTATATTCAGTAAGAGCATATTAAACACAGCTTTCAYATATGCAACACAGATTTTTGAAAGTGATAGTGAATCAGCTGAAGGTGGATCATACAGTTTTTCTCAGAGAAATCCTAATTGGTGGCAATAATTTCAAAGGTAGTATTGCATTTGCTAATAATAAATTCTTAKAATTTTTTTTCAGCTGTGCTGATTGTTTGGTTCTCAGTGGCTGTGAACAGGTGATGCAGAAGAGTTCACAGAATAGTTAGCTTCTTGGTTAACAGTAATGGGAACAGAAAATAAGAATATAAGGCTTTCTAAAACTTGAGGTTTTGCTAACGTTGATGTAATATTTCATCRGAGCGAAGAAACCGGAAGGTTGTGTTGTGGTCACAAACCTCCTGCGCAGACCACACACTGTGGTGGGTCACAGGGCCAGCTGCCAAGCATCCACACAGCTGCTGGCCCAGGTGGGCTGCAGGAGGGAACAGGAAGAATGAAAGCCAGAGAACTGGTGGGTCAAGATAAAGCCCATTTATTAGGTGAAAGAAGGAGGGGACAGGGACAAATGGCGCAAAGGCAATCACTCATATCCTCCCACATTCAGACTGATGCCCGGTCGCCAAACACCAGCCACCTTGGAAAAAGGCTCTTTCTTCCTCTGCCCCACTTTTTGTTGCTGAACATGATGTTAACATGGTAGGAACCCCTTGACCAACTGAAGTCAGCTCTCCCAGCTGTCCCCCCCCCGCAGCCATCTCCTCCATTCTCCCTCTCAGGAGGAGTGGAAAAAGAGAAAGCCTTGCYGTTTTACAAGTGCTGTTCAGCAACAGCCAAAACACTGTTGTGTTATCAGCGTTATCTCAGGCACCRGTTCAAAACACCATATGGGCTGCAGTGATGGATGCTAACTCCATCCCAGCCAGACCCAGAACAGCCTTCAGCCATGCAAGTTGATTTTTTCAGGAGGAAAGTTCAAGTGGAATGCCTGTTGAGGTGTCTCACTAATTTTAGGGACTTCCTTACCCTTGCTGATACTGTGCAAAAATGATGTTTTAGTTCCAGCAGCAAGGAGAGAAGATGCAGGCATAGTAGCCTGAGTGAACATGTAGATCTGGTAAGGAGTTTAAAAGGTGAGAATAACTTAAATGTGTAGAAAGATCAGTATAAACTGAGAAAGAAAAGATGATTTAAGCCAGGGATGAGAGTTCATAGAGACTATATAAACTGTTACATTTTCTTCAGAGGTTTGTTGTGGGGGGAGGTTTGATTTTGGAGGGAGTTGTTTGGGTATTTTGTCTCTTCATTTCTTGAACTTTCAGTTACCTTAGTCTTCTGCCTTCCTCCTCTGTCTTGGCAAGATTTAAATGGCTCTGTTGAAGGTCAGGATGGTACTATTTCATGCAATTAATCCTTTTTCTCCTTTAATATCCCAGTTCTAAAAGGTGCTTTAATTCTTTTCCTGAAATCCTCTTTTGCATCTCCCCCACTTATACGTAACTGCTAAAAATAAACCTTATTAAGTTATTATTTTCACTCCACCTGATACTGCAAGGTTTTCCATCTAAACACCACTCTTACTGTGCTGATTCAGCATCGCTGTTGTTTTCTGTCAATGTTTGAATAGAGCTGTATTTTGCAAATTTCAAGTGACTTATTTGTCCTCTCTAGATGCTGTGTTAGAGTGCCTTGAAAGATGACAATAACTAAAATACCAACAAATGGGAGTGCATTATCATCATCTTTTAGTTGGCCAATATTATGGCTGTAGGAGAGGGTTTTATTTCTGCTTTCACAGGGAAAGAGCTGTCAGTCTGTTCTAGAGTTTGAGGTTCAATGAACCTTTCTGGGCTCACCAGTTCAAGAAAGACAAAGAGTTACTGGAGAGTGTCTAGCAAAAGGCTATGAAGATGATGAGGGACTGAAGCATCTCTCTGCTATGAGGAAAGGCTAAGGGCCTGTTAAACCTGAAGAAGAGACAACTGAGATGGGATTTTATAAATGCATACAAATATCTTAAGGTCAAGATGGGGTCAGGCTTTTCAGTGGTGCCCAGCAACAAGATAAGTGGCAGAGTGGGCACAAACAGAAACACAGGAAGTTCCATCTAAATGTGAGGAGAAAACATCTCTACTATGAGAGTGTCAGAGCACTGGAACAAGCTGCTGGTTGTGGATTCTCCTTCTCTAGAGATATTCAAAACCTGCCTGGACAAAATCCTGTGCAACCTGCTGTGGATGAACTTACTTTAGCACAGGGTCTGGAAGCGGCTGATCTCCAGATTGTCTCTCYTTTCCCATCCCATTCTGGGATTTTTTTTTTTAAACATGTAGTAAAACTGGAAGAACTGAAGGATGCTTCTATGCAAATGTAACTATACCTAGTAACATCCTGGGAGACTAATACGTAATTATTTAAAATAATTTTATTAGTTAGTTTATTAGTATTATAAGTTTATTAGTAGAGGAGTTTGAGAGGATCAGGAATCATTTAGTCAAAAGCTGTTGGAGTCTCCCTCACTGGGAATTTCTTTTTAACATCATCAGTAATGTTGTGTTGATATACCAGATGTTCTCAGAAACTGTGATCTTGGGAAATTTCAAGTGATCAAGAGCACTTGTACAAGAAGTCAGAGATATGATCAAAAGACTTCGTGAATTACCAAAAAATAAAAAAAATCAGGAGATAATGATTTGGGGATATCCTGTGCAAACAAAAAGGTGAAGACTGCAAAAATAGATGGATTTCTCAAAAAAAACTGTTAAAATTAATTTCCAAAGAACCATTGCTAGGAGCTTTGCCTAAGCAAAGAATTACTTTGGTGAACTGGGTCTATTAAAATTGCTCCTCAATATTTTAGAACCTTTTCATTCTTACATATAAAATGAAGCTATTTACCGAGAGGAAGTTAATGTAGCGGGAAACTTAATATGGTTTTGTAATTTCCACAGGAGGGAAAGAATGTAGAGTATTTCTGATGTACTGCATCCTAGAAATTGAGACTTCTTGGTAGGTTAGATGCCCAAGGTCGCTTGTGTAGCAAAGTCGTGTTGATTAAGATGGGTTTCTTGGGCTGCCGTGTCTGCAGGCTCTTTGCCCAGTAACACTACAAGCTAATAACTTTTTTGTAAAGAGCCATTCACGGTTGTGTCTGGTTGGAATGACTGGTTTCTTTTGAAACACTAGAGGGCTCACTGACTGCCTTTGGAGCTGCCTTTTGCTTTCAATGTATGACCATAAATCTCCAAATGTCTAAGCAAGGATGTCCTTTCTTAAGAGGAAATTTACTTACTAACCTCAGTGGCTTTGTCTAAATCTAGGCTTTCTGGAAGAGTTSTAAAGAACACTTTGATTAGCCAAAAGAGATTAATTTGATCTGCTCAGTTAATTCTGGTAGGGTTTTTTGTACTGGAATATTTCCTTAAGTTTAGGAAGTGCAGTGCTTTTTGGTTTATTGTTTGTTTGTTTGGGGGGTTTTGTTGTTGGTTTTTTCATGTCTGCTTGGCTTGTGGAATCCACACGTTGTAATTTCCTAGGAAGCAATTAGATAAGCACGCCTGAGTAGTTAGCAGAATGGGAGGAAATTTTTGTCAAAAAAACCCAACAACCCATCTGATGTTCACTGGCATACAATAATAAATATTATTAGATGGTAGTGGTCTACTGTCTGGATTATCTTCCTGGGTTGTCTTACTAGCTAGAGGTTGATGAGCTATAGGGTAATCAGAGTGGTTTCTGCTACCAAATCGCACATACATTTATGATACAATATCATTGAAGTGTCAATCCATGGGGAAAAACTAAAGGCAAGTGATTACATCTGGAACATCTTGTAGCATCACACACTTGGTGACTGTTGTGGCTGGACTGAACCAGTCTGGAGCTGTTCCTGCCTTTCCCTCTTGGTAACTGATACCTRTGGCAATCTGACTTGGGGAATCAGACACGACAAAATTGATACTCAAAACAAGAATATCACTTGCAAAAAGTTTCTGTTTCCTGAACTGACTTGGTTTGGAAATAGATGACCGCTGCATTTCTTATGCTAGGAGAAAAAGGATGGAAAAAGGGAAGGACAATGTCAGTAGYGGCTTGAGTAATTATAATGTTGTCATAATACTACATCTTTAGGCCCTTTGATTCAGGCCACTTAATTACAAGTTTAGTTTATTAAAAAAAAAAAAACCAAACGAAAAAACCTTTTGAGTAGTGTGCCCTGATTAAGATTAAGCAAATGAAAAGATTCTGATGTCATTACATGAGAAAATAAGCTTTGACAAAGCTTAGGCTTTAGCCTCCTGAAATCTCTGGGAATTTGTACGTTGATATCTAAAGCTGAGCTTGCAGGTCTGGGATATGATGGCCGGGCAGAATAAGTCTTTCTTGTACAACAGGCAAAGTTACCAGAAAATTTCAATTGGTAAATTAGAAAATATGCTGTGGAGAAATGATTGGTTTCATGCAGTCTTGATCCTTGTACCAGGGATTGAGAAGGCCCCATAGTCATAAACCCTGCCARTTGGCTGCCTATTGCCAGTTCTGCTTTGAGACAAAAAGCCCCATCTTGGGAGAGCTCCTAAGCCATTCTGCAATGAAGTCAAGCAATGGAAACAGCTTCTGCTGGTCTCAGGCCATGGATGGCAGCAATTCCATCCGGCGTATCGCTGCTATCCATGGCCTGAGACTATTTCCAAAGGGCCTCTGACTTGCTGCCTTTCAGCTGAGATCTGACACCAGGCTAATCTTCTGCTTGAAAATGCTYACATATTAACTGCCATTGCCAATTTTTGTATTTGTAAAGCTGGACCTGTAGTGTAGATTAATATCTGTGAATTTTCCTGCAGGATAGATGTGCATTTTTTCTCCCATTAATAGTGGAGAAATGTTTATTCTCACGAGTATGGCAGTATTCTAAAAAATCTGTTGTCATTTGTAATAGTATGGCTTAATGCAGATTTTTAATTGACATMATTTCTCTGAGATTTGAGCAAAGGAAAGAGGAAAGGAGAAAGTGCAGATTTACTATTATCAGTATGTCCCAAGGCTGCTGCTTTTAAATTTAGGATTATAACTGTTATTTAACAAAATTACCCTTGACACACAAGGCCTCAAGAAGAGATCTGAAAGCAAGGACAGAGCAGTGTTGTCATCTGACAGCCTGAAGCAGTATCTCTGAAAAGGTCTGAAATTGTCACTTTTTGTCTAGAAGATGATCTCTGGCATTTCCAGCACTACTCTGCCCTGGGGAAGAGAGGAGGAAGAACAGCAAGGTGGAGAAATCTTTCTTTCTGTTACATAAAGTAAGGCTGCTTGTGGTGACCTTTAAAGAAGACTGTTCCTGGGCAGGTGTTAAAACTGGTGGTTGCCAAGGGGAGGTGTTGGACCTGCTCGAGTGGCAGTGGTTTGTCACCAGGCCTGCAGAGCTGTGTGCATTCTTCTCACCACATGTTTGGGGAGGGGCACGTGGGCTCCTGGACATGCGCCTGGACCACTCTGAAAAAGGACAGATCACACCAGATATGTCTGGTGATGGTGGTGGAGAGTGTGAGCTATTCCTGAGTCATCCCACCCCCTGGCTTCTGTGTGGATGCCCCCTGCTCTTACCGCAGCACTGCTGTGCTGGGCTCTGCAAGGCTGTTTCTCAAAGCAGTATTTATCTGTGGTGCACCTCTTCTCCTGCCAAGTGTGATTTGGTGGTGATATGTTCAGTTGTAAAAGTTTTCATTTCTTTGTGCAAAATGACATGTGAAAATAGCTACAGATGCATTTATAGTCATAAAAGATTGTATTGTAAAAACCTTAAAACATTTTCTAGGTGGTCTGCCTGCCCCCTTTACCATCCTTCTATTGTTACTAGCTGTGCTGAGTTTGAACCAGCTCATTTTATGCAAGCAGGTCTCKGCCAGAATCTGAAAACTACTGTAAGCTTTATGTTCACCTTAAAGAATCTAAAGGTTCTAGGGGGAAAACCTTCTTTAAAAATGTTACTTCCCTCAGTTTCTGAGATGTATGCCTAAGGGAAATAAAATCTCAATTGAATTGATATATGACACAATAAATTCCCGTCCTAAAAATTATTTTTGAGTGTGTCTTGACCATAAGCTTRCAGGTAACAAAAGTGGAGAGGACAGTCGTGTAATTCTTATAGCAGCCGTCCCACTGCCACCTGGAAAACAGTGYCACTGTTATTCTTTATTGTATATTTCATAGATTTAATGCGTACAGCAGGAATTTGGTTAARAATTGTATTAAATATTTTTAATAATGAGAATATTCTCAAGTTGATGTTTGCTGTGGCTTCTTGCTAAATCAACATTATAATCCTGCTTTGGTTTCCCTACAGATGATGAAGCATGCCTGGGATAATTATAAGCGTTACGCATGGGGATTAAATGAACTGAAACCCATATCTAAGCAAGGACATTCRAGCAATTTATTTGGTGAGTACAGTGTATTTTTGTGCTTAGTGACGTTAGCATAGAACAGTAAATCAGCTGAAAAGCTTATAAGTGATAAACATGTTTTCTTGCTGCTCCCTGTCGTGCARCATGATGTTTCTTACTTCTGTTATGTGTAAAAAGTAACAGTAAATGTAGGTGCTTTCTGTGACTTTTATTGATTAGTGTCTGAATGAGAATAAATGGAGCATGGCATTGTTGCATGATAAAAATACAGTTTTGCTGCAATAAATACTGTCCTGTCTTAAACATTTACTATGGAAATCATTGATGCCACATTCAATAAGCATGGAACTAAGGGGGAGGAGGTGAAATCCTATACAAGGAACAAACAATACTCTCTACACTCGTGAAGGTACCTAAAGCTGTGTGCAATTCTTAGGAATTTATTTYCATTTCTTATAAATATTTGTTAATTTGTACCAGACTCCCTTATCAGGCTTTCTTTTTCATTAATAYCACTGTTGTTTGTACCTCTAAATATTGTGCAGGATAAGTTAAATAAAGAAAAAGTTGTTATCAGTGTAGAACAAATATGGGACTGAAAAGTTCTGGTAGGAGAGGCATACTGTAGAAATCCGGTGTAATGAGGCAARACTTCCTTGGTGTCCAAGTGGGACTTGTGGCTGAAGAGAAACAGCATTCTGAGGAAGCATAAATACAGTCCTATGAACTGTCATTATCTTCAGTTTTGCAGAAAAATGAAGAATTAAACTGTTTGACATCAATTTTTCTATTCAAATAACTTGTTTTCCAAACAGAAAGCTGAAAAATTACTAATTTCTATAGCTGAGACAAAATCAATACATTATTTTGATTTTAACAGGAACTTACTTTGTTGAATGTTTGCAAAAGATAGCTTGAAGTGGAAACATTTCCTAAAAATAGAGCCCTTATCAAATCCCCAACTATATTTGGAGGTTGCTTAGAGACAGCAGTTGTGATTACAGAAATAAGTTGGAAAATACAACATCTACATTGATCTTGCTACACTTCTTGGCTACACCAAGGTAATATCARAAATGTTAATAAATAATTATTATCTAGTTAGTTATTGGACTTCTTTTTGAGTTCTTGAAACCAGAGTAGTTTGAGTTAACTTCAAGGCTGAGTCATCATGTTTGTTTCCTTCTCTTCTCTAAAAATGAAAATTATTTATTGTCTTCAGGAGATGATAGTTGTGTGATTTAATATGGTTGAGGAACTATTTAATAGAATTCTGTTTTCTTGCAGTACAACAAAATGTCATAAGATTTCTTGAAAATTAAAGTGCTTAATGTAGTTTTCTTTCAAATCAGAAGTGGTATATACATTTCTAAGGTTTGAGTTAATGATAATATTGCATGGATTTGCAGAACAAGCTGTAGATGTATTGACTTGTGAAATTCTTAAGTAGGAGTTCTGTGAATGTTGCATAAGTTTAAGTCACTTCAGGCGCAACTCTCTGTGAAAGAGGACAAGTGTTGAATTGAAAAATAAAATGTATTTAAAGGAGTAAGAGGCAGAGTCGGTCTAAATGTAAATCAGTTTTTCAGCATGGTCATCTGGTATATGATCTTATTGCTGAGGAGTTTTCCTTAGAAACACCTTCAGTCTTATTGATCTGGATGCAAATCAAAATAACCATTAGGTCCCTTTCTGCTGAATTGCTTTACAGAATACCAAAGAGCAGCATATCTGCAAGCATGTCTGCCTCACTCCTGCCCAAATCTATAACTCTCTTTTGTTCCTTACAAACAAAACCTTGTTTCTGTAAGTCCTCAGATTTATTAGATCTGATCTCTACCTTCATGTTTGAATTCAACAAATGCCACCTTTTTCATAAAACAATAAAATAGTGATCTGTTTGTGTGTTGGGTTTCTTTCCTTCATGAAAGAATGGGCAAGTTTCCTTATCTTCCTYGTTTCTTATTTTAAAAAAAKATTTAAAAAATTGCAAATGGTTGAYGAATCTAAGGTAATTCTGAGTTGTATTAGTGGGGAATAGGTTACCTTCAGCTCTGTGTYCTGTGAATTTCCTCCCARCCTTCAGAAATCAAGTAAGACCYTCAGTTCACTGTCATCCATCATAACTATCTCCAATTTGCCAAGACTTACTTTTCTTCTTGCTCTCAGGTCTCAATTGTTTTAAAAATGCAAGTTTCGAATCATCTTGGTATCAGTAAAACCCAGCACATTTCATTAGGCACTGTTTGATGCCTAATGAAACATTTCTCCTCCTTTGAGTTAATTGYTGCTTTTACACTGCTTTGCAAATACTGGGAGTGGCTGTTATGGGATACTTTTATATCTCACTGTGAGGAACAGAGTCCAGTGCTTTATATTGTTAAAGTTACAGTACAGCTCTCCTGACACAGAAGGGGAGAGTTGTTTTCAAATTATACTGCTTCTAAGTTTTTTTTTGGAAGTATAAATGCATGGCTCCTTTCAATCTCCATTTTGCAGGTAGATTACAATGACTGCTGTGTCTTGAAGGCAAGTTGTAGCTGTCATGCTGTGTTTCTCAGAAGGACAAAAATAAGATGGCTTTTGAGAGTTAATGATACACATGGACATGGCTTAGGAAATAACATCATGAAATGCAGGCACTATACCAGGGCTAGGAGAAGAGGAAAAAGGCCATTGGGGTGTTGATAGGAGAAAGGGTAGGGACAACTGGTGGTTCTAATTTTGGGGGAAGGAAAAGAACCCTGCTTTAGCACCTTGTACTAGTGCTAAATTACTAGTAGTAGAGCTATTCTGTAGCTGAAGACTTCTTGCTGAACTTGGAAATTACTGTTTTGTCCTAAACTCAGGCCACAAAAACAAATTGTGAAATCAAGGAACTGCCTTGGTCRTGCTGGTGTTCTGCAGGCAGTGTGTGTTTAAGGGTGTATGTGATAAGTTGAGAAAGTTTTTAGACTGGCAGACTGTAGATATATTTATGTTATGAGCAGAAGGTGCTTTCTCTCACATGTGCATACCAAGAATAATATACTTTTAGAGAAACACTGAACAATTTCTCCTTGAAGCCAGTGCCACATACATGCCTCTGACATGGCAATGTCTTTCCAGCACATCCGTGCAATGTTTATATTTCCTTTGTACTTGCTGTGTTTTACCGTGTGGTAGCAGCTGTTTGAAAAGACAGAAATATTCTTATTGGTTTAATTACAGGAAGTGTACAACTGTTTCTAGATTAGTCGCATAAATTGGAATAGCTCAGCATCTGTTTGCACCATATCTGTCCATTAGCAAAACAGGGCATATCTCCTGGTATGACTTCTTCCATGAGTACTAATTCTTTTCTGACTATTCCTAGTAGAAAGTAGGCCATGAGAAAGTGCTGTTACTTTTTAATTCTTTAACCTTTATGTTTCAGGTTACCATTAACAAGGTTAGCTAAAGCAGAGATTTATTAATCTACCTTCCTATTGCTAAAGTGGCAAAATCACAATTTTGCTTTTTTTTCATAGCACTCTTCCACCAGCMCCTCAAACTAGGAGCTATTCCTCTCTAAGCCTTCTGAACTAATTTTAAAACTAATGAGTGTTGCTGCACTAGCAGAGAACTCTTTCTAGAAGTGTTTGCTGCACTTAAATGACTGTAACTAAAGGGCTTTTTTAATTATCTGAAGCTGTGTTTCATGTGCAGTATTGCCAGTTTGATATTATAACTTGTAGGCACAGTATAATTAATCTCTGCAAGTGAAAAGGGACCTTTTCTGGAGGCAAAAAGGGAGGCATTTAATAAATACTCACAATCTGCAAACCCCAAAGTACTATAATTTAGTAAGATCCTGCTCCTCCCACTTTGAACTGTTTTTTGTCATTTCTTTTATGGAGTGTTGAGGTGTATGAATATTTTTAAAGCCTGCCAAAATTTATATCCAAAACTGTCTTGGAAGTGTATATCAATGTGTCTTTTCAAACTCCAAGTCTATTAATATAGCCTAGGMAATTAATTGTGCATGTGTTTAAACAATATATTCATTTAAATTGAAAGAACCCAAAATCTTCCCTCCACCCAATCTTGTTTGTCTTCACTCTTCCTGCTGTATACCTTGACATTTTGTGTTTTGGCATGTGGTGGAAGCAAGCCTGACATCTATCTCAACTAAATTARCTTGTGTAAAGAATAACATTAGCAGATATTTGGATGAATTACTCAACACAGCATTTTTGAGAGGAGGTCATGTTGCACAACAATGACAAGTGTATTGTCRTTTTAGATTTCTAAAATACATTTTTCAGGCTTATTACTAGCCTCTCTCAGGAACCTGTTACTGCTGAGGCCACACTCTCAAATTACTCATCCGAATGCTGAAAAATCAAATGACCAGAATGAAATTTGGCAGTGCAAATAAGTTATTTGGGGTAGCTTTGACAATGGCAAACTGCAAACAGTTCCACAAACCCAGAAGGATTTCCCAACAGGCGATAATTGCACTTAGAAATAGACAATGTTCCTAATTTAAACTGGCTCTTAGTGAAACAGGAGATATTGTTCTGAGTTAAAACACAGAATGGGCAGACTTGAGCTCACAGTAAGTAGTAAAGCTTGACAATTTTCCAGAACAGTATGTGGGGGTCCATAAAAAGTGGCATAGATGGGGTGAACAAGGATTTATTGTTCCTTGTGGGGAGTGATATCCTTTGTAAGGAAGGGGTGGAGATAGCAAATTACTAGGCAGCAGGTTCAGACAAAAGAAGGTGGTTCATAACAAAACATGTAGCTGAGCTGCACGGTGCCAGAAGCATGGTGGGTGCCAAAGACTTCTGCAGGAAGCAGAGATAAGCAACGAAGGAAAAATATTTAAACTTTATCAAATTCAAAGACACACCGGAGCTGGCTCTAAAATGCACAGATGTATAAAATACTGGAGATTTGGAARAGCATTCTAGAAATATCACTATATTGTTTAATGTTACACATATGAAAAACTAGATTTGTTAAAAATTRAATTAATTTTTCTTTCCCCTCTCTTACCAGGTGTGAATAGTCACTGAAATTAAAAGTGTTAATATTGCTGAGGGTTTGCCAGTACTTGAGTCAAGAGTTTCATGTTTTGGCATAGCACACTTTAATAATTAATCACTCTTGACACTTTAAATTGCTAATGATATTGCATAGGAACCTTTTCAGTGAACTTTAAATAAAGGAAAACACTGTTCTAAGATATGAGTCAGCTTTTGAAGCAATGCTCCAAGAAACCTGCAGCACAAATCAAAATGTTACTTTAGTCGAACCTGTATGTATTCTTAAATGCCAAGCTTGATGTCCRAGGAATGGGAGGAAATTTTAAACTATTAAGTGCACCAACATGCATTGATTCTGAAGTATTCTATTTCTGGCCATATCTAAAAGCCTGGGCTAGACAAGTGAGAACTTATTTTGGCACACGCTCCAAAGGGTTTGGCCATAAGCCAGGTGTGGTTCTTAAACCATATGGCCATATAAGCTCAGTCACAGAGCTGTGCTAATAAGGTTGTCACTCACATCCAGAGCAGTTCTCCCTGAAGTGGCAACCTGGAAGCTCATACAAAGTTACTCATCCTCTGATCACTCTTCTTATTCTGCTCTTGCTGCCCAGTCCTGAGATGCTACTGCATTCTCTAATGTAATCTCTTCTTTTATTTGCACGCACGTACACTGGCACTGTTGGATATTAAAAAGCTTGCAGTTTAAATGGGCTGACTGTGCATTACCCAGAGGAGATATAGGCTACCTGTGCTTTTAATAAGCTGTTGTGGTTAACAGTCCACAAATCTTGTTAGCAACATGCTCTTTTTTGGTTTTTTTTTTCCAGATCATTGCTTAAGATTTTAAGTGTTAAACTGGAAAGGAAGTTCTGTCAATGTTTCTCGATAGTCTACTGAAAATTACATGTTCACTGATTTCTTTTGCATTCTTTTCAGTTAATAGTAGGCTATTTTATGTGTTCTCTATTAATCCCTTGGAGTAAATGATGCTGTCAGTAAAGAGGAGTGATAAAAGTAAAGGGTTAACAACAGAAGTAAAATGGAGTATACGTGAGTACATGGTCTGGAGGTTTTGGTTGACACTAATAATTCTTCATTTTGGTAGGCTTGTACATCTGGTTATCTCTTTTGTCATCAAAGTTATTCCCTTTGAGCTTATGTTTTATGAGTTTCAAGTTCATTTTCTCTACTTTGAGTATATATATTTAGTTATCTGCAAAATATATCTGTATTTACCTGAGGTCTATGAATTTTATCCGAGTAATTTTTGTGATATCTTCCTCCTGCCTAGCACAACTCTGAAACTCTACCACTGTGACTGCAACTTGCCTCACACTCTAACACAGAGTTAGTCAGATCTGTAGCAGTACTATAGGTGTATAGGAAAACAGTCCTCTTGCCCAAATATTCTGTGTCATGAGTGTGCACTGTAATTGCCTAGCAATAATCTTTGCTTCTTGTAGACCATGGCTGCTGTGTAATTCCTTGGGAATGTTGTGTAGGAATGAACAACAGTGATAACCGTATTTAAAAATTTATGTGCTGTGCTTTGAGAAGCATAGCTTATATAGGCTTGTGAAATGTTTGATCTTATCCCACAATAAGGAATGTTCATTTAATTTCTTTGCACTCCTTCCCCCAACCCCACCACTGGTTTGTCTGAYTGGTTATTAATGACCTGTTCAACATTACAATTTCCATATTACTCTCAAGTTTAAGTTATTCTGTTGGCTGACTTAGAGTAAATGTAGTTGTTCACAAGTCATAATTCTGGCCTCTAAACTGACTCTTTCTCTGTTCTTTTGTCTTTTATCAAGAACTTGGAAGCACAGCTGTTTGAGACAAACTTGACTAAGTGTCACATTAATTGTTCTATTCAGTTTTCTGGAGCCTTCAGAATAATAGCAGAAATATTTTCATATAAAGTAAGATCTGCTTGAGATTCTAGCATTTTTTTCAGTCTGTGCTCTAAGCTGGCCACATATGCCAGATTCAGGGGAAAAAAAAATCATAATAAGTAGGTGACTCCAAGGGTGATTTCTCAATAAGTTTTCTYCTTATTTTCTCCTCTTTTTCTTCTGACTTAGTAGTGGGTTGCAGCTCAAGTACTAATCCTTAAAATTGAAAGCTTAACTGTTTAGTGGTGGTGTTAGTTGTATTACAAGAGGATTATCACAAAGAATGTCTTTGCCATGGTGAGCCTATCACAATCCACTGAAACGAATCAGGTTATAGATGGTTTTTCTGTAAGTAGAGCTCAGTTGTAAAGGTTCACTAGGAACTGCTTTTGTTGTATGGAGTTACCAGACATCTCCAGAGCTTTTGCAGTAGTGATCTTGAGCAGATGTCCTCCAGCAGTTTTCCGCTCTCACTTTCTCATAAGCTCAGGAAAAATATAAGTTGCTTAGCCAAGTTTAAAGGAATACTTTTCCTTTAATATTAGAGAAGGGCAGCCAAGTTCCAAATAAGCTCTTGGAGGATATAATGTTTTTCTTACCAAAGCAGGCTGCAGTTTTATTAGTGGAATATCTGGGGGAAAATGTAGAGATTCCTTCCTTCAGAGATGGAAAGTGACATTCTAAAAATGGGTGGTGTAAACAGCTGCTAAAATAGAGAAAGTATCTCATTCTGTTAAATGTACCAAATAACTGTTGTAACAACCTCAAATATTATTTTGTTTAAGATGGTGGAAATGGAAAGTTAGTTTCTACCTGGAACCTAAATTTAAGGAAATTATGTCAATCCTGCTATATAGAGCTCTCCAATTGCCTCTCTGTTTCATGTGGAAGCAAAAATCCATGATGACAGTGAACACAAGAGTTGACTGATAGAGTAGCTTTCTTTCTTAAATATGAAAAATTGAATTCTGATATTTGATAAGTTTATAAAATTAAGTTTACTTTTTCATCAGGTATTTCAGAGACAAGAGAATAATCAAGTTCCTTAATTAGTTGTAGCTACTATCTTGTTATTCCCCTGGTACAATCAATTCCAGAATGAGTAGTCAGCTATTCACCTGGCTCATTAGCCCTGCTGAGGGAGACAGGGATTGGACATAATGACTTTCTCTGTTGATTGCAACCTAAATTATTTTCTAATTCTAAATATTTCTCTCTGTATCAGAGTCTTCTCTAAAATATAACATGGTCTTCCTTTCATTATGAAAACTGCGGGAGCCAAGTTAGGAAATGAAAGTCTTAGCAGAGTGATCAAAAWTGAATTTTTGACATTATCCCATAAATAAGAATTGAAACTCTTCCTAGACAGAAATGGTATTTTGGARAAGATCAAGATAAATTTGGAGTAAGCATGGAAAAGTGTTTTGAGTGACTGTGTTTTCTTGAACCCCACYATCCACATTAACCTTTCAGTACAGGATGATGAACATTTAATCCATTCCAAAGCCAACGTACTGATGATATTTCATCTTGCAGTGTTAGGTCAAGGCTAGCTCTTGCCCATCTCTGTAATAGAGGTAGAAGGGTGCCATTTTTGCAGACCACCAGTGCTTTGCTCTGAAAACCAGTGCCTTGCAGCCCTTCCTGAGCTGACAAATCCATGTGTGCAAGTTTGCCTTTGCCTCCCCCAGTGCTATCTTGTGCAGACTGTASTTCTTAAAGGGCTTTCCTAACTAAAATGGGATCAGTACTCACCAGCTTCTTAAAGCTTTATGTATATTTTTGAGTATAAAAACAAAAAAGCAGCTGATTGTTTTCATTCCAAACTGGAAGAAGCAGAATTTTCTCAATTACCGAGATTTACTGGGTTTTGTGTCATTTTACGGTGAACTGTTCTGTCAGTAGTTTAAAATGCAAAAATATGGCTGAAAATAMAGTGCATTAGAGCAGCTCTTCAAAAGTTCATTAGTGGAAGAAATACTTAAATATTATGATGTTGTGTTGTGGCATGGGAATCAAAGTAAGGGCTCTGAATTACTAGTTACCACTTGAATGCTTATGCACCCAGTTTTTAATTGGATTAATTGAAATCGGATTTTGAAATTAGAATTAATTTAAATTATTTTGATCTAACTAAAAAGTCTTCTGTTGGAAAGTAAATCACTGGCTCTTCATGTATTTCAGGTAACATACAAGGAGCAACAATTGTGGATGCCCTTGATACACTATACATCATGGAAATGAAAGAGGAGTTCAAGGAAGCCAAGGAGTGGGTTGAAAAAAACTTGGATTTCAATGTGGTAAGGAGCATTGCTGATTAACTTTTAATGCTCTGTTTAGTCTCCAGGGGCCAACTGAAGACTGGGTTCTTGGTATTCCAAGCATAATGCAAGGCTAAAGAATTGATAGATAAAACAAAGCAGGAAGCTGGAAAATAGGAAATCTACTGCTCTGCTTATTTGYCCTTTTTCAGTCAGAGAGATTTAGGCAGATGGAAGGCAATGAGCTGGACTGGAGGAAGGAAAAAGGAAGTAAAAACCAGCCTTTTCAGCTTTTCTGGATAGAAGAATTRCGACCCTTCAAGCATTAATTTTTTCATTATGCAAGCCTTTTACATTTTCCCTATATGAAATCTACAGATTTTAGTTGTGTTTATTGAAAGGTACATGCCATACATACTACTTAGGTTCCTTTTTCTACTCCACTAAAGTTGAATATCATGAGTTAGGCTGAACTATTGGCAGAACTGAACTGCTTTAGTCTTAGGAAGCATCAGGTCCTTACAGCTGCATGTACAAATCACCCTATTAAGTGGCAAATGTGCAGCTGAGGGCAAAGTTCATTATTAAATTTTTATTCTAGAAAGGCCTTGAACTAGTAGGAACCTCTTCAATTAAATGGCAAAGTCCTGGGTTTGGGTTTTTTTGGGCCAGAGGATTTATTGTTGGGTGCAGAGAGCTGATTAAGCACCTCTGATCAGTGTAATAAAGTAAGCACAGTACAATGAGCACTTGAAAGCTCTTGTAGTTGACATGCTTAATGTTAGAAACRCTTTCTGAAAACAAAGTACTCTTTCTAATAAGTTATGCAAAAGTCAGGTTTAATTATGGTCTCTTCCATGCTTGAAAATTAATTATCCTTTTAAGAAGGAGTTAATAAGAGTGGATCTAACATAGTTTRTATAAGCAGTAATTTATTATGCATTTATATTTACATTTATAATGTAAATAGAGGATATTAAACAGTGCTCCTGTGTAGTGTCAGAAGCCTGAATGACATACTAATTTTATTTTGTGCATAAGAATTTTTTTCCCTAAAGGTATTTTTGTAATACTAGATTCCTGTCTTATTAGCTTAGTATTATCAAGATGTTTAAAAACCAGGATAAGACAACAGAAAATAACAAACTCCCCTTAAAAGGATGAGCTGAGCTCTACTTGGAGGAATATTGTAAAGCTTTGTRGAGTGATTTACATTATTAACGTGAAAATCTTTGGGTTTACATATATCTTGATATATTTGGTACTGGAAACTTTTAGATAGTATTGCCTACATTTCCTCTTTTTAATGCACCTGTTTTTTTCTCAGTAAGAAAATGTCAGAAATTTCATATTCCATTAGTTGTTCAATGCAGGAGTCAAGCAGATTTACCAAAGCAGCTTCACAGATAACACTGACATGCGTCACTAACAGTATATTGTTACTGATATTCCTGTAAATAGCAGCCTGGAGTTCAACACCTCACAAAATTATTTTCATAATACTTCATAATCATATGTAATTGAATTTTACATTGGCATCAGCAGTGAGTAGATGAATTTTCCCAAACTRGAACAAGGAAATTAAAATAAATAACTGCGATGCCAAATTTAATAATGGATGTCCATTTGTTTAGTGACTGGATTGTTGGAAGCTACTCAGCTTGCACTTTTGTTTAGTTTTCCACTTTAAGTATAGATTTTAGCTTCAAATGCCATTTTGTATTTATATCTTACAGTTTAAAGAACAGCAGTTCTCTTTTGTGTTTAGGCGTTTATCACGTATTGACCTTACGTGACATATTCTGCAAAAATATTATGTGCACTATTACTTGCTTCTGTTTTAGAAACCTTTGTCCTATGTAAGTTATTTATTTGGAATAACTGACTCACATATCCTTAAGAGTTATTTCTTCTGAGTAGTATAAACTTATCTTTGATGCTTCTGATCATTTCCTGGGCAGAGACTGCTTAATCAGTATATTTTCCCTTTATTTCCATAAGTAGAATATGTTTTTCYCTTCATTTATTCTTAGAACCATGTCTTTCAAATCTTTAATTTTCTTTAAGATGTTCTTTACAAAAACTGCTGTGACTGTATTCTGTAGCATAATTTTTACTCCTTATGTTCTCTCTCAATGCAGCTGGATATAGGAAAATTTTACAAACTCCAGAAGATATTCACCAAACTATTTGGCCAGCACTCACACCACTCTCAACACCTGATCATAAAAGTTGCCTGGTGTCACTTTGTAAAGGAGGCACTAGTTTGTTCACATGAAAAGATTTATGGAATAAAGATGACTTAATGGGAAATGGCAAYGTCTCTTTATGTGTTAGATTTCAATCTCGCAGTTCAATGAATTAGATGTCAGGGTTGCTCTTCTTTACCTTTCTGAAGATAGGCTTTGATTTTGAGGGAAAACTCTAGTTAAGTCAGAAGCACATTTGTTGGCAAACTTGTGCAGTTYAGTAAGCTTGTCAGTGGGTATGTTTAGAAGCTTTCCCTGTTGGAGTATAACACAGGCTATTTTCATTAAAGCTACAGCTGGTAGCCCTGTGATTTTATAACTGAGATATCCACATTGCAATGCTTGGAGCTTTTTTATGTCACAACTGCTGACTTTTTTTTTTTTTTTTAATTTGAAACCTTGCAGAAGTTTGAGCTAAACTGAGCCATTCCTTCAAGAATTATGTTGCATTTTCTGATTCTCTCAATATTATGAGATGCAGATGTACTTTTGGAAAGAGATGACATTTGCAGTGGCTAAATCCAAGGTCTTAGCTTTAGTAGCACAATGGATATGTGCCCTGTTCTCTGTTAAATCACTTCATCTCTCTGGGGGATTCATCTTTGCTCTTCTAATTAATATAGCCAAGGCTTTGTTCTGACCTCCCCACACAGGCTGCTGTCCACACACCCCTTCACAGTGCACAGCCCAAGGTTGCAGCAGCTGGGCTGGGCTCTGTATCAGCAGGTTACAAGGCAGGAAAAGGGAACCAGTCTTTCATGGGATTTTTAGGGAGCTTGGCTGTTTCCTAGCTACAACTATGCATGCTGTCTGCTCCTCTGATCTTATTGTTTCTTATTTGTTTCAGAAGCTGCACACACACACCAGAGCTTTCTGAAGGAGTTTCTGTAGCACCACCCCACTTTTGCTTCACACTGGGGAGGAAAAAGCTATTGGTCTCTGCAGTCCAAGAGCCAAATAAAATTGAATACATGCTTGAGAAGAGAGAGAGAGGAAAAGAGATCTTGATGAGGCAAATGAAGGAGTCAAGTGCAGGAGTAGTGGTGCAGGAGCTGAGCTACATGGTACAGCAGTCAGGGTTTGGGAGTTGTTGAGTATTGGATTGATGGTGCTCTGCATCCATGCCCAAACACACCCCAGCATCTTTAGGATGAGTGACCAAGTGATCCATCCCCTTCTTCCTCAGCCCTGCTTAACTCCTTCTGTGCAAAAGGGCAGTCTTGCCTGCACTGCCTACTGAGAGCAGTCCTTGGTGTACACGGTGTCCCAAGGCATGTCTGGGCGTTACTGGAACAGCAGGGGCCCACACCAAGACCAGAAGGTGCTGGCCATCAAATTGTACATGGGACAGCGTTTGAATTCACACCGTGACCAGCTGACCAGCTGTCTGATRGAAGTGTAGCCAGACAGAATCAGAATGGGAACAAGGTATGGAGCAGAAAGCCATGCACTTGTTCAGRTAAGAGGGAAATTGGGAAAGTATGAAGGGCATTTCATTATTTGCTCTCAAAGTACTAATGAACTGAGGAACTGCATAAAGAGAAGAAAATGAGGAAGAAGGTGAGGGTGCCCTCTGTCTTGTGTCCTACCAATACTCTTAAGTATTGGTCAGTCACTGTATCTGATTTTATATGCCACTCTTGAAGCTTGAAGGCTAACTTACAACTTCTGACTTTCATCTTTGTGCTTAGCTCGGCAAATCTGAGTGTCTTTCAAAGAGGTTTGGTCAGCAGCTTCATGCAACCTAGAAGCTTTGTGAGTGATATGTCTATTATTTGAGAACTGGAAAAGAACTGGTGAAAGTGAAGAAACTTGAAGTTATGGGTTTTTTTTCTCCTGTCATGTATAGACTGGCATACCCCCTTTTCAAGGCCCCAGAATAGCAAATATTCTTTTCATAAATAAGGCTTCCAGCATTGATCATTGACTCAGTTATATCTGTGGTGTGGCAGTCAGTAACATGACAAACTTCTGGACTTCAGTTTGCTTATTTCAAACTTCAGCACTTACAAATCTAAATCCTACTGTTCTCAAACTGTAGGTATTATGATTGACTTGTATTTTACAGTCCACAACCTAATGTTCTAACTTGCAACATTAAAGTTTTTTGGCTCTTTATTCTTCGTATTTTTCCTCTTCAAGTGAGAAAATTAGAAAGTTTCCTGATACAACTATTTGGAGCAGCTTTCCCATTTGAAAAAAAATTCATGGGTCAGAGAGAAATCTTAAGAAAGCCAGCAGGTGAAAATGGTTCTTTAGTTTGTGGGATTATTTGACTACTACTTTGCCACATAACTTATTAGTACACTCTAAATGCCAGACTTCAAAGTGACTTGATTTTGTTTTAATTATATGTAAGAACCAGTTTTGATGGGCTAAAAGGAGATACTGMAAATTCATTATTAAACACAGTTCTTTTGCTGCTAGAGTTTATTAATGCCTTCAGTAGCACTTTATTTTTGTGCCTGTTGAAGATCTTGCAGTTTGCCATRCAGGGACTTCAGCAAGGTTAAATAATACGTTATCCAATAACCAGGCTTTGACACTTGTGATAAAAAGTTTGCTAAGATTATTTCCCGTGTTTTTTGGAACTGAATATTTTAGCAAGCTGCCAGTAAATTTCATTTGTGGAATATGAATGAAACTTTTTTCCCCCACAATTGCAGGTAATTAAAATCTTTTTTAATTACAATAGTTGAAAGTGAGCTATTGTAGTACTATCCTTGACTTTATCGTAATTCCTGGGCTGCTTGAGAATGCTAGGATTTGTTGCTGTTCCCAACCTTTGTGCTTCGACAGGGGAATATTATTATTTAATAGTAATAATACTTACAAGKTCATCTCATTTCACAGGAAATGTGGGCCCTTTGTGTCCACTTTTTAGTCTAGAATTATATACATTACTCAGCATTGTTCAGTACAGGCTCCCTGGTGTTCTCTTGCATAGCTTGTTAAACTGCAGGGTATGGGCTGCTTGCCATGGTGTGTGTGCATGGGGGTGATTTGCTATATTCCTTCTACACAGGAGCAGTAGATGGAAATGCAGATGAGGTAGCTGAAGTTCTATACACTCTTGATGATACAAGAACAGGAGAACCAAAGGAAAGTAAGTTTTGGAAGGAATCTTTGCAATAGAGAAGACATAAACAAATGATATGTTAGGATTTGTGACATTATTTTTTGTTATCTTTATAAAAATTAACAGAGTAAGCTCTTTATCAAATGTAAATTAAGGTGACTTGTTCATTGGGAATACATTCRTCTGTGTAAAGAGCACAGAGTATTTCCTGAATTGTGAATGACAGAACATGTAACCAGTGCTGCTGGATAACCAGTGGATAAATAAAATAGTGCTGCATTTCAAATGTTGTGTTTATAAGGGAGGGTGACTTCCCATGAGAAAAGACTGATGGAAATCGTTTTGGCCTTCGTCTGTGAATTGTGGAGAGGAAGATTTTCAGGAATGAGATGCATTGGGAGATTATCCAGAAGGATATGAATACTGATTTTTGGGAAGCTGGAGGAGTTCAATGGGAAAAGACCTTCAGGAGAGCCCAGCTGACAGTCTTTTTTTGTCTGAACAATGTTTTCAATATTAAATTTAATATAACAGCTGTTTGAAGCCTCAGTAGTTTATCAGTTGTAGTCTTAATCCTCTGTTTTAGGGAAGAGTGAGGGAAGTTGAGTGGTGAGATGCAGCTGAGATCAAATTGGCCCTGTCATAGATTTGCAAATAAAATAGAAATGTGGAGTAACACAGGCTAACTAATATAAGTATTGGCACTTTATTCTGCCTGCCCCCTCTCCATTGGTTATATTTGTTGCTTTTTGAAGATGTGTCTTGCTAAGGCATTGCCACTTTCCCTTTCTTTAAAAGGAGTTAGYACAGTAGGTTTCCTAGTTATATCTCTAATTTTCTCCAGAATCTTGAGTKTTTCTGAGCTATTGGTTTTCTTCTAAGTTAAAAGCAATTTTAACATAACTTTGGTGTTATATGTCTAACCAGCAATGTAAAGGATATTGTACGTCTATGTCAAAATAATTTCATCTTTAGAAATTAATCAAGGAAACCAGATGGCATTCCTGAAACTCGTCACAGCTTTGTGCTTGCACTACATTTGGATTCATACATTGCTTTTTGTTTTCTATTTTTTCTCAAGTACAGTGATCAGAAGTCACAATTTCTCTGGATCTTGTGTAGTACTTGGACTATTCCATTTATGGTTCAAATAGCAAATGATAAATTATTGAATAAATAGAAGATGAAAGACCACATTACTCACATTCAGCAATTAACATAAAAGCCCTGGAATTAAAACAAAAACATGTTATTCCCACTACATGTGACTCTCTTCCAATACCTACAGACTTTCAGAATCCTTTCTAAAAGGGAGGCCTGCAAATATCAGATCAAACTGGTGTTTAGATGTTAGCATAGATAAGATGTGTACTAACAAAGGTGTTTCAGATATTCTCATACAGAGCACAGTCTATTTGGGGTACTAATGTAAAGATCATAAAACTGGAAATTATATTTATCCAATTGTTCAGAGCTTTCTTTTGCACTTGGTATCTTAAAAAGGGAACATCTTATTAATCTTGAACTATGCATGTCCAGTCACTTCGCCTTACAGAATTTCCATTAGAAGTAGTGGAATTAATTGAACCGCTTCTCAGACTTGCTATGTAGGTGATACAATAACTATTTGAAGGAGAAGGCTAAATTTAAAATAAAAAATAATTCTCACTTCTACAGATGGCRAAGTAGAAATTTTGGGAAGTTCAGATGAAAGTTTTTCTGATATATTCTGGTACTGTTAAATGAATCATAAGGTATTCATATACAGATTGATCTGAGRGCAAAATAAAAAATGATATTGCTTACTTAGAATTTTACTGCTGAGTAGCAATATACAGACTTATTTGTGCAAACTGTTATGTGGATGATTAAATATATGAAAAGAGAGTAATGATCAGGGTGTGGCATTTTCAATGTGTCATATACAAAAATTTTAAAAATCAAACCAAGAAGAAGCGTAAATTTGGTGTAGCAGAAATCTTCTACTTTTAGGACAAGTTCATTTTTCTTAACAGACTACTTCTTCACACAAACTTTCCTTCACAAACTTTACTTCACAAAAGCATGTAGACATGTTTTCTTGATGTGAAATTATAAAACTTTATTTGTTTTGCCACTTACAGTTATTTGTGTGCTGAGAATAATATTAACCTGGTACAATGAGTTTAGGAGTAACTCTCAGGCATACAAATTTCAAATTTGTAGTTATACAAATTTCAAATTTGTATAACTATCAGGCACATTTCAAATCTGCCAATTATGAAATGACTGTTGCAGTGTTTGTCTGCTTCAGTGGCTTGCATAAAGATTTTGGTAAGAGGCAAATATTCCAAATGAAGGTTCAGAGGTTCAAGTGACCCATTGGGAATCTGATGACATTAGAACAATGGTTGCCTTTGAGAAATGTCCTGAAAGATCACCCCTTCAACACATGTTCAGTATTACAGTGCAATTAATCTTTGTGGCTTAACAGTTAAACCTTTATTCAAATTATTTCCAAGTAGTCTTCTTGTCTGTAACTGATTTCCAGAAGCAGATGTCAGTGCACACATACTGAGCCTTCCTTAAAGGGTCTTTGCACTCCTTGAAAGATAGAAATGGTTTTGTGAGTTAAGTGGTCATATTTAAGTCCAGAAAGGCAAACTGTAAAGTTCTGGAGATAAAATATTCAGGTCATACACCACTCAATTTACTTCAAGCGATTGAAAATCAAAAAGTAATTTAATTCAGTTCTCAAAGGAAACACAAGTGTCTGGGATATCTGATTAACTCGTTTCCTCATCTGACACCTACCTCTTTACAGCTTCGACATTCCCATATCAAAGAAAGGTACTTGACATGTGCTAAGGCTCAGGATTGAAATGGAAAGAGTCTGAACTTCTGAAGAAGGTTCACATATTCATATTCTATACTATTCATAGGAGTTTCAGTTGGCTTAATCTCCACAGAAGAGAAGCCATCCCTTTCACTCATTTGATCATCCTTTCTTCAATGAGATCATGTCAGATCAGCCTTTCTTTAGTCAAATGAGTTCTCTACTAGCTTTATTATATGTTGGATTTTAAGGTAGACTTCTGTATTTAAAGTACATGTACTGCAGGTCCTACACAGGTGGCCTCATTAGCAGGTGAACAGATGCATCATCTAGTTAGTTCAGATTTCTAGAGAATTTAAATGTTTTTATATACCCCCTCCCCAGGTTTAATGTGGATTGTGGCATAATAAAAAAAGCCTGCAGAGGAATGTTGAAGTTGAGGTGAATACTTGTTTCCATTTGCCTTATTGCTGCATTCAGTGAGACAATGACTGAACACTTGGAAAGAGAAATAACAGATTTGGAAAAAAAAGGCATTTTGGAAACAGAAATCAAGCTGCAGAAATTAAACTTTGTCATTTCTCTTAGAAAGAATAGGAGAGGAGCAGTGAAGGAGAGCAGTGACAGAGGAGAAACTGCAGATTTCTAGATTACTCAAAATAAACTTGTAAGGGTGTTATGTTCTGAACAGTGCAAGACAGCAAGATAATTTTGCAGTCTTAAGCCATGATGCCAATTTGAGTTTTCAAGAGTCAGACGTGTGTGATGGCTTTACTTTGTCAGCACCCTTGAATTGTGTTCATGTGTATTAAAAAATTATACAGGCACACGCATACTGTATTAATTAGGTATTAATCAGAGTCATTCTGAATGGAAATTACATCCTCTTTTTAGAGGGGGAAGTGCAGAATACATTTTAGAGGAGAAAAGTTAAATTCCTGAGTGTAAACCAACAAGCATTGTAGCAAGCCTGAGAGTGTGTTTTGGAGCCTTTTCAATTTACAAAAAGCTCACCAACTCTGCAATGTGTCTAGATACCTTTTCTTAATCAGAGCACCTTGAAAACTGAAAAGCATGAAGTAATATTTTTGTGAAGTAACCCTGTGCTGGTTTGTTTGTTTTTTCTGTAAAAGCAGTTTACTGCAATTCAAAATCCATAAAATATAGGGAGCAACTTCTTCTCTTCTATGCAAACTGACATCTGAATGCTTAAACTGGAAAAGCACAAAACCTAGCTAAATGAAAAAAGCTTGCAAGCCTTTCATAAGAAAATCCATCAGCTCCACCATGCATTGATTTATATTAAATATAGCTGTAGTGTACGTTGGCAAATAGAAAATGAAAAAGTGACTCAGTAGAAGAGCAACCCAGAACATGTGAAAGTCAAACACCTTTTTTATGTGCCCAAAATTTTGGGACACTGTTGGGAACCTTTTTCTGCAGAAACACAGAAATTTAAAAAGTAGTATTACATGAAAAGGCAAAACTTAAGGAATTTCACTTGACCAACTTTTTAGCTGAATGCCTTGAGTGAGTGTTGGGGTAAAATTGGAATTGCCTTAATAAAGAACAAAAACATGTGAAACTCAGATTCCTCATTTATGATTGAATTTCAAAAAAGCAGGGCAAGAGTGTGTGTTGAGTTTTGAGATAGATACTGGCTGGACCAAGTCTTTGTCATTGGTAAAAGATTCATCCATGCCAGCTTGGAAAGGGCTGTCACTGTAATAGGGAATATAGGGAATCATCTTCCTTGTGAATACACATAATGATTACTTTTTTTTTTTAATCAGCACGTAGTTAACTCATTCTAGCGTTAATGTCTTGTATGTTAGTGTCTTGCTTCTTTTTTGCAGTAAGCTGCATTTAGACTGAAGTAGGAAAACACTTGATAGGACATTTCGATCAATACTGATCTGAGATGGAGTGAGAGGAGGTAGTGTGGGACATGAGATCCAAGAGCACCCTTTGGGCAAATGCTGAATCATCTGCAAGGAATGATAAGTACTTAGATATGTGGATTYAGAGAAAGCCTTATAGCCCAACAGAAGAGGTGAAAAGTTGAGCAGGATGAGGATATTTTGTCGAAGTGAGGAAGAGAAAGATATGCTTTAAATTATTGTGCTGGCCTTCCCTACATCTTCTGTGTTTTGCTATTTACAGCTGTTGTGCCTTAAAGCCTGTATGTGTCTGTATATGTATGTATATATATACATATATATGTAAAAATAAACCTCTATAGAAATAAATTTATGTTTATTTCAACAGAATGCCGAAATTTCCGTATTTGAAGTCAACATTCGTTTCGTCGGTGGACTACTTTCAGCTTACTATCTTTCAGGAGAAGAAGTAAGATGGTTTATCTGACATATCATTGTCTAGATAAGTCATTAAGTTTAATTTTAGTAATTTTATTTATCCAAATTAAATAATTTCATTTATCCATTGTTTAAAACTTTGAAAATGTCTTGTACAATGGAGACCAGTCCAATGGGTCTTCTTGCTTCTATTGCTGCTGCTTTCTACAAGTTCTAAAGCTACTGCTTCATTTAAGTGTTAAGTGATATTTCGGATTTTTTCCTTAGTGGGAATCATACCCAGTACATCTTCTGGGCTTCATGCTAGAGTGTGTAATTATGGAGTTCCTACTCTGTGGTAGTGGTAGGTTTGGTGCATCAGCTTCCTGCTTCCCAAATGGGTTTCAAGTGTACCCTTGAACATGTTTAAACTCTTATTTTCTGTTTGCCTACCTGAACCTGAGCCTTCAACTCACATGGAGAAGACATGATAAGAAAGAAAAGGCAGCTGTAAGCCTATACATGTGAATGTCTCTAAAGCATTAATAACTCATTAATCTCTATCACCTATCATGGTTTCTGGAGAGAATGAAGATGCAATTTCACCTAAAAGCTTTGTCTAAATGCAATTACTTGTATAATATTTTTGGAGAAGGCCAAAAGAGTCACAGGTACCATTTTAAATGACATGTATATTTTCAAGTTTTAGCTTGGCAGTTGAAAACTCTTTAATCTTACTAGTTTAAATTCCTATTTCTGTCTCTGGATTATAGTAGTATTTTGTTGCAGGATTACACAAGTTAGTACTCTTTAACCATAAGTTGAATTTGTCGTTCCTTAAATCCAAAGCAATTACTGGCAGAAACTCCATAAATCAAGGAAGTTAATTTTTTTCACAAGCAAATTTCCCAAATATTAGGTAGAGCTCTGTTTTGTACCTGCCACTTTAAGTTATTTAAATTCTATGGCTGTGCATGATTGTTTTTTGTTAAAATTTATCGTTATGTTAAAGCTGTTTTAGCAGGTACTGCTGGGTCATGTACCTGACAAAGCAGTCATAAGGAGACAATGCTCATCTGACACTTTTATGTCTTAACTAGACTTACTTGCTTATTTCACATGGACCTCTGCTGAGTGTAGATGGTATGGAAAAGACATTCATGTCTTGAAATGCACAGGTTTTATTATTTGAATTGTCTTGTAAATTTGTGGAAGAAAAAAATGCAGTCAGACACTTAACAGTAATGAAAAAAAATTGAGATGTGCTTGGGGGCTGGTGTCTGGATCTTTGCTAGATATTGTTTCATTTATGTTTCTTCGCTTTTTACTGGAGATCTACTTGGGAAACAGGTGTGGGCTTTTCTAGCATAACCTATTGGTACACTTTAATTAACCAGTCCTGACAGAAGCTCATTTCTTGGCAGATGAGCTGGTAGATGGATGCTCATGGGCCTTGACATCAAGTGGCAGTTTGTCTGCCAAGAAATGCCTTAATCCTTTGTCATCAGTGCTGGTGATTTCTTATGTATGTTGATGGTTTATGTCCTGTGTATGTTAGTGCGCAGTCTCACTTTCAATCAGCATGTATAATTTCTCCTAAATAACACCTAGTCATTGCTTCTCAGCTATTCCTTCACCCTCAGAGAGGCAGTTTCACCACCCCCTCTCCAGCTAGATTAAAAGCAGCACTCAAGAGTAAAACTCTTGCACAAATGAAATGAGGAGACGTCTGAAGCAAAATAAAATGTTTCACACAACGGATAATTAAATGGAACTCTTTGCAGGGGAACATCAGTGATAAAGGATGCTAGTGGCCATTCTAAAATTGATGGACTCAGTAATGAAAGTAAAATGGGCTCTTACATACAGAGAAGAGGTGTATTATTAAGGAGGATGCCAAGCTCTTGCAGACCAGGAAGGGCATCGTCCATGCTTGCCACTGGTTCTCACACTCTCCGTTAGACATCTGCTGTCCAAGACAGAATGATGTCCCTAAACAGTTGTTCTGGTGGCTTAGAGAGTCCAATTCAGCATGCTCTGCCTTCATCAGGTTTGGGAAAACTTCATGATTTGTCTCCTAAATCCCAAGATGCTGTGGCAGTAGCCAACCTCTGCCAATGGAAAGAGTGGGATGCAGCAGGGCAAGGTTCTCCTGTATTATGGAGGTCTCTTCTTCCCTGCTGCTGCTGAGAGGTGTGGAAGGGCCTGAGGGCCCCAGAGCCTGGCTGCCACCATAGAATATATTTCTTTACTAATCTGCTGGTCCACTACATTAGTGGGTGTTCCTAAAAAGGTAGCACAATCTGTATGCACACTGATTGAAGGATTAAACTTCCTCAGTTAAAAGCTCAATTAATTCTTTATCAGATTAACTATTAAAAAATCTTATATTTGCTGTGCTCACTTTCCAGTATTCTAATTAAAGAAAGCTGTGTTTCGGTAGAAGGAGTGATGGAAATAATTATTGTTTGTGCTTCTGAATTACATTTCCATGGGTAATGATCCAAAGCTGCAACACATTGTATGTTCCATAATCATTTGTAAGTCTAACTAATCACGATAAAAGAATATGCTATCATACTGAGTAGTTCCTAAAACATCCTACTCACATAATAGTTCATTTAGATAAAGTCACAAATGTGAATCATTCTAAAAATGAACAAATTGAATACTTTACCCCTTGATAACTGTATGTTCTGCTCACTTGCAAATAGAGCCATTAGAAGCTTTCTGTAAAACTTCCTACAATTTCTACCTTACTAGAATTAATTTGAAATACCTTAAAGTGCTGGAAATGTCATATGCTTGCTTTTTTTTTACACTGTGGTATCTGTCTAAACCCAAGTCAAAAAGAGTTTCAGTCAAATATCAACTTCATTTGTAAAATAGCTACAAGTTTCAGAAAACCTAATTTTAAGATGAATAACTGTTTAACTGCTGCTATTTTTTGTTGTTGTTGTTGGTTATTTTTTGGTTTCTTTTGGGTTTTTAAGTCCCTAATAATAATATTGCACGTGAATGCTTTTCTTGGTTTTCTTTTCCAAAAGTCATTGGCTGTAAAGGATTATTAAAAATAAGCCTGGCTCCTTAAAAGCACTGCTATATTGAATTTTTTTTTGTATGAAAGTATCTTTAGGAAACTGTAATATGATTGATTTATCCCACAGGACTGATTCTTTTTTCAAACTTTCTTGATCATTTTGTTCAAATTAAAACTTGATTAAGTACAAGACATGACTTAGAATCTGGGAAGATTCCTCATTTAAGTAATTTTTTTGTTTTGAGAGGAAAATAAAATGTAAGGGAGAAAATTGGTTTACAGCTGCCTTGCTGTACTTGCTAGTTTGATGTTAAATTCTGGTATACCAAGGGTCAGGAGCATTACATGCAGCAAGGTCCTCTGTTCTGCAGACCCAGGTATTTACACTTCCAAATGTAGTCATATAAGGAGATAATTCGTTGGCTTTTGGAGGAGGACAGCACTGAATCCTCTAGCAGCAACTAAAGTCTTTCTTGGGCTTCATGGAGATTACAAACATTACTTGTGAGCTCTGTAATTTTCACTGCTGGGAATAGCTGTGATACTGGTGCTGGAAGTCATGGCAAATGTATGGTCCTGCTCTTAGTCCAGTCAGGTTGGTATGTTCTCTAGGTCTTCTGATTTACTCATAACTGGCTCTAAAAGGCACTGCTAAAACTAAGTAATAAGGGGACTGTTTTACTTAAAGGTTGGTTCCACAGTCAGGGAATACATTGCATAAGCAGAAATAGAAGGAACTTTTAATTTGCTGTTTGTGTGAGCAGCAAAAAAGTTAATCCAAAAAACTCTGAAGTGAATAAGAAGACCATGAGTTTCAGATTCAGCTGGTAATTTCCCAGATTCCTTTGAAGCTTTTCTGTTTTCTGAATGGGATAAGTAGCTTTTTTTTTTCCCCCCAGAGTTAAAATATTTTGGATGCAGCAGCTGCTCTTCCTGTATAATATGCTCATATTGCCATTCTTCTCCATGGCATGAAGCAGAAATGTAACAGATTTGTACTTTTTTTACTCTGGTGGATAACSTGTTTGAAGGAACACTAATTTATTCTGATCAGGGGGAAGGAATAACGAAAACAAACCAGAACAAACAAATTACCTCCAAAAAATCCCAAACCAAAAAAATCAAAGGAAAAAACCTAAGTTCTTCATGATAGGTGTTGGACTTGGAGTTTCATGTGTCTCTCTCTACCAGCTGTTAATTCAAGGTTAAAAGAAATGGGAAAAAAGTAATGACATACTTAATTAGTTTATATCTGCATTTAGAGTTGGAGTTACAGTGCCACTGTTCCTCCAACAGTGCCACTGTTCCTCCTCCTCACTTGATGATGTTGGCTTCCTGTCTGACTTCAGACAGACCTAATCATTGCTTACTGTAAACCACCATCCCTCAGTGATTGTCAAGCTATCTTACTAATGAGAAGCAGGCATGAAATAATGATGTAGATACTATTGATCTCCARCTGCCTTTGCCAGGCTGACCACAGAAGATTGCTGATTTCATGTAGTGCTGAGACATTCTGCAGAATTTAGCTGTAGCTATTCTCTCTGTCTCTACCTCTCTGGTAGAGGCGTCTCTTCAGAGAGAATATTTAAATTCCATGAATACAAAAAAAAAATTTCCATCATTTAGCAGTCTTGAATGGTAGGAGAATTAAGTCTTTGTCACCTATACAAAGGTATTGGCCTTTTCTGCAAATTGTTATTGAGTTCCAGTGTATGTGCCTTGGGGATCTGAGCTCACCAAGTGTGAGCACTGACCGCATGTTTTATCTCCTACTTCCTCTCACTTAGCTTGACACTAGTTAACAAGAGGACTTTTCCTTTTATGTCCTGGAAGCTTGATTTCTAATGCTGTTTGAAACTCCAGGCATACTGTATCAGCTTGATCACTTCTCTGTGAATGCCACTTAACTCCTCCTTAATCACCTTCACAGACTGGCAGTAGAATTCCCTGTATGGTACAGGCTAGAAGACTTCAATTGCCTGTAGCTTTCTACAGCCCTGTTTTCAGATTTGGGTCCTGTTTCCCACCTACCATCCATCTGCTGCCACTTTTAAGCAATACATCAGTGTTTCAGTGGTGTCATGTTTTAGTTTCTGTAGAGCTCTGAAATGATCTTTATGCTCTCTTTCAGAGAGCATAAATTTTTATAGATTTATGATTTTTTAACTTGGTATTTCAATGAATTCTGGAGCCATTCAACTTGGAAGTGACCTCAAGAAATCTTCTAGTCCAGCCTCAATAGTGCAACAGTCCATTAGGCTTATTCTTTGGAGAACCTTCTTGCACAGGAACATGCCTTGGCTCTTCAAGACCAAACAATGGGGCAAGTTTATCTTTTTATCAAGGCTTTGGCTCATGCACTGTGCTCTTTTAAATAGACATTTCCTATTGCTTCTCCTGGCTCTCTAGCAGGCCTCATATTTCTCTTTTTCTTTTTTTTTTTTAACCTTACACATTTGTTCTTCAAAAATTACATTTAGCCTGTCTTAAGAGTTTTCATTTAGCTTGTCAGTTTCTGTATTCCTTACTTGAACTCAATATAGTTTTAATTTTAATTCTTTACAAAAGAAGGTAAAAGTCATCTGAACCTTTTGATTTGAGAATTTTTGGACTCTGAACCTCACCTTTTGTTTTCCAAATCTTCTCCAAACAATTTAACCTTGTGGCTGTTTCTTTCCGAGTTCATTTCAGCTGGTCATCTTGAATCTCTTTCTAAACTTAAGCATTACCAAAGTGAACCTTTTTTTTAAAAGAATGTGTTGAATTGGGGCGTGTGACCCCTGTTGACAGTAATATGTCAAACTAAGTTAAGAGCTACTTTTTCTCCTATAGACTCTGAATTTCTGCAGAAAGTTGTCATTGCACTGTGTAAAATCAAGGTTTATATCAGCTCTGATGAAGCACTTAACATCCTACTCAGGGACAGAGAAGGATTTAAAATCTCCTCTGTTTTCCACAATCACAGTCTGTAATCTCCATTACTATTTCAGTCTCTTCTCCACCTTTAATAAATCTAATGCTGTTCACTTTCTGTGCTACCTGCATCAAAATGTACTGCAGAATCCCTATGGATTCACATTCTGGAGATAACCTTGGCTCGTAAGATTTTCTTTTATGTAGACTGCTCTGCCATTGCAAGCAGACTGCCCTTCAGTCTTCCATTTCTGTCTCTTAAGTTCCTGCAGTGCAATTACACTGTCACTGTTGATGAAACCCATCTCTCTCAAATAGGTTCCCTTTACTCCAAAAGTTTTCTCATTCCTAACACTTCTGTCCCCTTTCTCCCAGTGCTTCTTGCTCAGCTGCTCTGTGCCGCTGTGCTGCTCAAGCTGGCCCCACACTTAATTCTGAAGAAAATTGGAAGAATGGTAACAGAGTTCTGGATTTGCAGTCTTGCACTTAATTAAGATGCTGCTGCTAGGTTTTCCTTCTCTTCCCACTCGGCTGTGTGGTTACTGACACCACCCACGTGTACATTGGCAGGGAACTGCTTCTGGAGTCTGAGTCCCTGATGGAGACTCTGCCCCTGTACATAATCAGGCACCACCACCAGTCACACCATCAGCTGCCATCACCAACAGGTTCTGTGCCTCAGAATGAGGGCACTCAGTCCACTCTGCTAATGTAAAGTGGGAATAGTGGCAATCTGCATTAATTCAGTGAATTGCTGTCTGCTGGAGTCCAGCAGTGAGTATGTTTTGCTTTTGTTTTTCTGTCATCATTTTGTTTGTCTATCAGTGTGAATACCCACAGCAGGGGACTGAGAAGCTGTGGTGGCAGCCTGCTGCAGCTGCTATAACTAAGCCTGCTATGAAACCAGGAATCAAAGCCCTGATTTTGATCTGAGAAACATCAGTTTAGAACTCCATCCTGTACATAACTTATGTTCTTCACTTTTAGTGGTTTCCCACTTGCGTAGCAGAAAAGGGTTTTTTTGGGAAGTTTTCTCCAAACAACAAAAAAATTTGCTTTGTTCCATGGTAAACCTATTTGACATGTTTTTGCATTCATATGTTGACTTTGGAAATGAGAAAAAAATTCACTGCTCGTTACATTAATTTTAACTAAAATCCCTGCTCACCTCCACACTACTGTAGGCTGATAGTAAATTGCTAGAAAGGAGAATGGATTATAATGAGACCTAAGAAATACTGGATTGTGATTGTAACAGCTGGTATATTTGACACAAGTTCATGAGCTATGTTATTAAGCAGAATTCAAGCAGCAGAGAGGGAGCTGTTTGTTTCTTCTGAGGATTTGGCTTTCAACTTGCTCCTACAGTTTCACTTCATTCTGGTTCTACAGAACAGTTGGAAAGAGAATGTCTGTCAGAAATACTAGTGTGAGTGCTTTCTCTTTGAGCAGCAGCTCTTGATAGACTCTAAAGAAGAATTCTTTGCATGTGGGTTGATATACTGTGCAGAAGAAATTACATGCTATTAGCAGTCTGTCCAGAATCACCAGGCATCTGCAAAGAAGTTGTTTCCAAGATATTTCTCTCTTTTATTTATCTCAGTTTCCAGTTCTGTCACTTAGCAGCACAAAATGCAGTTTCATAATAAAGAAGAGTAAAAGGAAGGTAAAAACATGCTGCCTGAAGAGGTGGTGGAGTTGCTGAGCAGATTTAGTAGAAAATGTACAACATATGGTTAGATACAGAGTTCAGTGGAGCCATTTGCAAGCAGCATTTAGATTGTTGCAAGTATAGTAGTCATATCTAAGTAACAATACTTATGTATAAGAGTACAGTGAAGAATTTTAATTCTTTCTTGAAATGAAAGCAACAAAAAAATCTCAGTGCTGACAGTGGGAATAGATCAGCATGAATTATGCTGCTTAAATTCCGAGCTATGTGAAATATTTGGGAAGTATATTCTCTCTGTGGATGTGGTATAAACGTTCAGTTAGGTGATAATAATAGATGTTATTGAATCACTGTACTGATTTTTTACCCAAAAAAAAGTACATATGAAAATATTATTTTACTCTGTGTGTGGAGAAACTCTTCATTTCTTCATCTAAATATTTCACAATGTATAACTACTGTATGGGAGATTCCACATCATGCTTTCTCTCTGTAGACTGAGTCTGAGGTTATTTTTCATTAAGTTGGGAGTTAAGTAGGTGATAACATCCTTCTTGTATTAGCTTAAAGCATAAACTATCCAGTAGAAGATTACCACATTTTTGATTCTGTTGGCAGCTCTGAAGACATTCCATCAGATTCCCAAAGCTGACTTTAGCAAAGAATCTTTCTATCTTCATATCTCTTTTCAAAAATTTAAATTACTTATAGTAAAAAATATGTAGGCATATTCTTAATATTATAAATACAACTTGAGTGAACAGAAATGTATGATGCAATTTGGGAAGCTTCTTATCCAATTAGCTCTTTAAAAGATCAGATTAGAAATTCATTACAAAACACCACTTTGTGCCACCCACCAATTCTGCTGCTTCAAGCTAACTGAAGATCATTGAGAAGATTGAATGCCTGAAATCAGAAACAGACAGACATCATTGCTGCTCCTGCATGCTCTTCATATCTCCAGCAATAGGTAGAGATAATGGCATCCTTGCTGCAGGAGAAAGAGATATTCTTTTAAAAGTCTCCATTGCACTTGCAACACATCTTGCTCAGCAGATCAAACATTAGACAGATACAAACAAGGTTCATTTGCTTTAAGTTAGCACCAACTCTTGGGATCAATTTATGGTGAGGGCTAATTGTCCTGTGGATTTTTTTGGCAGGATCAATTGTTTATTTTCAGGCAACTGAAATCTGAAAGATGTGTAAGATGAGTAGGGAGCTTTCTCCCACACCTTTCAAAAACTGCAGGAAGCCACAGGCTTTGTTTGCCATTTGTGAAAATGCAACAGTTGAATAATGTTGGTAAATGTTTTGGTTGATAAATGAGTCCAGTTGCTGTATCATCTGTGCCAAAAGCTTGCCTCTGCCATACTCAGACTGTGTTTGCACCCTATGTGCAAATGATTGAGAAGGAATTTGGAAAAGATGTGYGCATTAAAAATCCTGTGTCACTTCCAGCATGATAGATGCCAGTGGGGTTTTGTGGTTTTGGCAGGTGATTGCCCCTAAACAGAGCTGTCATGAAACATTTGAAAAACAAATCTTTGTTTTCCTCCAATCACTAAATGTAGGGGTTCATTTTGCCCAGGGCTAAGTGCACAGAATTGGGCAAACTGCAAACTTTTCTTAAGCCAGGAACTGAGAAGAGGGTGAACATGAAGATTTGAAAGCTGAAAAGGAGGAGTGGTATGTAGTGCCAGTGTCTCATACAAATCTTGCTTGGTTTCCTCAAGAAAAAACATAATTTAGGATGTAGCTAAACAGCAGATTCAGTTTCTTAGCTCACTGTTTACATTGCAAGTCTTTTGTCAACTTGTATGCAAGCTTCTGTACTCCCATAGGTGTTAGCTGGTCAGTCCCTGACTGTTTAATTTCCTAATAAAGCAAAAGATACAAGAGCGGTCAGGAGGTGGTAAAATATTCTGAAGAATTTGGATTTTGTTTTATGTGTTTAGCTCTGATATTCTTTACTCAACACCTTTAATTGCTTACGTTAACCCACCTAGCCCTGATGAACTCCCTCAAATAGTAGCTAATTAAAACAGTGCAGTATGAGGGGACTCTTGTAATTCAGCTACATGAAGGCTCAAGAGCTTGTTTTAACATCCAAGTCTTATGTAAACTGACATAACTCTAAAGCAAACAAGGAAGATCACTCCAGCAGCAGTGTTTCTGGAGTAGAGTCAACCTTCAACTAACAAAGAGCTGTCTTCTTTCTGGCATAAAGGGCCAGTTCTGTTGTTTCTGATTTTTCAAATGCATTGAACTACCAAAAATACTCTGTAACTAGTTCATCTGAAGAACTAGATGYGTCCTGTTTGTTTCTTTTCCTCAGTCTTTAGGCAATCATCTGCTTTTGCAGGCTAAGCAAAATAACCATACTAGTTGGTTTTGGGAGCTGGTTCAGTCCTGTTACTGCTTTAAAGTTTTGTTGTCCCTTGGGGGCCACGTTGTCCTTAATTTTTGCAAGCATGACTAGATGATTTTACAGTCCAATAGATCCTAAGGATCATCATGGGAAAAGGATATGCTATGAATTTCATTCCCTTTCATTGTACTTTAAAAACTTTTTTCGTTGTTTTCTTCAAACTAACAGCTGCAGAACAAAGTCAGCAGCTTAGAATGCCGTTTTTCTTAAAGGATGCTATTTTCCCCAACTTGCTCTTAAAAACACTATTCATAGTATACAGACAATTTCAATCTTTTTCCTTTTATCATGCAAAACTAGTGAATTACTGAAACCTTCTCATCAGCATTTGCTGCTTGCAGGGTATCTCTTACAAACATGCTTCAGTCTGTGCTCAGCCTTTTCTTTCCAGAATTGCTTTTATTTCCATTTATATTCTAGAGGGAAGAATAAATAATCTTCCTGATTCCAGGCAAGATTTACAACTGCTGTAATGCTTTGGGCCATCATTGCCACACTGCTGCAGGAAACTACAGTGGTGGTTCTCAGCACGCCTGAGCAGAATTAGTTCAATGTTAAATGCCATCAGCTTTTCTAATTTGCTTGAAGGATCTCTCTTAAGTTAATATGGTTATTAACTGACCCRAGGTCAAAAGTAAAGATTTACTGAGATAACGAGGAGGACTTACTCAGCCATATTTTTTTTCTTGATAGACTGTGACAGTTGGTAACAGAATTAATGAGTGAGTGAAGCTGGTGACTAAGATGCCCTTTTTCTAAATTATACTTTGAAGACTTTTTTCTATCTAGTTCTGCTTGAAACTGCACTTAAGGTACTCTAATGTTTTAACTTACATGCTATTGAATATAGAAATAATTTAGTGAAGCCTGAAAGGCCTTCTCTCTAGAAGTGGCTATGTGTAGTGTTCAGTTAAAGAATAAAATAAAGCACTACAGCCTTGTAACGATTTTGTTAAAAATGGAGAGAGTTTACATGGTTGTCATGCCTTTTTTTCTTTTATCCTCTTGCTTCAAGTGGGGGCATGGAAAGCAATGTCCACATGCTAAGACACAGACTTGAAGGCTTTATTAATACTTCCAACCATTGTTTCCTATTCTGCATTCAAAAATAGTGTTAATCTTTAAAGAGTACAGTTTATGGCTGTTTAATTACAGGAATGGTTTTGAGGTTTAACTCAAAAAAAGTAAAAAAGTTTTAACTGCAGGAAATTCAGAGAAGCAATTGAATTGCTCATAAATTTGATGTGCTGGCAGCCCTGCTGCTCAGTAAGAGGACTTGTTTCTGAGTCTTTAAGAATTCTTATATTTTTGTCAATTTAGTTTTATGACTTGTCCAGTAAAAGAAATAGTCTTACAGTAAACAGAAAGGAATTGAATTAGTCTGCCTGATGATTTAACTTACAACATAAAAGGAGCTTCTTAAATCATAGTTCTTCTTTCTTGAAGCCTCCTGTTTGGCTTACATGCAAAGAACTGCAAAATTTCACATCTCTTATATTTAATTTAAGGAAAATATACAAGCACTTAATTCAGGCTCATTTTGATCCTGTCCATTATTCATCCTGTCCACAATTAAATGACTATTGTCTGTCAGAGAAATCTCAGTAATAGGAAAGAAAGCATTGAGCTAAGAAATCATCTTCTTTTTGTCCTGCTGCATAGAGGAAGATTTTTATTGTTACATTACTTATATAAAAAGCCATCTAGATGGTGTGTCAGAGGTGTTGTGGGGAAAGATGCCTGCACAGTATGCTAAATTTTAACCTGTTCCTCCCCTTGAAAAAAACTTAAGAATGCATCAATGCAACTGCTGGTGCTACCAAACTCACCTGTCACAGGGTCAGGCTCAGCTGTCAACATGGTTGCAAATCCAAGCTGTAAATTTGTAAATTTGAATTTGTAAATTTTCTTACCCAAATGGCACGTTTTCAATACCATTGTTTTTAATTAAATTGACCAAAACAAATTTATTTGTAATCTAAGCATCCACTGAAACAGCTAAAACAGTTGATTTATGTCCCATATATCTATACAAGTGAGATAGAAATAGTCTGTAGTTGATGGTGCTAGAGAAGCTCAGTGAGAGAGTTTTGTGATTCAGTGGCTTATTCACAAGTGATCCATGCTGTAGATCTAACAGAGGGACTGTTGGCACTGTCTTTTTACTTGTGATCATTCTACTTTTTTCCAGTATCTGTGATCACAAAATCTGGAAATTCCTGTGTTGACTTCAATCCCAGTATAAGGATTAAAAGAAGCACTTTACTGTTTAAACATGGGGCAGCCATAATATACAACACTAATTTCCATTGAATACTCATTATATATGTTTAAAGAATATAAGAGTCACTCTAAAATAGTAGTGTTTAATTTAATTTATTCTCCTTGTGTCCATGAACACATCAAACTAATGGGCAGTGGAATGTGGAATTGCCTATGCATGAACAGATGCTTAGGGTCTCTGGCAAAGGACATTAGAGTAATGCAAATTAATTCCTTAGGCTTTTTGTGTTTAATCAAGACTGTGTAAAGCCTGGAACGCCATAATTCTGTGCCTAAAATCATGGCTTGTTTCTAAAACTTCAGTATTCAAACTTGTCAGTTTGGATTCTCATCATACTTTGTTCCTTGTGCTAATCCTTTCACAGCCTGCATTACATGTAGTTCACTAGCAATTAGTTGTCCTTATTGTTGCTATCATTACAAGTTTATTGCTTGCTTCATTCAAAATCAAACAATTAACAACAAGAGAAGACCCTTGATAAATACCTTGTTGCAGTGTCTACTGGAGATACAGCTTGTCACTTAGGCCTGTATTATGACCCTGCCCTGTCCATGTCCTAATGCCAAAATATAACATTTATATTAAACATCAAGCAGAAACTGAAACCCATGAGGTTCCCTTTGAACATCAGGAAACACATTTTTACTGTAAGGATGACTGGGCACTGCAGTGATTTGCAGTGATTGCCCAGTGGGAYTGGGGAGCCCTTGTCCTTGGAGATATTCCAAAGCTATCTGTACACATTGATGTTCCTGGGCAGCAGGCTCTGGGTGGTCCTGCTTGAGCAGCACAGCTGGACCAGATGACCTTCAGAACTCCTTCCACACAGGTCTCCTCCAACCTCAAGCATCCTCCTCACAGCTTCATAAAAACACAGCCCTTGGCCATCTGGAGCACTTTGCATGAAAACAGCAGGGAAAAGGAAAACTTTTCTTCCTTAGTGCTGCTGCAGACCCAGCACAATTGCTGTAGAGCAATGGGAGTAACTCCAGAAAGAACAAACCCTGAGCTGGCTGGAGAACTCCTACGCTGTGCTACCTCCTCTGAGGACACCCTCATTGTACATTTTAACCATTTGAGGTCCACCCTCTGAATGATACAAATAATTGACATAAAATACTTGTGATGATGTCAGATCAAGACTATGTAGTGATTGAGGAAGACCATCTTTTTGAGGGCAAACWGAGCAAAAAGACAGAATAGTTGCTTGTTCCATTTGTTCAGTGGGCTGCTCAGGTTTGCTAGTGGTCAGTTCAAGGGAGATGGCAGAATATAGGAAACCCTGAGTTTTGGTCCCTTTTATCCAAAGATCTTTTTGATTCAGACTGATGAGAGTAATTTCATTAAGCTGTTGTTCTGGTGTTGGAGTAAAATATTAAAGTGAGTGAATGAAGTAAGGAAAAAAATTAATGGTAGAAGGAATAAAGCAGGCACCCTTGGTACCCTGTTCACATTGTCATACTTATGTAGTTGATAACCATTACTTAAAACTCTTGCCATTAGTGCCTGGAAGAAAGTTGCAAGTATCACATAACATTGACTGAAACAAACAGCTCCCCATTTGCTACCGAGTTACCATTAAACATAAAATAGAACTCCCTTTATGTACAGAGTGATTTTAGCCCTTTCTGTGTCTGCCACCATGGTCTAGGATTGTCATTTAGAGTGAAGGCATCACTCTAAATCACTTAATGGTATTGGAATTAAAATATACAGTCAAATTTACAAGCCTAGGAATGAATCTTCTGAAAGCCCTTTATGCTGCATTGAGGATGTAGTTATTGATTCCCCAGGCAGTTTATTAGGCTCCTCCACCCCACCCCCTGCTTTCACACAGATGGTGCTGCAAATCACCCCTCAATGGTCACCTGCTTGAAAGGAAAGTTTCATATGCAAAGTGCTGTTCTTTGTTTAGTCATGATAGCTTGCAAGATATAAAATGAGGCAGCTATTTAAATTTGTTGTTACAGCACTTGAGCTGGGTACACAAGATTAAATAARAAGAAAATTAGGAAGCAGATGCTTGTGGCTTAACAGAAGAATTGAGCTAAAAGATACTCTTTGTTACTGCTGGATATGAGTAATTTTACTAAAGCAGCTGTTTCCTTAATCAGGAAAAACACCAACCTCTTAAGATGACATCCAGATGTTTTCTGTATCACTTCACAATATAATGAGTTTCCATTTTATATGCCATATTTTTAATTTCAGTCTCATTCACTTATATCCAATATACTTTCAAATGCATGTATCATCTTCCTGAACTGTAGAAGACCTCACTACTAAATGCATGAGGTATTCTGTACTCTTGGCATCCTTGCCTGGTGTTAGTCTACRAGTTGCTTCCAGGGCTGACAGTGCCTTTCACCAGCATCCAAACATGTGAATGTTGGACTTCCACAGGTTGGAGGGGGCTTATTTTGTTGGGGACAGAGGAGCCTTGGGAGAGAGTTTTTTAGTGCTACTGTCTCTTCATACTTCAGTTGTACAGTTGTATGGTGTCTCTTCAATGGTGCCTGTTGGTCAAAGCAGGATATAACATAGTGTTAATTCATATGGGTTAAGATCCTGTTCCTCTTATGTGGATATTGTGTAAAAACAGAGATTTAAAACTTCCGCTAGCTCTTAGATGTGGGCTCAGTCTTCCATCATGGCTGCTGACATTTTTAATGCCTGCTAGCTTGCCATCTGTCCTTGTTTGAAACAAATGCTTTGTTTGACTGGAGACCTGCAGTTCCAGGCTTTCTATTGCTGATAGGACACAAAGCTGGCACCCCAAATCTTTGACACTGATTCGCTGACACTGAGCTGTTTCATAATTTATGTGTTTAGGGTGGTGTGGTGTTTCAGAGTCTTAAGATTTGAGCACAGTTTTTGGAGGTGTGAGCCTTGTTTACCTGTACTTGGAGCCTCAGGAGCCACTTGCCAGCTCTCGGTTAATCCATACGCGTGCAGTAAATCCAGCTCGTTACTCTTTGTGCATGCTGCTTATCGCACCTCTTGAAAAATTAAAGCTGCCCTGAGTCTGGGGTGAGGAATTCTCAAAGGCTTTTGTGAGTAACTAATTCCTTTTGTTATTACAGGCAATCATTGCAGTTTGTTTACTGCATTCATCACCGCCTTTTCTTAAATTATTGCAGCAGGAATATTATTAAATGGCTGGTTCATAAGCTCTCCAGTGCTAATGGGTTGTAGCTAAGCTTCTAATTGTTCAAGTATATATAAGCTTTAAAAAAAACTTAGCTTTTTGACATTACTAGATAAATGAACAGTTGCTTTTTCTCCTGTGGTCTAAAAGTTCTTCCTCCTAAATAGTTGTTGGAATTTGTCTGTGTAAGCAATGCTAAATACACATGAATAGCACAAAAGAAAATAACCAAATATAACAGGAAAAAAGTCTTCCTCTTGGGTTCCTGTGGTTGAGATGACCCCTGAGGTATTAGAAAGTCTTTTTTTTCCCAGCCCTATGACCAAAGAAGAAGTCGAGATTCATCGGTTCTGCTTTTCCAGGTTGTTTATTTTTTCTTATCTATTGCATTCTTTCTCTGACCTGCTGAGATCTGTCCAGCAGGTCGGGCTGTGGCACAGTGACTGCCCTTGGGGTGGTGTTAACTTTTTATACTAAAAACTACGTGTACTTTATTTACAATAATTTTCCAATACCTATCACCTATGTTAGACAGTCTGTCTCTACTCTAAACCAATCAAAATGTGTCACCATCCCAGCAGAAGATGGAGGGCAAGAAGAAGGAGAAGAAGGACAGGACATGCCAGATTCCTCCGTCTTGCCTGTTGAACCCCCATTCTAAAACCCTAAATTCTACTTTTTCACTCTGTGACAAATTAACTACCATTCTGCTCAAACTCTTGTGGCTTTTAAATCTTCACACAAAGTTGGTAATTTTTTCCATGGACTAAAATCAAAGGCACAGGTGCTTTTGTCTCTGAGGCCCTTGCCAGGGTCTTGAATCACCCAGGGCAGCCAGAGGAATGTCCTGGGTCCCGACATCTTCCTTTATGATTTTTTGAATTCTGCAGTTATCTAGCAATTACTGTCTTCATTTTTAAGTTTTAATGTACAAGTGAGGTATGGAAAACTTACTGTAAATTACATTATTTCTTTGATTTGTGCCTTGCACTCTTTTTTGACCGTTTGTACCATTTAATTCTGGCCTTCCTAAAATAAGATTTTCAGTCACAGTATATCTACATAGAAATTCTTAGTTAAAAAATAACTGAAGTAATTACATAGGTTAGCTACTTTTAATAACTTGAGGGGGCTTGTGCTTTTTGCTGTGTGCATTTGAATGAAATCTGGAAATCTCTCACTAATCCAGATAGTTCCATTCGATTTAGTTCTCTACAATCTTTTCCACAGAGGTGATACTCTTCATGGTACTGTGTGACTTCTTTGATACATGAGTCAGCTAGAAAAGAAAATTAATTTTCTTCCCACCAGTGAAACCATAAAAAAAAGGCTGTTTGAATAAAAGAAGGGATTTTTTTTTTAATCATATCTAATCTAATTTTTGCAATAGGCAGGTTTTTTTATGTGAACTTTCTTCTACAAGATGGTGACCAGCATATTGAATTATTCTGGAAAGGGTAGTACAAATCTAAAAGCTTACTCATGTTTGTTACTTCCTGTAGTTGTGAAAAAGACATCTGCTATTTCAGCAGTTTGCAGGTGAGTGGTTGCTCACAGATACCACAAGCTGCCTGAATCTCTGCAGTAAGTCATTTGCATATTTCTACAATCACTGTTTTCAAAAGCTTGGAGAGGAGTTGTACAGATGGGCAGAGGTGCTTTGGGTTTCCAGTTATGCTTGCAAACTGGAAAGCCTTCCCAAAAYTCAGGGTGGTGAAGGGTGTGATGCTGACTGGTGTCACTGTGTGCATTCGTGTTGATCAGCACTGGCTGATCTTTGGCTACTGTAGGTGTTGCCTCAGGTGGAGTCTCTTGTTTTGAATGCTCTGTCCCCCTCTCCTGTATCCTGGTAGGAAAACTTGAGACTGGGTGCAGTCCTAGGCTGGAGATGTATTGTCATTTTATTGTAAATCTTCCATACTGTCTCAGTGATTTCTCGTGGGCAGCTCCTCACAGCACTGACTCCTTCTTCTTCATAACACAGCCAACAAACTCCCTCTCTCCTCACCCAGCTAGCCCACTCTTTTATAGCACTCATCCTCACTGGACACAGCTGTGGCCTACTAAGAGCAGGCCTGTTCCTAATCTTTGGTGATTAGTACAGCTGCAACCTTTAGAGGTGAGAGTGCCTTCTGCACTATCTCTACTCTCTTACATGCTATCTCCCCCGAGAGGTGTGCTTGTGTTGGTGTTGCACTTCACATCCTCAAGTCCAGTAGGACCAGGGCTGGCCCAGAGCTAGGGAATTGGTCTTGAAAGCAGTCTCTTTCCTGGGGAAAATGCTCAAAACACACTCTTGACACTTGTGGATCTAGATGTACAAAATGCTTCTACAGCTGTGAAAATCCTCTTTGAAGGCCATTTGGCTTCTCCTGTTGGCACTGATGATCACACTGATGTGATTCATTATAATGCTTGTTTCCAGAAATGTTATTAATTTGTCTCCTCACCTTTTACCACAGAATATTCATAAATTACTTCAGCTCAGCTGGAAGTGAGGACTGAATAAAATACAACTCACTGGCACCTGCTAGTGTCAAGGTGACAGTAATTGTAAAAGCTCTAGCTGCTGATGAATTAACACCAGCATCTGGGTAACTTATCCAGCTGTCATAAACACTGAAAATGTGTTATAGGAAATAGGTTTCAAATAATTTGACTTTTAGGTGTGGTATCACTTGGTATTGCAGATAGTGGCAGAATTCAGCTTATACTACTTCAAGTATTCTGTTATGTCAGGTGGAGTACCACAATTTTTGTAGCATTTCTTGTCTTTCATTGTAAAAATAAAGCAAACGTAAATACAGCAAAATACTGGTTTTTTGTAAAGAAGGCATTGGGACAAGTTGGTCTAAGAGGGCTCTTTTTTGTTAGCACATCACTTTGAACCCAAATCAACATTTGTTATGATGAGAGGATTTCTATTCAGTGTTCTGAAGAGCAGGAAAGCAGCCTGTCCCTGTTCATTTTTCTGCTCTCGTTTTCTACTTTTGCACTGAAATATTCATTCCTTACCCTACTGGGAAAGGCAGTCACGTACAGGAAAGAAAGCAATAAATCTTACTTAGTGACTTGTCAGTTTTTATCTGTAAATATAAAAACAAAAAAGAGAAATGCTTAATTTGATAGAAGTAGAAATGTAGACAAAATGTCTTTGTCAATTGAAAAAAAGATTTAAATACAGTATTCTTTCCTTTGATGTTAAATTTTAACTTCTGGTTCCCTTTATGTGGAGGACTTCTTAAGGCAGAATTCTGGCTGTTCTTTAATTTATGATGCTGTACCACGTTATGCCTTTTTTAAAATTAGATGTGCCACATACGCAATTCTAAAATATTTGTTTCCTGTGCTTTCTTTTCTTCCTGATTAGCAATAGCAATTAAAACTACAATGAGGTAATCTGACATTTTCAAAGGGATTTGTCATTCCAGCCAGAGGAAACATTTTTGTTTATCCAGAGGAGATAACATTCTTGCAGTATAATGAAAGCCAGTGCTCACCAGATGACAGGTCTGGTCTTTGCCCTGTGGTTGCATCTTTGCAGGCAGAGCCTTGTTTCTCCATGGGAACACTCTTTTCCCTAATAAGATTTGTTAATGGACAGAAGAGTCTGCAAGATCTGATTGATTGTGGCATTGGGTGTTCTAACATTAGCATCACAGTTCTGGATGTATGATCTCTTAGTTAGTTAGTTTGTTCTCTCTTATGAAGACCAAAAATACTTATATGTATTTAAGAAATATTTAAGGCTATCTAATGAGTGAGAAAATAATGTCTTGTTCCCTGGCTTGGTGTGTGTGTTGCCTATAGAATGAACAGACTGTGATAAGAATGATGAGTGTGTGCAGCAGTAAAGTGGATTTCTTGTTTACCTACCAGTGCTTACCCAAATGTTCTTCAGAGAATTGCTGGCTTAGAGTAATGGTGGTGGTCCAGTGTGACTTTTGTGTTTGTAATAATTCACAACCTACTAACATAAACAGAGATTGAAATAGAAAGTATAGTAACTCTGTCTTCTGCCTAATCTATTGTATGATTATAGTAAGTATCTAATTTGGTTTAGTGCTGATTTTAAGTAGGACTGCAGAGTGTAAAGGAATCTCTACTTGTTAGTGGAGGAGTCCATCTTACACAGGACCTTCACACAGCATGAATCAGCATTATACTTTTAAAAAATGTTAGTAACACCTTAGAGGTTTAAAAGGAGAATTATCTCACATCCAAAGTCTGACTACTGGCAAAAGTTAGGTTAAAGAGAAATGCTTGAAAAAGCATTTTGTATCCTGCCTAACCTTATACTTTTAAATACTGATCATGTATTTGTGACTGGTTTCAATTATCATTTCTTTCCTGAATCACTGTACTTCACTTAGAATAATTTTTTTTTGTGTAGTATGGTGTTTAGCTGAGTTAAATACCAGTGCAATTTTAGGGGCTTCATTGCTCTTTAAAGGTAATCATAGTACTTTGCTGGGAATCCTCAATTTGAAAGAAAGGATTGATGGCAGTGTGGCTTACTCGGTGCGCCACCTGGTAAAGGGAACGCCAATATGCCAGGTAAGTAACTCCACAGTCCTCCTTTAAAAAGTAAGCTGTCTAGATATGATTAAGTATTGGAGAAAGTGATAGAGGCCTCAGGAGTGCTTTGTAGACTTTTGTATTTGTAGATAAATATTTAAACTAAGCATGGAGTGGTGGGTTCAGGTATGGGACTGCGACAGCTTCTCCCAGGTCTGACCCAATTGGAGTACTTCATGTAAGTAACCTTTCATCACTACTGGATGAGCATTCATGAGGAAAAGCCAGGAAAGGTCCTTGAGGCTCTAAAGATAACCACTGGTTTGGGAAATTTTGCCCTGGATGTTTTCCTTTATTATATATGGTGTCTCTGATTTTTGTGCTCTGTCATTTCTGCCTTTGTTTTGTGCTTCTCGTAATGGCTGTCCTCATTTGTGCTTACCAAACAGTCTCTTTACTGGTGGTAGTGGGGAAGGATCTGGGCTTGGCAAAAGTTGAAATTCAATTCAGAAGCAGAGATAATAAGTAGAAGCTCCTATTGTTTATTTACTTGTCTTACCCACAGCACAATATTTATTTCTTGTCCAATACTGTAGGTTTCTGCAGAAGAAAAATGCAGAGAACATTGTGGATGATGTGTAATAATTGCAGCACCTGCTTTTCCTATTATTTTTATTATTAACTTATAAAGTTGCAAATTGAGAAATAAAGGGGTTCCTTTATCTATCTTCACCCTTTTACCCTAGCTGAAAGAGAATAATTTTACTGCAGTAGGCTACAATTTATTGTGCTCAGTCATTCAGTGCTGTTATAGTCTTGTCATTATTGTCTATGCCATTCTTCTTCATAGATAGTGATTTACCTGTCAGTTGTTCAGCCATGTTAAATAAGATCTAGAGATAAAAATAGACAATGTCCATAGCTGATTTTTATTTTTAACTTTGGAAGAAGGAAAATCATCAGCATGCATTAGTAATAACCTGTTGAAATTCCCACATAAACAAGAACTGCAACTTCACCTCAGCATTTGTTTCAAAATTGTACGATGATTTAAAAATATTTTAAAATTCTATTTTCCTAATTGCTTACTATGAAAATTGTTTAGTGCATTGGAAGAGGTGCATTTTGGACAAGAAAGAGGTTAGAATGCCTGGCTTCACTGTGTATTCTAATGTTGGTGTTTGAGACACTAGCTTTGACAGGACTGAATTACCTTTTCCTTCCATATCCATACATGGAACAATACTTAATGCTTTGTATCTCATATGTTTATTTTTTGATAGCCATTGTTTGTGAYATTTCCATAAAGTAGGCAATTTTTATTTTGACACAATTTGTGTTGTTTATGTATAAAATAAATACAGTAGGAATTTTAAAATATGTTAGACTTGGTAGAAATACTTCAAAGTGAAACATCATTGCTCTACATCAAATTAAGATGCTAAAATATCACATTTTTTGTCCAGAAGCAATTATTGTAAAAGATCTCATTCTGAGCTCGCATGTAATCTTTTTAAAAATGAAGGATTGATACAGCCTGCAAGGTAGAGCAGGTACTGAGCCTTGCTGGCTCTGCTGTGGTTAAGTGTGTCGGTTTGAAGGGGAGATCTCCTCTTGTCCTTACGTAAACAGCTAAAAAGAATACAGCTTCTACCTTTGACAGCTTTCCATATGATATCTATCTAGCCCTTTATGCATGGCTGAAGGTAGGGGGTTTATGCTGTGCAGCAGATGCTTCTACAGAATATGAGGGTCCTGGTGTGCCCATGGCTTAGGAGGATGATTGCAGCCACTCTCCTGTCAGTACCTCCATACTTCAGCGCAGAGAGGCTGATGAGTTGATCATGCCATATGCTATGAAAGGCTGAGGGAGGCCTCTCTTGTGCTATAAGAGCAAAGGATAGGTTTGGTTTCAGCAGACTAAGGTGAAAAACGTGGCTGTGAAATGCTTGTGCGCTCCAGGTGGGTTGCTGTCTTTTGCTCCTCCCAAGGAAATCTGCTAAGTGATTATGTTGTGCACCAACTGGTTCTGAGTGTTCACCAAGGCTTTAAGCCTTGGGAAGACTGAATTATGTGCTAGATAAAGATCACAAATCCATAACTAATTCTCATCAGAATCCACATAATTGGTAAACTGGGAAGTCAGAAATATCATGGATTGTGAAGGGATTTCCGAGCAAATTGTTTTCCCTGCTGCTTTGCTTCAGGTTTCTCCCAGCACTCTGATGCAATCCACTCAAGAAAGTTTTCTGACTCCAGACATAATTTGGCTTGAAATTAGTTAATCTCCCTCAAAATATCTTTTACTGTAATTCTAAATCTTGGACTGTTGCCAGAGAAATCATGAGATCTGTATCATATGGAGAGAACGTGGGATGGGATAGTCTTTATAGTAACATGATTCTTACAGAGTTTTGTATTCTTTCCTGATCATGTATTTTTTCAATGATAAAAACCTTCCTTCAATGTGGCTTTTAGAAGGTGGTATTTTACAAACTGTATTTTATTTTTGTGGAAAGAAATTTCTCCATTACCTTGTTTTGCCTAGCAAATATCTTGACATATGCACGTAAACATATATGCATGGCTGCACCACAAGATGCATCAGATGTACAATCTGATTTCTAAAATATAAATAAGTATAAATCCATCATAAATATGTGTGAGGAGAAAAAACAAGTTGAAAGGAACCATAATTAGAAAGAGAGAACAATGAAGGTGACTTTGCTATTTTGACTACTACACCTGGGATAATCCCTTTCAGTGTTGCACAAGATCCCAGTGTAATTCCAAGCAGATAGGCCTTGAACATCCACATATTGAAATCACTAAATAGGTTTCTATATTTAAGTTGGAACAATATTGTTTCTAATTAAAAACTCTCTTAGTAGAGCACTCAGCACACAAACAATAAGGTTAATGTAACCTGAGCTGAGCTGGCAGTTGAAGGAAAGCAAAATCCTCTTTGTTCCAGCTTTTTAACTATTTACCTGGACACAAAACTTCCTCTTGTTGTCTGTCATTCTTGTGGGCATATGGTAAGCATTTGGGGTCCTTCTTCTTCATGTTTTTGAAATAGAAGCTGAAACTCTTTGGATGCTACATATCAGTTAAGTCTCATTGGCCATAGGGGTATATTCCAATTTTTTGATTAATTGTGGCACTGACGCTCCCTGGGTGTAAGCCAGCTGAGTCCATAAAGACTGGAGCACTGCAAAGTGTGTGAGGTTTATTTTTCTGGTGATATGGGGGGTGCTTTTGCCACAGACTGCCCGTACAAGGTTGGCAGCGCAGAAGCCACATGGGGATGTGCTGAGCCCTGTGAATAAATCTGACAGAGAGCAAAGGAGGCCTTGCTGCAGCTGTGTYCCCGTGCTCCAGGAGGACATGGCACCTGGGGCAGGGAGCCGCTGGCCAGCCAGCCAGGGTGCAGCAGCATCCTTGGCTCACAGCCCCTTCCCTGAGCACAGGGTGCCTGGCAGGGGCAGCCAGGAGTGCGTGACCTGCTCTGCAGCGTCAGGTCTGGCTGTGCTGGTGCCTCTGGCTCGATGCTGGTGGTGCCAGGAGCAGGTCATTGTCACTGTGTGTTCCTGCTGTGTGAGTTCTCTCCTCACCAGGTGCAATGGAAACAGACTGTGCTGCTTCGTTCCTTTGGCGTCACGCTAAAGGAGCAGGGATGCTTCATTGTGCTGAGATGGATTGTGCCATATGCTCAATAATGATATTAACTAAATTATTGAGTTGGAGCAACAATGTATTTTCCAACACTTGGTTTCTTCTTAACTTTCAGGTTTTCCGAAAAAAGGCAGTGGAGCTTGGAGAGAAATTGCTACCTGCTTTCAACACTCCCACTGGAATACCTTGGGCATTGCTTAATATCAAGAGGTAAAACTACTGCTTTTTACTAGAAACACGTAAAAAATTATGTTGAATCCATCTTTGCCACAAAACTATTACAATTGCTGCAGAGTTTTTGTCCTCCTGGTTCTATAGTTTAAATTGGGAAATTTAAGTGGATATATGTTGCACACAGAAGGATACGTACAGAAATATATTTATTCATTTAAGAACAGTGTGTTTTTTTCAGTTAGTATGTTGTTGCTCATCCTGAAGTCCTTTTAGTGTTGTTTTAGGTAGTCTAAGAGTATTAGGACATGTGCTACTTTATAAGTTTTCTAGCCACTTTGTGCTCTTTTTTTTTACCTGTTCTCAAATGGGATATAAGCATGTCCTTCATACCAAGAAACAAGAGGAATACCAGCTACAAGAGACTCTCTGTTTTCTACCCTCTCCCAAGGAGTGGTTTTGCTTTGTGCAGTCATGGTTTGAAGGCAGCTCTGTGTTTGCTGCTCTGCAGGAGATGCTTGCTTTCCTGAAGTCACTCTTGCCTCCAGTATCTGGCTGCAGACATGTCAGCAATTCCTTGGTCCAACTCAGGACTGCTACCTGTGATACTGTGCTGGTAAAGAAAATGGTTTCTTTGCACTTCTTGGTGAAGAGTATTGAAAATTACACCTGTGGGATGTATTTGTGTATTCATAAGGACACATCAGCTTTCTTCATACTGATAATAAATCCCAGCATCACTCATCACAAGAAAGTTTAAAAAAAAATTTCGTGTGTGTGTGACAGTGATGTGTTTTTTGGAGTGGCTGCCTCCTTGACAGTCAGCATCTTCTGCTGTCCCTTGCTTGCTCTGTATTTGTGAGTGCAACTTTCCCCCACAGTGGGATGGACATTGACGTGTTGCTTGATTGGCCGTGTTTGCTTCTAGCTTCCCAGTAAACTGCTCAGGGCCAGTCCTACAGAAATCCCTGGCATRTCAGTTCAGACAGGCTTATCTTCCACCTTCCTTTCAAACAGCAGTGAGGTAGAAAGCCAAAAAAGCACATCTGTGTGTGGGAGCCAGGAGGGAGTTAGTGACTCCTGGACTTTCTCATCATTGAAGGGGCTGGTTAACTGCTGCCTGGTGATGATCCGTGGACTTTGGCTGGTAACTTACATGCATGCTAAAAATTTTTTCACAGCAGGCTTTAATAAGTTCTGCACAAGTTCAGTAGTACAGCAGCTTGGGGCATGTTGGTTATTTGTTTTTAAGCTGTTAGAGAAAATTCTGAATACAAAAGCCTTGCATATGTTTGTAATTGCAGCAAACCTTACTCTACATAGTATATTTAAGCATGCATAAAGTATTCAGGCTAAAAATATATCTTTTATATAGCCCTTGTCTAAATCCCTCCTTAACTGTTAATATATCAATGTTCTTTTTGCATATAGTTCAAACTATGTGGTAGATCTTTACGGTTTGTTCCTACCTTCTCACAACAACTGCTGTGGGGCACTACAGATGTCAGCTGCCAGCAGTGCAAGGTGGTAATACAAAAGGGATTTGTTTCTTACCTGGCACGAAAGTGAAAGAGGACTTCTGCTAAAATAATTTCCTTTGCTGTGGCAGCAAAATTGACATGAAATGCTGGGTTCTTGGTTATTCATTCTGAATCCTTGCACATCTGCCTAGCTTTGACCTTCAGTAGATGACTCTTCCATAATACTGTGAGTAAACAAATWTGCTGTCATCCAGGCTTAGGAAATGCTAAGCCACTGAAGCCTGCATACATTGCGGATCTAATGTGCCTCATTTCTGATTAGTATTTGGTTTGATTTTATTTTGATTTATGCTTCAAATTGGAAAACACTCACAATAGATTATAGATGTCAGTGGTTATTTTTAAATTATTATTTCTGGATTAAGAGATGAGCTGGATATTTGTTTAACTTTGCAAATGTTCTTCAGAAAATAGTTGGTTTTCTCTGCTTATCCTGTATCATCATAGCCAGATTTGCTCACTTCTTGCATGCCTCTGTRTGTAAACATATATATGTGCTTTTGTCTCCTCGCATACCAAAGACATCCAAGTGAATTATTATTCTCYTTATCTTTTCCATTGTTTCAGTTCATCCTGCCTCTTTCCTCACTACTTAGTAATCATGGGACACTTACTGTCTTGTTTGTGGAACTTTTATTATCAAATATGATAAAAAGTTCATTGTACTATTCTTCAGCTAAAAATACTTGCCAATGCATGAGTATGTTTGCTTGAAAAACTTCCTTTGGTCTCTAAAGTAAAATTTAAATAATTAGATCAGTGAGTGGTTTGTAGGGGGATTTCCTTCTCTTTCTTTCTAAAATTTCAGTTGCACTTCCACATTTCTGATGTTGCTTTGTATTTTCAGTTCATCTTCAGCATCTGTTTTTCACTTCTGCTYGTGCTGCAAAATTTGAAGTTCCTTCTATGGCTCACTTGCTTATTTAAGTAAACTGTGTGGTATAGCACTTGTGCACTCTCCTGGCTTAAAACAGGGGTGGAAAAGGCTGTAGAGAGAGAAGTGTGTAAAGCAGTGGTAGGTTGACAGACAGGTTTGAGTCTTATTTTTGGGGATAAGAGCCACAAACTTGCAAAGCCACTTTTATTTCTTTATTTGTTTACTTATTTGTTTTCCTCTCTCACACAAATCCTTTGTTTAGATATTTCCTCTTCAGTACTTTTAAAATGCCAACTATAACAGTTTCTGAAARTACCACTAGGTCCTTTTTGCTTCTTCCTAGTAAGCTGTGACAATCTGGCTTCTCCATGCTAAAATTGTCATTTCTCTTTCTCTCTATGAACTTTAGGTATGACTTATGACTGATCAATCAGGTTACTTGTGTATTTCTGCAATGTACCTCTCAGATTAATAGAAATWAAAAAAATCTGAAATTATAACTTGATTAGTGAGTTAAGTAATTTTAACAAATACCCAGACTTGCATCAAGTTTGCAAGATAAGTAATCTTTTTAACACACCTATTTATTATTACCCCAGTAACTATTAAAGGGAGAGCTGTATGGGGCTTGTGTTTATGGGATGATGCCCAGCTGTCAAATACAGAAGAGAACCCAGATTGTTGTTATTCTATTGAATCAATCAGGAATAAACATCTGAGTATAAAAGTCTGTGGGTTTTTTTTCTTCTTTCAGATGGAAATTTTGTCTTTATGTCACTTTTCCCCCCTTTGAAAGCAGACCTGTATCTGTTTTTTAGTCACTATTTCCAATAAGACCACAGTACTCCTTGCCAGTAAGCAACCCAGAAGAATTTCTATATGAAAGAATATATTTKCCATTAAATATTTGCATTCTATGCATTGACCAGTTGCACAGTTTTAAGGTTATTTATCGTGCCTTGTGTGCTGTGATGTAGCAATACTGTTAGGCATTTAAGTGCCTGCCTTTTTATGAAGAATCAATGCAGCACATAACCTTTAAGTGCATCTGAAACTTTGAAAAATAGTTATGCCTTGCCTTAATGAAAAAGTTTCAACTAGAGTAAATAATATTTTTATTTCTGGAAACATAACAAACTGGAAATGGAGGTATTTTTGGATGTCCAGCCTGTTCATAAGTGTTGTTGTGGCTAAGGGGGAGACTGTGCCTGTTTCTCTGGCTCACTGGCAGACCTAAATTATATAATGGTTTCTGGCTTAAAGGGGTCATGGGAAGTGTTGTATAGAAGGAAAAGCTGTGAGGTGTTGTTGGAGTGGATCAGAGTGAGAAAGCCTAACAGAAGTTACAAAAGAGGAGTTTGAAATATATGTGATTAATTTGTATGGAAATCAAACCAAAGGGAGTGGTAAGATTTACTTGACATAATTGTAGAATGTTTACTGTGTCTGGTGTCAGTTCAGRAGTCTTTACCTTTTACAGTTTAATATTGATTGTACATAAATAGTGGATCTGAGTTGTATTCAATATAACATACTTTATGAAGTGAAATAGCAGGGGCCTTGCTAAATTGTTTGCACAAAGTAGTTATTCATAGGTAACTGGGGATGGAAGTGACAAAGCTGCAATATTTATGTCACTGGGATRTTGTCAGCTTGATTTTAAAGCAAGGTACTCTTTTGACTTACAAAATTACTGGTTGTTTAAATTGCTGCATTTTGTACAGCACAGATAAGTTATGCCACAGGTGTTTCCAGGCCTCAAACTGTTTAGTTTAAACAAGAGTTTCTTGGCACTTCTGAGCCCTTGCAGCCACTGTGTATTCAGAGCAAGGAGATACACCCATAGCAGTTTCAAACACTGTTTTTTATCTCACATTACTTGAAAAAAAAAAAAAAGAAAATAGCAAGAAAAAATCACCCATAGCTTTTTTTATTTAGAAMAATTTTTTACCACCAGCTAAGATTTCTGTTCTGGGACAGTAGTGCTAAACAGGATGATTCTGCCACCATCTCAGCTTGCCCAGCAGAACCTGGCTGCTTTGGAGAGGGGTTTTATGCTAAAATGCAACAATGTTTGGAGGGATGACACATGCAGGTGGTGTTGTCTTATGGGACGCTCACTGTGGTATTTCAGACTGCTGGTGGCAATGTTTTAGGTTGCAGGCATTTAAAGGAGCTTCCCTCTCAGCASTTTCCTCGTAGGGGGAAATGTGGCCAATAAACCAATCACCTTGGAGGTGTGAAATGTTGGCCTTTAAACAATGGGATTTGCTTCAAAATATTTCAAAGTTTGAAACATGTTTGAAGTCTCATGGTTTTCAAAATGTCTTATGTGTGTGGCACTTCATTAGAAAAACTCCAGTATTCTTAAGGAAAGAATTCAGCAYAAAACAGAATGGTTCTTCTTGAGTTCTGTGACATCTCCAAAACATCATAATGCATCTAAGAATACATACCTTTATAGTTAGTAAAGAGTTTTAATACATTGAGAAAGTTTGAGGATATTTCAAAGGGAYCCAAACATGTAAGTTCAGTAAACCTTTTTGACAGCTTGATTCTCCCACTTGCAGTCATAAATGTCTGAARTGTGACTGATTGTTGCATTATTTTGCAAAATTTTTTGTGTGATACTATATTTTTTAACAGAATTAGCAGTTCATGCTTTTACTCACAAGAAGCATTTTTTTGCAGAGATTTAACCAGGCTGAATAATTTAATTTTTCTGGTTTGCACTGCTAACTCCAGTGTATAAATTAAAAAATAAATTAATTTAAAAAAACACAGCAGAATTTGCAGAGATTTGCAGAGTTAAGTAAATGTTATTTTTCAAATTTGACTGTATTTGGCAAAAATAAACCTATTTTAAAAGAGAGTTTAGAGATGAAAAGTTTACCCTGTCTGCACAGTTCGTTATTGTAGGATCATGCAGAAGCTGTGTTTGGATGAAATCTTTAATTATATCCCTTCTGTCTAATTTTGGCATAATTTTAGAGGAAGAGATCAAAATTACCTAAGAAAAAAGCTAAAAGTAGCAGACAGACTTTATGAAGGCTTTGTATGTGTGGTTTTGGCAAATGACTCCACTGATGTAATAAAGTGGTAATAATAACAAAAAAGGATTTGGATATTGAGTTAAACACTGAGATTTCCCCTGCAGCAAAACAGACCAATGGAAAGCAGACTTTTGCCTTCAGGCATTTGGATTGCAGTGTGGATTTGTATTAGGACTGGATGCAAAGGGAAAATTCTGGCTGAACTTTGCCACTCTAAAAAKTATTTGTTTTGTGTTAAACATATGTTTTGGCATAGAATGCTCTGCTGTCTGGATGTACTGATCTCTTTCCRTTGACTAAAGAAGACCTTGCACAATTAATTGGAAGCACTGACATCTTGAGATTAGGAAATGATTACATCCTCATTTATAAGTAACTAGTGACAAGTATGATTTCAGCAAAGGGTATTTTTTCAACACAGCCATTTCAGTTCATTGCATGATTCATAAACAAGTTTACATTTCTTGAGTCAGTATTGAATGCAAAACAAACTGGAAAAATATTTATGCATGTTAAATAACAGAARATTAGAAATTTCTATGTTTTAGGACATGTTAGAACACCACAGGAAACAAATTCCTTGCCATGTCTTTGCCTCATCTGGAATTCCTTGCTGTGTTGTCACCTCAGCTGAAATGAGTAGCTGGTTCCACATTGCATAACTAGCACTTTATATTCAATATTCAGTGTATTTGACCTGTGGTGATGTCTGATTTACCATTAAGCAATGTAAAAAATCTCATTTATAATAATATCACAAAAATTTCATGAGATAGTTCGAGCAATGTAGCTCTTTGACGAGAAAGGGAAAGAACCAAGAAAAATATTATTTTGGTGATAGCCTGTAATGATAGGCTTTATTATTCAACTAGCAGCTTCAATTCAATATTGTAATGCAGAATTTGTGTGGGAGGCTGCCCTCTGGCAATAACACAGGAAGAATTTGGGACCTATTATTATTACTTGCAAAATATCCTTCTCAGTTGAAGTGCTTTCTTTATAGCCAAAAGAAAGATTCTAGTCCCAGATTCTAAGTTTAAACACTCTTTCCCCACAGTTTATTAGTGCAATGTAAAATGAGTATAGATACTTGCAAGTTCATAATTATCATATTACTTATCTGTGTAAAAGCCTGTGTGAGTATCAGTTATGGTACTCCTCAGCACAAAATGTACAATTACAAACACTTTATAGGTCTCTGTGGTGCTAACAATAGGTAATGTTCTTTCACAAAACCAAACAAACCTGCTCCCAGACAGTCCCACAGAAACCAGCTGGTTACCAGAGGCTCCACTGCCTGGGCCCCTCATCAGCAGACACTCCCCAGGGCATCAAAACCTTCCCTGAATATCATGAGATTTTGTCTTGATGGCTTAAAAAAATGGGGAACTGCTTTTTTGGTGTGTCATTTATAAAGAAGATATAAAGGTTTTTTGTGCCAGAAGGGGGGAGGATAGGCAGGTTGAGCTGTTTTGTGTTTTTCCCTAGAAGAAACCAGGACTAGGAAGTTCATGYGCCAATAGGTGGCATGTACCAAGCATGTACATCCAATTTCCAGCCAGTCTGGTTGTAACCAGTCCTTCCCTGAAATGCGGTGACATAGGGTGGGAAAGCCGCATCACATCCTGTTTGCTTCCTGAGAGTTAAAACCATTCTTGCTCCTCTGCAAGTTTTTAAAATCACATTTATTGAGAATAGGCTTTTATAAATGAGCATATGGCTAAGAGTGTTGCTCGTGCTCCTGCTTTAGCTGGGTAAGTGCTGTTATCACCTCAATATTGGCAGATAATCAGGAGTTGTTTCTATGCCATACCTTCCCGTTGCCTTGGAGTTGCAAGGGAACCCTTAGTATTGAATTGCCAGACACGTTTGAGAGTTGGAGTTGGTGAAGATGTGCAGGATGAGGCTCGGTTCCAGATGAGACACATTTGCATGTGGCAGGAACAAGCTCCTGCTGGAATGGCACAGTGCAAATGGCGCTGTGAAGCAGCTTGAGGAGCATTTATCCTGCCCTGGAATCAAATGCCCAGGGCCTGGCTTTTCCATGGCTGAAACTGACTGTGCTGGGAATGCTGACCCCTGAGTGAAGGCACATTAATCTTTGCACTTGGTTAAAGATCATTTCCCTTTTAATKGCTTGTATCATGTATGACCTAATTTTTATCTGCGTATAGTAAATGATAATCTTACAGCAGACAAAGTGTGACTGTCAAAAGAGGCTTCCTTCAGAGGGAAGGAAATCAGTTACTAGAGACTTCAGGTTTCATTAAATGCATTAAATGAGCATAAGTACTTCTCAGTCACTTTCACCACAATTCAATTTACCTCAGAAAAAKCACATTATCTAAAAACAATAGTTGTGTTGGGATTGTTCCACCTAAGAATTTTCCAACAGACAAATTATGAAGCCACTTACGAGTTGTTTGTTTTAGGTACTTGTTACAATCTATGTACATTTGCAGGATTTGGCCTGCAAAATCCATGACTCATTTCTCATTMGGGAAATCCTGAAATGACCATGAGAAGCGGAGGGCGGGGGGCATTTGCAAAGTGCTTTGCTTGTGTATTTTAGCTGGAAKTTGATACTTCCACCTGGTTAAATTCTCAGCTATGTGAGGTTGTTTGGTTATTTTTCCTGCAGTGGTTTAAGCATCCATATGATGTGACAGATAATAAGAATTGAAATTGACCAAGGAAATAGCTGACTGATGTTTGTAGTTACTCTGCATTCTTACCGTCCTAAAATGATGAGCATGAACAAGAGTTGCTAAGAGTATTTTCTTGTTACTGAGAGCAGATTCTGCTGTTATCTTCAAAGAATACTGGGATTTTTCCCTTGCTGAAAAAGCAATTTCCTTCAATACTTCTTGAAGTACATCTTTGGTTTCAGATAARCACACAGATATGTATGTAAATTCATTGGTAAATGAATTGGTAAATCTTTATTCATCATTTTCTGGTTTCTTAGTGCTGCTGATACAAGAGGCTCTCTCCTTAACCTGCACCCAACCATGGCCTCTCAGCTGGACAGCCAAAACCCTGCTGCAGCTGATACAGTTCCAGTGCACCATGTACATCACAAATAACAGTGTTACTTATATGAATTTTCAACTTCTCTATTTAGCGCTTCATAATCTAATTAATACCATGAAACTTGAATTTTGTGGTTTTCAGTTTCATTGTACCAGTGTTGAGGTGTGTGTGTTGTGCCATTTTTATAGGCATGTTTAATTTTAAGATGACTATTCCTTACTGCTTCTGACACCTTTTGTTATTCTGAAATTCATGGCATATGTGTTTTCATGGATATGTCAGATATTCTTGCAGTACCATTTTCCATTTAATCTTTTAGATTGACATTTAAAACAACAAATTAGCACAAATTGGGCTATCTTTTTTCCCCTAGAAATCAGTCTATCAGAATAGTGAGAATATTCATACAGATTCATTTTTTGCTTTACCTTTTAACAGAAACAAAAGTTTATTATTTGTAATAGTTCAGTTATTTTTAAGATTTGGTGAGAATTCAAGAGTTTTCTTTCTTTTCAGGTATGATGTAAGTATTAATTGTTTGACTGCTTGCATAATTACTGATTGGTACTTTCTTTTTCTCAGCTTTGTGACCAGCTTCATACACCCAGCTGAATACAGAATACCTAAWTATTTTTAAACAATAATCTCAGCATTAAATACAGATGCCTGTGGTGCTTGTTTGTTACTTTTAGTTATCTAGATGTTGAACATTGTAACAGCACAGTTTTTGRTTGGAAAACAGCTATGTTGTTTCTCATAGTGTCCCTTAAACATCCAGATCCTTGATCTAAGTTGCAGTGTTTTAGTACCAAGGTTCTGAGATCATCCAGTTCCTTTTTGTGTTGTGCTTTCTGTAAATCAAAACTCTTGCAGTCTGTCTTTGATCCTGCTCTACTTTGTGTATTTTCTAACCCTGCTACTCCTCTTCCATGCTTGCTCCCCTGTTCTAATCCATTTTGATTTTGGAGGAGAAACACACCAGTGATCATTTTCAGCTCGGGTGGTTTTTAATACTGAGCTGTGATTCTGTCCTTGCCCACACATCCTCCACAAGAGGAATCTGAATTCTGGATGTATCATGTTTTCTGAGTCTAGGGGTTGCTTCTCTGAGCCTTTTTCCAGATGTTTCAGTTTGATGGCATGGGAAAATTAATATTTGAGAATATATTAATATTTGAGAATATATTAATATATTAATATTTGAGGTGTTGTCCCACATATGTCTTCTGAGACTTCTGGGCAGAGTGTTATTCATTTCCTCCCCTTCCTATCTTCCATCCCCCCATCCATCCTTCCTTCTTTACCTCCTTGCTTTCCTACATCCCTAATGTTCATGAGATCACCCAGCTGATTGGCTCTCTGCAGCCCCTCAATGGGACACACACTAAGGATGCYGCTTTAAGGTATGATCATTTATGGAAGAGTTGATCCATAAATCCTACTTGTCCAAGYGTATCATCTAATACATTGTTCCTTAAGATCTTAAATATATAAAAATATTTGAATAATCTGGAAAGAGTGCTAATCAAGCCTATGTGYATTTTGGTATACATTGGGGCTGGAGGGGGTGTGTATGTACACCTCAACACAAACTTACAGATGTTTTGCATGTATGTATAAAAAAGCATATTTATAACATATAGCAGTATAAGGGCAAATTGGGKTCCTCTAGGGAAGCTTGGGAGAAAAAAAACCGTAATAAAAATCTTGYGCCTGCCTTTGCTGCTGAAGGCTATATATTCTCTTAAAATCCCTTTTCTTATCTCTAGTCTTTCACAAATACAAAATTACTTTCTCTTTACCATTCTCCAGAARCCTTCATAAACATTACAAATCACAATCACCCAAATAACAAATATTGCCAACCTTCATTTGTTGCTGACATTTGCTCTTCCCTTTCTTTCTTTCACATTTAAGCTGACCATGTGAAGACTTCCATTAGATCAAAACAGAATAGGCTACCACACTGTGGATGCCACAATGTCATAATTCTCATATTTCTACACTCATCTTTTACAAAGGAGRGAAAGTGAGGAGAGGAAAAAAAKAGACATTTTAAGCAGTAATGAGGCTGGAGAAATAAGCCAACTTYTGGGCTTAATGGAAAATGAAAAAATGGTGCATTGACTTTAGATGAATAATCCCTTCCATCTTGTAAAAACATCTTTTGTTACTAACACAGGAGAATATAWGCTCTTTGAATGCTGCTTTAATTATCTTTGCTGCATTTACAACTGAATGCTCTTCATGAGAACTTYGATGAACTTTACCCTGTATCTCTGTAAAGTTGTTTTCCTTTACTAGTTCTCAAAATTTCTTGCAATATATGCAAAGGTCTGGAGCACTTTTGATGTCTTCTGATGACAAAGTCAGTTGATGAAGAAATTTTACAAGTCTCAACAGTGAAGGTTTTCAACAATGCAACTATGAGTAAACCCTCTTTTCCTGTTCAAAAGACATTGGAACACGGTATCCACTTCTATATTTTGTCATTAAGAGGATTCTTCAAGAATTCATTTTTAAGCTTTTGTGGTTTTTCTACTGACTACACTAAGTCAAATTATAATTTATAATTTATTGGCCTTATTACAACACTTCATTAAAGTGTAAGAAGATTCAGCTTCTAGGCAGGGTATTAGTGCAAGAGCTGTGCATGCGGAGTTCTTCGCGTATGGAAATAGCTACGGCAGTCGTGTTCTGCAGYATGAATTAACAAAGATTGATTGCAATCTGTTTTTATTAACTCAAGGAAGAAAAGSGGTGTAGTGATATTAAGAAAATTAATTATAACTTTCTAATCTAGTAATTAATGTGCAGCTGGGCATGAGTGCAGTTAGTGCATTTCAGTAATTTGGCAGTCCTCACAAATTATCATCATCTGTTCTAAGGTAGACAACTGTTCTCTAATMTTTGCTCAGATTTTTGTAATCTTTAGCATTTCAGAATGGTTTTAACAGCATAGATGTTGGATATGGCCTTTTACCATAATGATGTGAACTGAAGTTCAGTTTTATCTTTCAGAACTGAGGTTCAGTTTTAATTTTTAGAACCATCTATCATTCTTTTCCAGCGTTGCACTGAAATTTCTTCTGAAGCAGTTGTATGAAACTGTGATTACTGGTAATTGACCTGYATATGTTGAAGTGTCTTAAAATGCTACTGAGAATTTAATGTATCCTGTAAATTGAGATGCTTCCAATTAAATAGAGTTCTTACGATAATCACTTTCAAAACTAATCAAGTAATATAATGGTGTTACTAAAACTTTTATTGACTTAATTTTGACAAATTAATAACTGTAACCAATGCAATTACCRTAATGGTCATACTAGTCTACATTTTTCATCATCTATCCCTATATGTTTTTCAGAAATGCAAGGAGAAAMTAGAAATTACCTAGGTGTGTTGAATTAACATGACAAGGTGACTTGAGGGGGAGAGTATTTGTGCCCTTCTTGCTTTCTTTATGAGGCATGAAGGTTATTGTGGGTCACCCCATGCTCAAAGCCTCTTGTCTATTAGGAAATTAGACAATACTGAACAGAAATTACAACTAGGAGCCTAGCAGCAAAATTGACAAGAGAAAATGCTCTTAAGCAGACCGCCTGGTTTTGCAACTATCAAACCTGATCTACTGAAATCTATTAAGAGTTGTAATCTTCTCAGTAAGGTTTMTATTTAATCTTGTTTTTAACAAGTGGCTGGGAAAAAGCACAAGGCATCTATGTAGATCAGACCTGTAGATCAGGTCTAAAACTATTCAGTATCCTTACACTGTCAGTGAACAGATAGTTAGTTAAAACCACCTGACTTATTTATATACAACTTCTGAGGAATGTGCTTGTCTTGTTTYAGGAATTTTGTTCTTACGTTTTCATTAGGAATGCATTAGAGAAGGTTTTCTGGGACACCAAAAGCCAGGAGTTTTCAGTCCAGTGAATCTTGTCCTTTCACTTCTTTTGTGACAAAATTTCAACAGAAAATGGACAGCATTTGCTAGAAGAGCTTTTCTCCTAGTACTTGAGACATTCTCCAGGAATTCAGCAGGCTTGGGTTTTTCACTTCCCAGACATGTCCTTTTCCTCCCTAGGTTATTGCTTCTTTTAACAGGAAGCATTAGCTAGAGAGTCCAAATTGGATATTACTGATAGGTGAATAGTGGACAGGTTATGCCTAAGGGCTTGTGAATAATTAAGATCAAGGAATCARTGTGGGTGTCTTCATCAGCAGGTTAGTTCAGCTCAGGAGTTGAATTTCTTAAGTGTCTCTCCCAGTGTTCCCCACTTGCTGTGCTGTSTTTTGTGGGTAAATGCAAAAGTGCCTAAAAGTGGGTATTTGTTTGGCACAGTTGACCTGCTTGTTCTCAGGGCATGTGGGGGATGGCTTTGGATAACTAAGTAAAGCAAAGTCATCTATATATTTTGTTTGATCCAGCTCAATCTGAGAAGAGAGCTAGCTAAATCAAATATTTTAAGCAGAAATTAAAAAATTTGACTGCTCTGTAATGACAATGAAATATACAAGGGAGATAGGGAAGTGAGGTACTGAGGCTCTAGTCAAAGAGCAGCCTTGGAATTTACAAAGGACCTACTCGGAAATTTTGTTGGTTTATTGGAAGAAAATAAGATTCTTGCAGATCTCATGTCAGTTTTGCTTTATGCATAACTCTTAGATGCACAAAAAAACCCCAAAAACAATCAAACAAAACAATCACAAAAAATCAAGTGCTAAGTATGGAACTTGCAAATTGTCTGAGCTTTGTGGTTGACCTTAATGCCTGTGAATAATGCCTGGTGGTGGTGACCATCTTATGCTGGTTATTGATTTGTGTTTCGCAGCCAGTGGCATATCAGTGGTTTTAGGATCCTGAAATATTCCATTTTGTTCTTCATATCAGAAAAATTAATTGAATAAACTAGCTTGCACTTCAAAATTAACAAATGGGCAGCAYTGCGGTTTATTGCATTAGTTATATTGACCAAATCACTTTGGAACAAATCAAATTAATAAAGAATATAGTTAATTTGGCTTTCTTTCTCTTTAGACACATGGTTGCAAATAATTCATATTTGAATTGYTCGAATAATTGAGTGGTTTGAATCTGCTTCAAACCATTTTGTCAATATCCTAACTTTCTAAATTGTTTTATTTTCAAATTTGCTAATTGTTTTCTTTAAAGCTACCAATATAAGACAGTTTTCTTGAGCATTTGCAGTAATAAAGCTCAGTTTGCACATGGCAAAACAAGAGTAGTTACATGACGTGCAGCTCTTTGGAGAAAGAGGTATTTTTAAGTGTCTTATGTATTGTTTGAAGTCATTCTGTGGTGGATTAGGGAGTCTAGCACTGTAAATCAGTTTGATCACACTGTAACATTCAGTTAGATCAGCTGCACRTTTTTTCTGTGCTTTCAGGTACTACAAGATATTACAACTGACAAAGAGTACACATTAAAGAATTAGTTCATAGATATGTGGGATAAAATATAACCCTAAATGATATCCAGTGCTGTAYCTCRTTCAGRTGTGCTGAGAAAATTGGTGGTTGCAGAACTGACATGGGTACTAATGTCCAAAACTCCTACAAATTCAGTCATGTATATGAATGCCTCAAGGCTTTTTGTAGCTATCTGAGGTTTTTCCTCACAGCATTAAAAAGTATGGAATCTTAACTGCAATTTTTCTGTCAGGCCATTCCCTTGGGTTTTGTCACGAGAAGAGATCATTGTCTGCCCCTCCTCTTCCCCTCACAATAAGGCTGTAGACAGTGGTGAGGTCTCCCCTCAGTCTCTTCTTCCAGGCTRAACAGACCAAGTGACCTCAGCCACTCCTCATGTGGCTTCCCCTCAAGGCCATTTGCCATCCTCATGGCCCTCCTTTGGACACTCTCTAATACTTTAATCTCTTTTTTTATATTGTGGCACCTGAAACTGCCTCCAGCACTCRAGGTGAGGCTGCCCCAGCTCAGAGCAGAGCGGGACAATCCCCTCCCTTGCCCAGCTGCAATGCTGTGCCTGATGCCCCCAGGACAAGGTTGGTCCTCCTGGCTGCCAGGGCACTGCTGACTCATGCTCAACTTGCCACTGACCAGGACCCCCAACTCCCTTTCTGCAGCACTGCTTTCCAGGATAGCATTCCCCAGTCTGTCCATATATCCAGGGTTGTKCCATCCCAGGTGCAGAATCCAGCAYTTTCCCTCATTGAACTGATTGGTTGGTGGTTGCCCAGCCCTCTGATTTGTCAAGATCTCTCTGCTGGGACTCTCTCCTCTCAAGGGACRCAGCTCCTCCCAGTTTTGTATCATCTGCAAACTTGCTTAGTATCCCTTCCAGACCTCCGTGCAAGTCATTTATGAAGATGTTGAAGTGTACAGGGCCAATTTGATGCTGTATAGGCTCAGTCTGCTGGATTTTTTTCTCTAATATTGCCATATAATTTTGGAATGATTATAGTAGAGAGTTWATGCCTGGCAAGTCAACCTTAAAAATGAATAACCCGGTAAGCAGCTCTTTGGTGATTGTGTTCTGCCTTGTCTGACTTTTATCTCACTACAGACTGACTCTTGTAAGGACAGGGAAGAGTAGGAGCTCACTAACATGCCTTTATGCTGGGGAAAACATTCAGCCTGACTTCTTATCCAATAGGCAGATGTGGACTCTCTTCTAAGTGTTGAGTTAGGTGGATGCACCTAGCCAACATCCAAAATTCGCAGTGTTCTCTCTCTAATCTCACATTAAAAAAAATTAGTGTCCTTGTGTTTCCTTCTTTTTAATGAGCAGACCTTGACACTGAAGCATACCATAACCTGAGTGGACCTGGCTTAGAGAATGTGGTATGATTGAATATAATTTTAAAAGACTTACCAGAATAGTCTTGTTTTATATTAAACAAGCAGTAGTAAAGCCCCAGCAGTAAATGCTGTAGATACATTCCTACATGCATGTCACTGTAGGAATCCATATAGCAGAGGGTAAAGACAAAATGAGACTTGTACAATGATGGGCTAGTTTGAGACCAGTTGAGAAGGAAATAAAAAGAGGTTAGCAAGACAGCTAAGTAGTTTGTTCCAGCAATTTGCCTTCACTGGTTTAAACTTCATGTTAAAATGACGTTTTTATTGTTATAACACTGACACATGTTTAGGAGGAAATTAGTTAATAGGAGGGAACAATCTTTCAGCAAATTAAATGAAAGGCTACTATTTCCACTTGACATCTGTGAAACTGCTGCTACATTCCTTGGAGTAGTGCTTAGAGAAATAAATGAGCAAGTATTCCTCATAATTGAGCTTTAATGGTATCCATATGCTATATATCTTGTAATGGTGCTCATGTTGTGCAGTTTTTGTGTAGTATAAGAAAATTGAGTATTAGTCTGTCAAGGGCYCATTAATGTAAACATCTTGATTCAGTTCTTAGCTGTGTGTTTTAAATACATCCCAGCAAATTGTGGTTGGTGCAGCAACCCTGGCAGTCTTTCTGGTTGACCTTTCAGGTTGCCCATTTCATGRCATACAGTAAACTCTCTAGGTAATGAGATCTACTGGAGCAAAGATTTTAAAAAGGCATCATTTTGAATTTAATTCTTTTCAAATGAACATTTTCTAACAGGCATTAGAACATTCAGTCTTTCAGCAATGTTGTTTCACATCATGYCACGGTGTTCTACTGAGGCCATAAATGAACTGTTTTCTCTTTTACCCAGAATTCCCTTTGTAAATTGAGTTTTGCTTAACTAACTTTGTCAGCATTGTTTTAATGGCTAATAGCTTTTGGGCTTGTCTTTGAAGGCTTAAATATGTCATTGGAATATTCAGCCTGTTGTATGGGTAAGGTTTACTGGCATCTGAGATTTTCTTGAGTAGTACAAGTTCACAAAAGCCTACTTATGAGTAAATTTAGTTGTGACACAGATTGGTTTGTTGTTAATTGGTTGTGAATTGACTAAACATGTCTTAGGTACTTAAGATGATTAGAAAAAGACCTGTTGCTGTCCACAGAGACCACAGCTGTAGCAGAGGTGGTTCTTCATGCTTGCCTCTTAGGGAGGAGAAGGGAGCCTGGCCTTCCACATTCTATCCCTGCAYTCACCCACACATCAAAGAAAATTTGSCCTCTGATTGCTGGCCCTTGAAGAYACCCTTTGGAAATCTGCCCTCCTGAAAGAGGCAGGAGTGAGAAAGGGCAGTCATCTCAATTTTTTTTTTACTCTGATCACTTTGACTCGGGCCAGTGTGTTGCTCTCATATTCCCGAATACATAATGTAATGTGTCAAGAAGTTACTCATAAGAGACCTAAAGATAGTTTATTTTGGTGGCTTTTTGAGTTCAAGGTCTCTCTGGTATTGAAAAGACAATTGTGCACATTACCAAAAGTACTTATTTATCACCGACATTATCTTTCAGAAGTGTCAGAAAAAACAAATCAGTATGCCATATCTATCCAGAACATACTGCAGTCCAGACATGATTTTCATTGCACTGGAAAAATAAATATTGTACTTCTTATATGACAATTCTTGCAAGATATTCCCTGCTATATTATTCCAGTCTACAGCTGGGAATATAGAAAAGAAAAAAAGGAAAAAAAAGGGCAGGAATAAAAAAAGAAGCTTGAAATACTGAGTCTTTCATTTAAGCCATCAAGAGCAGTGAGGGGTTACAAAAAACCTTTAAAACCTTTGACCAAATGTTTTCCCGGAATTGGGACAGAAACCAAATTTTCTTAAATGCTTTATAAAACTGTATCATCATTGTTCTCATTGATAATTTATAAAAGAAAAATAGCAATGTACTTTACCTCTGCATGTTGTTAATATGCAGAAGCTTTTTCAAGGTGATTAGGGAAACACTGTGTTGGTACAAGAACAAAAAGTACACATATTGTCTCCAGCAGGGTTCCAGAAGTGTGGGGGTTTTTTTCTGAGCCTTTTTGTTCTATTGCTTTAAATAGTAATCTCTTCATGCTTATTTCACTTTATCCTTTATTATATTATTTTCATTGTATTGATTAAAATCCCATTACTGTTAAGAAAAGCTTATTTCACTATTCGATGCCAGGTCCTTTATTATCTGATAATCTGGTTTACAAAAAATCCCCAAGGAATATCTTAAATGTGGCCATGAGTATTAGTGCATGGATTGTGATTATGTATTTTAAGTACTTTTAGAAGAAATGTTTGGTACTTCTCATTTTCTGCTCTGCCAAAGTAACAAATGTCTTTCAGCCTTTTTCAGCTCTATTGGATTGTTTAGTAATTGGGTGGAAAACTCCTTTCCTTCTTCAGGAAATTTACTGTAGTGAGATATTGTTGTAATTTAATACTGCAAGAAGATTATGGAACTAAATTATTTTTTTCTTTAAAAATACGAATCTTGACTAATCTGACTTTCTGAGGTAATGTTTGTCCTTTTTTTTTTTCTTTCTTCTTTGACTTTTCTTTATGATGCATTCAGATTTTCCTGGATCAGAATTTTTAGTGMAAATGTGAGGATTAAGCTGTATTGTGCTGTGCCTTGTCAGCATCATTGGTTTCTTGTAAATAGCTCATCTGTAAGATGAACAGCGGCTGTATAAAGGTATTTGTTGCTTGAAGTAATAATAAGGAGATTACTGATGAAGTTCAGGGTTAGGTAGAACACAGTTGAATAACTGGTGATAGAAACTCTTATCACAGGAAACAGTGTTATTTCCTCAGGTGAAAATCAGATGTGTGTTACATTATGTATCATTTTTTTTGTTTCTTTGTGGGTTTGGTTTTTTTCCATTTGCCTGCTATACAGTAGAAAATTTTCTTGATCTTACCTTAATTAATTAATTTGATCATATTTAAGCCGTTGGTTGATTTTCTGTGATGATGTAAACAGCAATGAGCTTGATTCACTTACAAAAATGTGAGCAAAAAAAATTTAGTGTTTATTAAGCAAGGAGCAAAAGCGTAACATTCAGAATCAGAATCTGATAAATACAATGTATAACTTCCTCTAGCCTAGTGATATGCCTGAAACTAATGTAATTTTGAGAAAAATAGGAATGGCCCTCTATTGTTAAATTACCTGTATTATACTGTATAAATGTATCTTCTATAAATGTACAAAGATGGGAAAAAATKATGTAAATTGCATGTAAGTACTTCTTTAAAGTATTGACTTCAGTTTTATTTTTATGTGGTTAGTAGGCATTGAAGGACAAAACTGTGCATAAGCAAATGTGTCATTTGCTGGGAGAAGAAACTTTTTTTTACATTGTATCACTGATTTTTAGAAAGAGAATCAGCTCTCAATTCCTGAATCTGAATGGTGCTAACAGAAAGGATTTATACAACGATACAGGTGTTTCAGTCTGGCTGCAGGGATTCTCTGCATTCCTATTAACTTATTGTCTCTGCAACAATTTTAATGACAGTTACGGGATTTTAGTGCTCCATCAGTCCCTGTTGAAGCAACCACAAGTCTTTCTATTGGCTGTGAGTAAGGATCAAGGCCTTAGTGACTGACAGTGAGCAAAATAAATTTTATCTGATCCCAGAACAAATGGATTTTTATGACACAGAAATGTGTGGGTAAAGAGAAACAAGATTGAAGCAGACTGGGAGAAGAGGACATTTATACTTTTCTTAAAGCATTTGTCAAAACAGATTATGTCTTTCACAACACTAGTCTGAAAAAGACTACTTAAGTTTCTTTAATCTAGGGGAGCTGTCCCTTTCAGTGAACCAGAATGCCATTTCAGTAGAGTTTCATACAGCTGTCACAGCATCTGTGACAGCAGATACTGAAGAGAGGTTTCCCTCAACAACAGTGGTGTCTCTGTTTTGTACGTGTTTAGATTGATACACATACCCACAAATCCATATGCAAGTGTAATTTACAGCATGTGTTAAGTTAATGTTAATATCTGATGAATATCACAGCTGCAGGTCCTGTGACAAGCTGTCCAGTATGTGAAACCACTGTTGATCCAGCAGCTGTATTAGAGGGAGAAATAATTGACTGTCAGTCAGCAAGCCTTTGACACAGGCTCCTTGCAATGACTGGAAGCTACAAAAGGGCTTGAAGCAGACCTTTGCRACTTGTCAGCCCATTATTTTTAATAACGGAGCCATGCTGTTAGTGTAATGATTTTGATTCTATGTTTCAAGCATTTAATGGCACCACATGCAGCATCGAGCACAATAAATGTGACTAGGYGCTTTGAAAGACTTTAACCTGAATGACTGTGAACCCACATAAAATATTTTTGTGGCACAAGAAGCTAATACGAGCTAATTGAATTCAGAGAAGAAAAAGGTTAAATCTTTTTAGATTTACTGTCTCATGATAAGGAATGAATATGAACTGTATAGACAAGAGTGATACAAATATTTTAAATTACTGAGACTGAGATTAGGATTATTTAGGGTATTGAAAAATTAGCACTAGGMAGTGGGAAAGGGGAAATTAGTGACAGAGAAATTACGTGTAGCTGTCACTTGCCATCTGTGCTTTGGTGCTCTGAATCTTTACCTGTTCTTTTAAGTCCTCATTGGATTGAAAAGATCAAATACTGGGATTTTGTCCTGTCCAGAAGATAAGTAGTGGCTTTTCTTGAAAAACTGATGCAGCCCTTCTGATAGAGAAACCRTTGTTTTCACAATGCTTCAGTACAATAATACCCTTCATTGGGTTGTGACTGTCCTTAGCCTGAGCTGGAGAGGAATGCTGTTGCAGGACCTCCACCAGACAAACACATCTCTCTGCCTTCACTTGAGAATGTGGGGAGACAACACTTGATCTCCAGTGACTGGCAGTAAAGGAAAAATATCTGGGATTTGGAATTGAATATCTGGAATTGACTGGGAGAGCAAGAAGAGAGTTGTGGAACCAGAAAAGAACAGAGCAGCCAAAAAAAAAAGGCCCAACAAACACATCAAGCAGAAGGAAAAGAAACAGGGAAGTTCTGGGTTTAGCACCAATTCTCCAGCCTATTTCTATGTTACCTAGTCACCTCCAAATGCAAACTGTTCAACACTCATCCTCATAACAAAGTTTAAGGACAGAGGAAGTTAATAACATTTCTTTGCATTTGRACAATGCAACTGATATAGCAAAAGAGCAATTTAGCAGAACTTGAACATCAGTTACTAGTAAAGGAAATCAGATGTGGGATAGAAACTAACTGAAGTCAGAAGTTAATTAACTAATCAGGGAGGAGGGGGGATTTATAGCAAATCCTCAGGAGAAAAAAAAAGGATAATCTAGAAGTTGAATGTTGGAAAAGTGATGTAGAACTGGAAGCAGAGTCTTACAGAGGGATGTACTGACTAAAGTATATCAAAAGTGCCAAATGCCATGGCTACAGTAGTTTTAAGGCAGCAAGAAATCTTAATGTGAAATGTGAAGTTCTAAAGCTCTAAACTTACACAGTTAGTTTGTCTTTTAGTATTAAAAGGCATGGTAGAGAGCACAAGAACAGAGATAAATGGTGTTTCTCATAGATTCTTCCAAAACTCTTAATTATTTTCCTGCCCAGTGAATCTGCTTCTGAGAAGCAGGAGTTCATTTTTTCTTGCTTTGCTTAGGATGTTTTTTCTTTGGGTTTGGTTTTCTAAGGTTTTTGACTGTCAGTAGCACTGAGTTACACCACTTGCTACAGCAGGGAATTTCATTCTAATACCACCTTCTTTTATTCTGTCTTAACTTATYACATGGATGGCAGAACTGTGAAATTCCATTCATTACTTTCATTTCCTGTTATTTTCACTTCTCTTTGGGGACCTGATTAAAAGTAGTCCATGCTAGTACTTATTATCTCTGGCATTGCTCTGTTGTRTTCTATTCCCTCTTGCTTTTTTAGCCTTTGGAATTGATTAATTAAACCTTAGTATATAAAGTAATAGGAAGCACAAATTTTTTAGTTTATTCATTAGTGTGTTGTGGGAGACATGTAGGTCTGTGCTGTGCTCAGAGAACTTTTATCAGAAATTATAATGGTAACAAGTACAGTTTTAGTACAGTTTTAGATGGTGACACTGAAAATATTTTACTTGYGTCATATTGATATTTCAGATCATGTAATGCCTGACTAATTGTCTCTCCCTTTCTCCATGTGGGCTTGTAAATGTGAGCTTAGTGCTCTGATGGTTTGCCACAGAGTGCCAGTTCCACAAGCTCTGATGCTCCCTCAGAGCAGCAGTAATGTGAGAAGTGTCATGGGGCAGACAGCCATAAGGAAAGAGTTGTACGAACCCTGCCTGTAAAATCCTAAAGAAATTCAGYCTTTTTCCTCAGAGAAATGTTACAGGAATTTGATGTAAACAAAGCAGCCCAGCGGTCTGGATGGACTGTCTTATAAAAATAAGATACTCTGATTATTTTAAGTGTCAATAGACACAGTATCACTAGATCCAGATGTCTAGAAACCATGTATCAGACCACAAAAGAAGTATTCAATGCTATCTGGTCATTTTTGGAGCCTGTGGAGGAGGTGATTTATTTTTATTTTTGAGTAGCTGTCAGACTTCAATACCTACAGYAAAGCATGGTCTTCCCAAAGGCCAGTTTCACTGGCCTTTGCTTATTCTCTGCTGCTCTCCAGAGGCAGATGAGATTGTTTCCTCTTCGCCTTGGTTCTCTCTGGCATTTTGGTCTCCACCTGGGTTTTGTCTCCTCCTGCTCCCTGTCTGCTCTTTCCTTTCACTGTAGTGTCCTCTCACATAAGCCTTCCCCAGGTGCCATCACTACTCTGACCTAATCATGAGCAGATACCTTTCACCACAGAGAATATTTAGTGGACTTCCATGTAAAATGGCTTGAACATGGAGCAGACAGAGCTCTCTTGCCTTCCCTGTGTCTGCCACTGCTGACTGACCCTCCAAGGAGGTGGGGAATTGTCCTGGCAGAGGCCATAGCACAGGTTGGTACTGGAAACTTTGTACTTCATGCACGTCCTGCTCACCTTCTGCTTTTACGTTAATAGGTTTCTTCAGTCTCTGTTGCTGCTCTGTCCATTTTCAAGAGAAGTTGCCTGTTGGTGGTCACCTTGGTGAAGACAGTCCACTGGATAACATTTGAACCTTTAACTCTTTTGCCTGAAAGTACAGTAAAGAGCCAGTGACCATTCTAGGRCAGCTTTAGAGTTCTCTGGGTGTGTTTCCTTWTAAAGATAAAAGGCAAAAATGCTGRGACAAGGGTAACTTTTCTTCTTGGAAAATGTACCTATAAACATTGCCTTTGAAGGACCTGATGGACTTCATGGAGAAAAGCAGGGATCTTGTTTTAAAATCTGTTTCATATTAGCATCTTTTAGGGGTTGTGCTGGTAGTTTCTCAAGTGATGAACATTTAGCCACAGCGCTCTGATTTTCCTGCTCTCATTTCCAGACAGATGATGATGTGCATGTGTTTCCAGTACAAATGGATGCATCTCCTCCACTGGCATCACTGAAGTGGCCAGGAAATCAGCATATATTAATGCTGACACTGCATTGAATAGGCAAATAGACAAAATTGATGTTCTCAAACTAATAGCTCTGAGGTTATACTTCTTCATTATCGCACTTGTTGCAGTGAAAAACATTCATGTGTTGTCTGACACTGCAACATATGTGGAAATCTTTTTCAGTCCCTGTCATCCCATAAAATTGAGTAACCACTTGTGTTAGTCTTCCTCCTGGGGTTGCTGACGGTACTACTTCACTGTCTACCTCCTCCTGCTAAGTCAGCATCCCTAAAGATCATCTCTCCAGGTAAGAGCTGATATCAGTTTCAGAGAGGGCAGCTGGGCAGAGCAGGAAGCTGCCAGCTGGGCAGTGGTTAGGCAAGGGCAGCAGTTAACACATTTATTGTCACAGCTGAAAAACTCACCAGCTGTTAGAATTTGCCTACACGATCCTCCTTACAAAGATAAATAAAACAGACATCAAAAACTGCCCTGTAGGCTAGCTGGCTAATTTTCAGTTTCTTTTTCAGCTGTCTCCAGCTGTCGAGACAGTGAATGAGAGGTGTTTGACCAGATTATAATTATTTTCCTGTCTCAGAGAAGAGACAGTGTGGAAAAGTCAGAGCTTCAGCAGGAGTCTGGATGCCTTGGGTGATTCTGGGACCACTTAAGCCTCCAAAAGTTAACTGTCATTTACTGGAAGTTGGAGAGGAAGATATTCACACTCGCTGCTGGGGCTAGAAATACACAGTTACAGTGCTAGTCCTGTCACAGGTTCCTCAGTCCAACCCTGCCTTGGCAGCTCCCACCACAAGATTTGTGTGGAAAAGTTGAGTGAGTGCCAGTGGTGTGTGCAAACGTGGGATTTCTGTACTTTTCTTTCTACTCTCAAACAAGGGTAAGGATGATTGGCCAGTTAGGGGGAAAACAAAAACACAATAAATATCTTTGAAGTAATAACAGATAAATCATCTGTTTCAGTGCTTATGAAGACAGGCCCCTAAACCAAGATCCACAATCCTATATACTGTATTTTTAGGGATGGGGGAGAAAGAAGTAAATTTTTTAAAAAATCTTTTTAGCATTTAATTTCTCATTATAGAGTGATTGAAACTTTGAGCAAGCATTGCCTGTGTGCTTCATAGTTGGGTTTGGTTTTAATTTTGCTTTAAAATATTAATCTGTAATTAAAACTCAAATCACACAGCATAATTTATTAGCATTCTTAGTTAGCTGCAGTACTAAAAGGAGAAAGATGTAGCTCAGGAGTTTTAAGGGAACTTCTTCTAAGTGTTAACTCATCCTTTAACTCCCCCAGTGTGGTCTGTGTTGTTGGATTTAGCCTCTTAGCAAGTTGCTAGGAAGAAATGTGTGTCTAATGATTAACATTTTGGTTTCTGGGAAGAGAAACCACTCATCTCTTTTATTTTTTTTTTTTTTTTGGTGACACATTGACAAATCGTTCCGTTCAGGGCAGTCCAAAAAATTATTCTTATTAAAGTATTTTCAGATGTGGCAATCCTAAATAATGCATGAAACATTAGATACTCTATGAAAATGGCCTCTGAGAATCATCCTTCTGGCTGCCACTTGTCTCCCTTTCCTAAGGGATCACAGTATGGGTCAGGTTGGCAGGGACMACAGTGGATCCATCATCTGGTCCARCCTCCCTGCTCCAGCAGGGTTATCCTGGAGTGCTCTCCCAGAGGATGCCACCATCATATCCATAAAATACTTTTCTCCCAGTATTTGCTTATTTTTAAGTTGAGTGTGTGTGTATATTTAGAACATATTAATTGTTGGGGTTTCAGTTCAATCATTTGCCTAGGAATTTCTGAAAGCAATTAAGTTTTACTTAGCATTTTGATGTATTTTGTGCCATCTATGACTCTAGAGAAACTTCATCTTTTAAATGTATTTTGTTTAAAATCAAAAGTAGATACCARGTATGTAAATGAAAAACCTGATGGTTTTCTGACCTCTCTTCATTTGTTCTAAGGAGACTTAGTTGATTMAATCAAATTAAAACATTATGGGAGACTGGTAGTGACAGAAAAGAAATACACCARAGGCTTTGGCAGTTTATAGACTGAAGGCTTTTGCAGTATATAAACACTTCATTAGAAATGCTGAGGCTGGACACTGTGTATTTATTCTGACTTTTACAAAAAGAAGACATAGGAATAATGAGCAATTCTGCTTAAATGGACTGTGCCCTTGGAGATTGTTCTAACTGGATTGAAACACAAAATTGTAGAATGATTTGGATTGTAAGAGAYGTTAAGAATCATCTAGTTCCTAAAAAAATCATTAAAGATAAATTGTGAGTTAGGAAAAAACCTTTTATGTAATTAAAGATTTTAAAATATAACATTACAGAGTGTTTATCTCCAGTCCTCCCTTTTGTTRTGTGTATTAGCCTGTAGAGAGTTAAAAACCCATCTGATACCTGTGAAGCTAATTGAAATTTTGAGATTTGGGCACCTGGCAAGGGGTAACTGTAGGAGACTGGTCTCCATGGGTTTACTGTGTAACAGGAAAGACTCCATCTTCAGCTTAATCTCTCTGTGAAGTGATTTAATTCTGTTATCTCCCTGCACTGATTATCAGGGGAGCCCCAAAGAGATGAATTTCTAAGGGTACCCTTGCTGGAGCTGCAGAGCTCTCCCATTTCCCCACCTTCTCTCGTGGTCAGACCTGTAGCTGGCACAGGGCAGGGCTGCTGGATTACAGTGTGAGGTTTCAGCTGTGCAGCCAAATGGCATGTGGTCGTAATTTTAAGACTAAAACATGGAAAAGCAATCATATTATGCTTTCCAAATTGTCTGGAGACCACAGTCTTCCTTTGGGGAAAAAAGCGGGGGAGGATTTGTGGTTTTCTTTGACAAAGAAAGCCCTGATAATTCTACATTACTTCTGGATTCAAGGCATGTTTGCTTGGGGGTTGAGACTTAAGGAGAAACATGAAGTGCATCCTGGGGTGCTGGAAGGGGAAAGCTGCAGGAAAGTTTGTGTGTCCATTGCAACACCCTCTGCCTGTGTCTCGACCTCTATTTGGAAAGGTCCCTCTCTCTCCTGGGTCTCTGAGCCACAGCTGGTGGTGTGGAGGGACATAAGCCAGGTTCTGAGGACTGGCCTGGGCAGCACTCTGCTCCTGCAGAAATCCTCTTAAAACAGGATTAAGCCTAACCAATTCCAGCCACAATCTGTATTTTCCAGGCAGATCCTCCTTGGCCCCTCAGCACTGTTGGAAGAACCCGGCACAACTTGCGTGCTCCAGCTCGGGTGAATTTCAACGGACCCCTCTCAGTGATTTCTCTGTCACGGCGTTTTGCATTTTCACCCACAGTCACAGGGTAGTTTCTTACAGAAAAAAATCAGCTTTAGTAAAGTCCAAAGGGGCTGTTGGGACTTATTTTCATTTTTGATTCTAAAACCTTTCTCAACAGTGATACTTGGACACATCACATTGTTGCTGCTGTGTCTCTTTTATTCTGGCCTTTGACCTTTTTACWGGCTAAGTCTGCAGGAAGATACTGACTATCCTGTTGTGCTGGTGCATTTTGCATTAAWTATTGAAATTCTGACTTCTTGCTCTGCCTCCAGCTTGCAGAGTTGTCCTGGCATCCTCCAGGAAAGGTTGGGGTATAATAAACAAGTTGTCTGCAGAGACTAACAGTTCTGCTCGCTGATGACAAGAATTTTGATAAGTGTTTTGACCCTTTGAAGTATTTGTGCAGTTTCCCTGAGGATTTGCTTTTCCTTTCAGTTGAAAATTAGCTGCTGCTTTATATATATCRGGGATGTAGTATAATTTTTTAAAACTCTTTTGAATACGGTTGTGCTTCTGAATTTCAGTGATTTTTTTTTAAAAGCAACCTTTGAATATTTATATTTCCTCTGTGGTTCCCTCTCTTGGTACACTCTGTACATTTTAGAAGACTTAGTGATCTCATACTTTCTGCTCTTATGTACAGATGAACCAACAATGATCTGCTGGAAAAATACTGAATTGAGTTGCCAGCAGCCCAGGTCAATCAGGCTCATATTTCCCAAAGATGAATGACAGTAGAATTACTGACACTGGTTTTCAGATTCTGTGGCACTCAGTGTTTAAAAACAAAATTTATAAAATCAGTAAGAAATWTTATTAACCAAAATATTGTGCTTCTCTGATCCAGAGCCTCACTTCAAATTTGTCTTATTTAGATAATAAAAGTTATAAGTCCTAAAGTTCTCTGAATATCTTACACAAACTTTTTGTGTTTTATGCAGTGTAAAATATRCTATTTTAGACACAGTGATTTCAGATAGGTTAAAATAGTACCCTATAAACTGAAGATATTTTAGTACTTGTCTGGATCTTCAAAGTAGTTTGAGTAGTGTGTCTCCTTCCCTCTTTCCTTCCTGAAGTGTRCAGTAGGAGTTTTGTTTCTAACTCTTATGTCAGTACATGGCTGACACTTAGTACAGGTTCTAGTGTGTATCAACATAAGAAAAATTGAAAAATTCAGTGGCAAGGTAAATTACAAAAAGCAAGCAAGACAAAGGAATGCAGCTAATATAAAAAGTATCATACCTGGCCCCCTTTGCTGTCTTCCATCTCTTTCTGAAAACTGCATTTGTCAGCTTACAAGACATTTGTGACRTTAAACTATTAGAGTAAAAATAAGATGCCAAAAGTTTTCAATGCTTTACAGGTTTTGCTTTGACTGGGGGGAGTGATCTACACATAAGTTTGGCACAGAGTCATAAACCACCTTTTGAGAATCCCCCAAATGGCCTGATCATTCTTTGGGTTCAGATTCCTGCTGTTGTTTCTTGACTTGAGTAATGGGCACCCCCAGACAAAAAACCTGTAGGAAGCTGCAACATTATGTAGGTTTTCTAAAACTTGGGAGTAGAAATACAACCTTTCACCAGAGACTCAGGTTTGCATCTCAAGACTTCAGGAAGCCAGTGCATAACTTCATAACTGAAGAGCAATGAGATACCCAGCACTGACTTTATGGCTGAATGGTAAATAGGTTCTTAGCATTGATCTTTTTTAACTTGGCAGGAGTTTTTGTTTACCCTGATAATGGTGATGGTGAAGAGCTTGAAAAATGTCTGAGTTGGGAGCACTGGTTATGTTATCTCATGCATGGGCAGAAATCAGTATTTACTATGTCTAGTTATTAAGATTTACTGAGCTGTTAGATTTATTTATTGCATGTTATTTTCTAGGGYACCTCAAGTAATTTATAAATGTACTCATTGTTTACAATCCCTGATACAGATGTCTTTTTCCATTTCTTTTGTTCTGTTTAGTTTCTCTCCTTTTTAAAGTTCTGTGTTTTGTTTAAAAGTATACAATATTTATGATTTGGAGGGTGGGGAGGGCAGGGCTGAAAAAAGAGCACCCTCCTCATTTCCTTTTCTTTTTTAAGCCTAAATACTGTTAAACAAAAGTCAAAGCCTACTTTCCTAATCAAAAATGATCAGAGTGTAAAATCTCTCCCATTCTGTTTGCTGAAAGCTTTGTTGAGCATTTCCTGGTCTCTCCCTCCAGGAGCTGACTGTCTGCATAATGCACACTGGAGCATCATCCTAAAATAAAGATGGAGTTAAATGGAATCAGAAGCAGTACTGTGGCTGTTCCAGTTAGAGTGAGGGAATATAGAAAACTTACCTGTTCCATTGTTCCCAAAGATGAAACATATCCTATGAAGATGATCAGTTGGCTGGAGCATCCCTCCTATGAACACATGCTGAGAGAATTGAGCTGTTCAATCTGCAGTAGTGTTTGGAGAGACCTCATAGCAGCCTTTCAGTCCCTAAAGGGGTCTGCAAGAGAGCTGAGAGGGACTTTTGGCAAGGGCAGGTAGTGAGAGGACAAGGGGGAATGGCTTTAAACTGAAAGAGATTAGGTTTAGGTTAGAYACCAGGAAGAAATTTTTTATGTGAGGGTGGGGAAACACTGGAACTGGCTGYCCAGAGGCATGGAGTGTTCAAGGCCAGGTGGGACAGGGCTTTGAGCAACCTGTGCAAGGTGCCCCTGCCCATAGCTGGGGGGTTGGAGCCAGATGATTTTTACTGTCCCTTTCAACCCAGGCCATTCTATGGTATGAGCAAATACCAGACATCCATAGCTGAAGGTTGCRTGAAAAATAGTTGAGGGACTGAAGTGCAAATCTTGGATTCTACCACTTATTGAAATGAGCTTTTCAGTGACAGAGCTCACATCTGAGGCTAAACCAATGCATAGCCTTGTTATTTTGCAGATTTACCAGAAATACATTGGTGCCTTTTTTTCCTAATCACCTGACCCAACTGAAAAAAATGGAAGTTACATTTGTTACTATTTGTACCTAAGATGTAACATAGATGTTTATTTCTACTTATTTTTTACATTAAGATCAAAGAATGCAAGTTCATAATTTTCAAAACAACCTAAACAAGAAGAATCTTCCACTCATGGCAAAACACGTTGCTGCATGCAGAAAACCTTTTGACAGCTGTGTTTGGAAATTTTCCTTGTTAACAAAACACACTACATCAAAGTGTTCTAGCAGGTKGTATTGGTATGAGCAGACACTGGGGTAGAGTGCAAGTAGGAACTCTATTATGTTTTCTGTCAATTTTGGTTGATGCCTTGCTGCAGGAACAGCTCGATGTTTTCACTTGGAGATTGATTGAGAAACTTTCTAGAAAAAAGCACATGTGCTTTTTCCATTTGTACCACAACATGGTGACTTTTCAAAATTGAGGAGGTTTTTCTCATTTTTTTTCTTCCTGTGAACTTTATGTCGTCTCTTTTAATCTGGGTGATTTGGAAACAGGATAAAATATTTTAATCTAGAAGTCAGCAGTTAGAACTTGAGATAGCATGTAGCAGAGATGGGGTCTGTTCTTGGGTGAATAACCAGTCTGCAAGTTCTTCAGACTGTAGAGGAGAGGTTTCCAGATATGTTGTCTGCTTGTACTCACCCTGATCCTGTTCTCTGTAATATCTGATGCTTTTATGTTACCATTCAAAAAAAATTCCAAGCCACAGGAGATTGAAGTGCAGAAAGCTTGTAAACCAGGTGTGGGTTTCTCTTCACTCTGTAAAAAATACTCTAATCTTTGTAGGAGACATCTTAAAATGATATATTAAGATACCATAAAACTTGTGTTCTGTTTCAGTCACTCAAATACCATGTCAAATTGGGATTGTGTGCATCTTTGCAGTACCCTGATTTCGTTGTGTCATTTGATTTTGGTCTGCAGCTATGAAGATTAGAAACACTTTTTGGGCAATTATTTACATCAGAGGACTTAGATGTGTCCCCACCTCTTGCACCTTTATGGTCAACCAGGGGAGCCTCATCACATCTCTTTCCTTTGTGCTCTCTGTGCCTTTTCTCTGCTTCTGAAGCTTAATGACTTGGTTTTATTTTGTATGTCTGGCAGAAGTCTCAAAATACCATTTCATATAGCTAGCAGGGAGATTGACCTAATGGAGTCTTAATTTCCAAACATTGGTTAAACTTCAGTTATAGACGACCTTTTGAAGATGAGTTTAATAAATCTGAGAACTCCCATCATGATTTATTGGAGTTTTTGCCTGGTTTGGGGTTTTTTGAGTCCCATTTTAACTCAGGAAGAATACCATATTTTCATGGTTGTGCAACTGCTAATTGATGTAGTGGCTGCTTATGTGTAAAAGTAAAATGAAAATTTTATTTATATACAGATGTGTTTGTGTTTAATGCTCTTTACAACTTGGAAATATGGAAGACGTTCCAGTACCTAATAAGTGTATTTGTATGTAACATTCATTCTAATAATGAGCAATCTAATATGTCATTATTCAACTAGGTGCTCTGGGACATTGKCTAACCTTTCTTTAATTTCAGGAGTTTTTTTCTGAATATTGCTGCTGGAAATTTCAAGGGGGAAAGAACTCCCAYCTTTTTGTAATGAAACTTCAGTAGACTTGCCATTCTGAGTCTCAAGCAGCTTTAGTTTCTAGTGGGGATTTAGCAATAAATGTGATTTTCTCTGTTCTCAATACAAATCTTAAGATTAATTTTGCTATGAAGTATTTTTAGGTCATAATTAAAACTGAAGTTACTCATCCTGGTATGAGTGCCCAGACAGAAAATACATATTTATCCCACCCTATCAAAGTCTCATGCATTAAGAAGTATATGCTGCATGCAATACTTCTAACTTAAAGCCTATTCTGTATATATGCATTAATTTAAGTTAATGAGCAATTGCACTGTAGGAATTAGAATTGGAGAGTGCTGTGTTAAGTACAGAGGAAAAGAGGTGAAGTATGAGAATGCTTTCTTATAGTCAGTAGTTTTTTGTCGTGTCTTTAAACATGATATCCTGCAATGAAACATTGTGACAGTGATAAGTGTGATGGAGCCATTTGTGAGCTAAAAGATTGGGTTGTTGCAAGAAGCAACTGTACAGCCTAAGCAGAGCTAGACTGAAGTAATTCAAGGTCCTGTGGGGAAATCATGGAAGGCTGCTGAAGCATGGCTCCTTACATACATATTAAGTACATTTAGATTAATTATCTTCTCATGATAATGTTATAGCTACTGCCTATTACATCTTATTAGCATTGCCTTGCAGATGCTCATGATTATTTTCTGTCTTTCTCTTCCCCCCATCTTAGTGGAATCGGTCGAAATTGGCCATGGGCCTCTGGTGGAAGCAGCATTTTGGCAGAATTTGGGACTTTGCATCTGGAGTTTGTACATTTGAGCCACCTGTCTGGAAATCCTGTCTTTGCTGAAAAGGTTAGACTGCTCCATCAAAATCATGTTGTAAAAGATAAAGCACATATTCAGAGACTAATATCAATAGGGAAAGATTTGGATTTTCCTCAGTCATAAGCATTTGTCACATTTTCCCTAATTACCTTGGCATGTTTTTGTATTAAAAAGTCAAAAGTCCCTTCCAAAATCATTCTGATATATGTTCTTGTATATGGCCCCATAAAACATTTAATTTCTGTTTATCTTCTACATTAGTATCACATTAAGCAATCAGACTGTACAGCTTTCTTCAGTTCTTTACTTAATGGGGTGTAAACAAAACCTGACATTATATTCAGAATAATAACTGATGCCTAGAGAAAGCAAAGCACCATGGTGATTTCAACAAGTTTACTCTTCAAAATGCTGTATAATATGACTGCTGTCAGTGAAATCAGAAAGCCCTTCCATTGCACTATAAGAAATATATTTTGAACTCTCTTTGGAGAAGGAAAAAAGAAATCARATCCTTAGACAAACCAGTTGTTGTGCATACTAATTCTTCCAAAATTTGATAACATTGTCTTCTGGATACTTTATATATATATGAGCCATGGAAAGAACTCCTCCTTCCCTCAACTCCCACCTGAACAACTTTGCTTTGCTTTTTAACATACTAATAAGCCAGCAAGTCCTGTTCTTTATCAGGACTTTATCACTTTATCATTTATCACTTGTTCTTTATCACTTTATCATTTATCTTCTTTATATTTCCTAATTAAAACGTACACTTGTTCTGATTTTGTATTCTTACTGCAGCCACCCCATGTTACCTAAAGCTGATATTACCGACTTAATAATCTAATTATTGATGAGACTCCAAATGTTTAGCAGTAGGTCTAAAAGCAATAGTCAAATCTAAAATTAATATTGGGTAAGGACTGAATGGCTTTGCTGCAGAACCATTGTCAGCATTGGAATAAATTTTGTGAAGCAAACTCCTAGCAGTTTTCATGTATTTAGGGGTAAATTTAAGGGCAGTTTCTCTTAAATTGGGACTGGGGATGGGGAGTRGATGAGTAGGGAGTGGCAGCACTGAGGAATAGCCAGAAATAAATTTTCAACCTAAGTTAATTTTCTCGTGGCATTTATGGTAATTTAATGCATAACATCTGTTCTACTAAGAGACAATGAAAGTGTGTATCTTAAAAGTCCTARCCCATGGTTCTTCTACACAGTGGCATCATGCTCTAGCTGCAAGATGCTGGAAATCTGTTTATGTAAGCTATTCTTAAAACCCTTTAGAGATTGCAATTCCAAAGCCCTCAGAGACTAACTATTCCAGGGCTGGTACACTTGATAAAGAAGAAACACTGGAATAAGCTTTGCATGGATGTAATCATAGAAGAACTCATAACTGAAGTCTAGGACTCATTGCAGCRTGCATTTGGGCAGTGAGTAGTGTCAAGATGCAGGAGGCAGTTTGTGTACCACAACAGAAATCCTTCTGCAGCTTGGTATAAGTTAATTTATCTTCTTTTTCAGTAGCTACTTCACTGGGTCTCTAGGCACTCGGGGGTTTATAATGAAGCTGTCAGTACCTTTTTGTTACRATTTCTGGCCTGCAGTGCTCAGGGTCCTCCTTCTTCCAAGCTGCGACATTTGTTTTTCTGTGAATCCTAAAATGCAGTATAACTCATTTCATGTGCTCTGCAGTGGATTGTGCTGCTGGATGGCTCCAGCTGCTGAGCATCTGGACTGTAATTGTTTCCCCGGGCTTCTCATTTGTAGTGAGCTCCTTAGCAGTGCCGGCAGAGCGCTGGGGGCTGCCTGGTCCCTGCTGCTGGGCAAGCTGCTGGTGTAAAGCTCAGTCAGCTCCAGCCGTGCTCTCCTTCCCAGGCAAAACTCCTTTGCAGTGCACTTCCACATCTGCACTCGGTGATAAGCTTAATATTTAATAGCATTTCTGATTTAGGTATACAAGGAATATAAATGCTGATGTAGCTGAGCGTAGTTAAGGCAAATAGCCTCAGTGAATTTCAGCATCCTATGGAGAAGGGGGATACTCTGCATGGCAAGTCCTCAACTTTGGAGCTTGCTCCTGTTGTGTTGTTTCATGACTGACAATTGGCACAGAGACTCCCGAGGTTTTCGAGAACTTGTTTGCATGATGATATCAGCTTTRTCAATAGTGACACTATTGCACAGAGGTGTTTGGGTGTGTGTGTTGAATAAGATCAGTGGGTTACTTTTAGGCATATTTACACTCCTGTATTTTGTGGGAAAAATGGACAAGTGCTCAGTGTTTTGTACCTTCTACTAGGTAATGAATATCCGAAAAGTTCTAAATCGCCTGGATAAACCAGAGGGTCTTTACCCCAACTACCTGAATCCCAGCAGTGGCCAGTGGGGCCAGCGTAAGTAGCTGAAGTCTTTGCTGCTATGACCTGGCTATCAGCATTCTCTTTGCAGTCATTAACTTCTTTCAGTCACTATTACGTGTTTTTTATATAAAAATAATTTTTATAATGTATAGAAACTCACTTTATATCTGAAGTTCTATAAAATGTAGAAAATACTACAAACATAAAATTAATAWTCTTTCTTGCTATATTTTAATATACTTTTTCTGAGCTTTCAGTGYGACTTGTGGAAGCGGGGAAATGTATGAATATGTATGACTTTGGAAAGGAATTTATGAACTACAGAAGTCTCTTATTCAAAAATCTAAAGTGCTCTCTGAAGTAGCTGTATAAGGAAGCTTTATCAGCTTGTCTGAATCAAATTCCACATTTCCAGAGCTGTGTGGCTCTACTGAAGGGAAAAAGTAATAGGACAAGCCTTTCCAGTTAATCCCAACTGTGATTTCTGTTGAAATTTAATGCTACCAACTGAAGAAGAAAACTGAACAGAAATGTGTCATGGCATTAATCCCATTGGAACCGCTACTGAAGATACCAAAATTAGAAGGAAAAGACTATAAAATACTTGAATTACTTGAATTACTTGAATTCCTTAGCTCCTTCATGATGACTGAGCCTTTTGTTGTTGTTCATTGCCTTCTCTGATCTCCATAACTTGTCAAAAGTCTGCACAGTGTGCAGGATCATGATTTTAGAGACCTTATTKCATTTTCCACTTTTCCTGCTTAGGTTCAGTCTCTAACCATCCTATTCATGCTATTCTGTGTTTCTATTTTATCTTCCTTACATTATTGAATAAAACCAAGCAAGATATGCAAGGTGGCCATGAACAAGCAGCACCCTTTTGGCCAAGAAGGCCAATGGCATCCTGGGCTGCATTAGGAAGAGCATTCYCAGCCRGTCAAGTGAGGTGATCCCACCTCTTTACTAAGCCCTAGTGAGGCCATAACTGAGATGCTGTGTCCAGTTCTGTGGTTCTGGACTCCTCAGTACCAGAAACAGGTCTATCAGATGGAGCAGGTCTGTCAGAGGGTGACAAAGTTGATTGGGAACAGGAGCATCTCTCCTTTGAGGAAAGGCTGAGAGAGCTGGGCTGGTTCAGCACTGGGAAGAGACAACTGAGAGGGAACCTTGTCGATGTCTCTTAAGTGCCTGAAGAGAGGATGTCAGAGAATGGACCAGGCTCTTCTACAGGTTGCCAAGCAATAGGAAAGGGGCAATGGGAAGAAACTGATGCACAGAAAATTCTGCCTGAATATGAGGAAGAACTTTTCTGTGCAGGTGACAGAGCACTGGAATAAATTGCCTTTGTCTGGGAGAGGTTGTGGAGTGTCCTTCGCTGGAGATATTCAAGAACTATCTGSACACAATCSTGTGTCATGTGCTCTAGGATAACCCTGCTGGCACAGGGAGGYTGGACCAGATGATCCATTGTGGTTCCTTCCAACCTGTTCCATTCTGCGATTTCTTTGATTTTATTGATTAAAATCTATTTTTGAAAGTTTTGTGTCACTCTGAGTTAAAATGGTATCCAAAAAGATTGTGCTGCTCAGCTGTATTTTCCCATCAAGGCAAATGCCTTTATGAATTAGAAATACACTGTCATTTCTCAGTCTGCTATGCTGTGAGGTTTCCTGCAGGTCACCATGCCACAAGGGCTGTGGCAGCTCAGCGTGCATGACCATCAGCTATGGTTGCATGTTGGTATAAACCCTGACATCCCTGCACAGATCTGAGACGTGTGCCCAATTCTAACACGTGTCGGTTCAGCACAGCTTTACAAGACATAAAAACCTCCCCTGGAAGTGTTGAGCCTACAGCAGTAGTTACTGGATTTAWTTAGAGACAATCTCAGCACCTGTGAGATAGATCCAGTTAACTCCTTTCTTGGCTTCTGTTAGCCACAGAAGCAGCTTCTTGATGCTTCGTGAGAGCAGATCTTTCCAGTGACTGAGGCAGTTAGTGGCTCTGCCTTACATATTTTAAAGCTGTCACTTATTCTGCCTTATGGCCTTGGTTATTTCTATATTTTTAATATAATTGTGTCTTAAGCGCTCACTCCTCATTCACACAAAATGCCCATTTTTGTTGGTGTGCAGAGAAAAAATTCCTGTGTCCATGAGCTTTGTTTTCCAATAGCATGCTGTGTTGATGAGTAGATAGCTTCCCATGCCTGTGACTGATGGGTGCAGGTGTTGATGCAGGTCTATCCCTGGCATGCAGAAGCAGCAAAGACAAGTTCCATCTTGTTCCATCTCCTTCATATCAGTCTCCTCCATTCACCCACACTGATTAATTAATTTTTTCCCCACAGAGAAGATCAGAACGTGAGACTTGAAAAATATGTCATTTGAGATTGCTTTTCTAGGCTGTTTTCAGCTGATTACAACAGAGGGGAAAAACCAAACAATCAAGACCCTTAATTGGCACAAGACAGAAATATTTTCTCTTAAAGTGGAGAGAGAGGAATGGTTTCTGAATGTTTCTTCTGCAGCAGTGTTGTAGCTGTGAAGGCTGCTGATGGATCTCTGCCATTGTTCCTGTAAATTCATTTAGCCCTTGTTATTTTGACAGTAAACTGACAGTGATTTGCTGCAGCATGCGTCAATTGGATTTGTCTACTGCAATAATGTATATAATAACAGGGCTTATTATTGATGAAACTCTGCTTGTGCTATTTAGTTTGCAAATGTCAGAGGTTTCTATGGTAATTTATTTAGGAAACTGTAAAGGTCATTTAAATGCTGCTGTTCAAAGATCAGCCTTTGATCACAGGAAATGTTCCCATTGTTTTAAGAAACCTCTTCTCCTTTTGGATCATGAACATTTAATTTAAAAAATGGTGTAGTCTTCCCMGAATTTCAATGTATCTCATTCAAAAGAGGTTGGAGAGGGAAAAAAAAGCCTTTTCAAAYGCAGGTTCGATGGCACAATATAGTTGGTAGGCAAAGGGACAGGATGCATTCAGAAAACTGTATTTTTTTTTTGCATGTCACAGGCTAGTGGAGGAAAAGGACACTGTTGATGTAGTTGGAATAGACAAATATCTGTCTTCTACATTTGCATGTCTTTGCAAGCTGTCTGGAAGGTAAAGGGAGGYTTTCCATGGAGAAAAGATACAAAGGAGTATAAAAATAAATTCTGTGTTCCTTTGAATTCTACCAACACRGGCATAACTTTGAAGCTGAGATCAGACTTAGGTGTCAGGAAGTGTGAGCTCAGGATCACTAACCCTTCTGCATCTCGCTTTATGAGTCTGGATCATCCCATGCAAGCTTTTTTTGGTTTTCTCATGGCCAGAATTTTGTGGTATGACTCAGGAACTTGCTGTGTGATCTGTGTAATGACATCTCCATCCTGGATTTCTTGAGTGGAATTAGCAGATAACTCCTTTGCTGTAAAAATGGCAGTTATAGATGAGAAGTCCTGGTAAAGCACTCCGAAATTTTTCACTGAAGACTTGATAAATGCCAAATCACTTAATTTTGCCAGGCAGCAACAGGTTTCAAAAGCTAACCACTAGCTACTCTTCTTCACTTAAAGGAGCTTAGAAAAACACTTTACATGTATATATAATTGAAGTATTTAATGCATTTAGGGGATCTATGCTGAAATCATGATAACCCATCAAAATTTTGCCAAGAATCTTTTAGGTTCCTGGACAGTAAGTGGATGCAATCTTGTACAAGCAGCTGAGAGCATCACTAAATTTCCCATCACTGGTGCAACTGATGTTGGATGTCTGGCTTGTGTGATTTTAGTGTTTCCAGTGTCACTAAATTGTGCAATTGAATAATCACAACATCTGTAGTACCAGGTTATTTCACATAGGGCAGAATAAAGCAGTGTCACAGCAACAATCCTCTGTAGATGAGGTGAAGTCCTTTTTTTCCTTCCAAACCACTGCTGAGTTCTGAGAGCAGTTAGAAGTTTAAAAATGTAGTATTATTTTTAAACRTATGGCTCAGCATTTTGAAATACCACTAAATAACCTGAAATTCAACTCTGCAGTAAGGAGCTAAAAGCCTTTTTTATGAAGTGACTTAAATGGAAAGTTAGTGACTAAAAGAGCAATGCCTGCACTTTAAGGGAAAGCCTTTATCAAATCAGAGAACACTTTCTACTTTTTTTATCTTTTTAGAGTAAAAAAAGAAAAAAACTTAGTTTGACATGGTTTTGTATGGAATAGACTACGTGAATTARAATGGACACATATAAATTGTTTTCTCTTTGCCATGATCTCCTGCAGCACATTGTGGATATTAAATAACTATGGCATTTTAGCTAAATTAAAAATATAGCAATAAAAGAAATAATTCTCTATATATACCAGTAAAGTTTTTCCTGAGGTTCCAGGCTTATGTTTATTAAAGACGTTGTAGAAATAGATCATTAAATACACTGTTTCAAACTGTAATTGTATTTTATTGTCATGGCTGAGGATGAAATTGCTGTTCAATCTCTTTCTTCCCTATTAAGATCATGTCTCCATTGGAGGGCTTGGGGATAGCTTTTATGAATATCTGCTCAAGGCATGGCTGATGTCAGACAAGACAGATGAAGACGGCAAGAAAATGTATTATGATGCTGTTCAGGTAAATAAGACATTTAAATCTTCCTTTCCATAGTAATCTAATATATAATAATCCTAAAGAGACAGGCTGTGAGGACAATATGAGAGATTTATGTATTTGCTACCACAGGGTGTTTTTTCAAAGAATTAGTTTCTGTTCTAAAAAAGGCTTCTTCAAATAGAAGTGCTAGAGGAGTACAGATACTGTGGGAAAGGGGAGAATTTTGAAGTATAACATTTTTTTTCTTTTACTGCAATATAGTCAATTGTCTCTGGAGGAGAGAAGTATAAAAGAAGCAACAAAAAATGCATCTACAAGTAGCTCTCAGATAGACATTCAACTATTTTTCCTGAGTCTTCTCTAGATATATATTAGTCTTGTCCTTTTCCTTTGTATCCAGGAGGGAGTTCCTCTCTTGTGTTCAATTCTCTCATGCGTTTCAGCCATARAAAGTGTTTTGATTGTGGTCCACACATGGATCATTGTGTTATGGTAGATAATTAGAAATTAAAATTGGGGTGTTGTTTCACTAGCTTTTTGGTACAGGAGCATATACTTGTCAGCTTCTGCAAAACAGCCCAGTTGGACACAAGAGAAAGTTTTATAAAATTAGAACTGTTCATACTTACATTCCTACATGTATTTATGATCCTGCTGATCTGCTCTTACTTTTTTATTTATGGTATTTCCTTAATATGCTGTTTTGGGAGAAATAATGGGTTTGTGATGCCAGATTGAGACTTAGCAAGTATTCAGTTTAAACGCATATTTACAGGCTTTCCTTCCAATCCTGGGCAAATGACCTATTTTCTCAGTTCTTTGCTTTCATATATATAGATATATATTAAAAAAGAGGATAATATTACTTCTTTTTTCGTTATCCTTTCATCTGTTTTGACTGGAAGCTGTCTAGGGCCAGGACTTTTATCTCTTATTAACTGTGTGTATCTACAGTGCCTCCATAGACAAGGCTTTGAGATGCTAAGCAGTATCTGCTTATTCTTTCATATATCTGGAAACACACATGTCCCTAGGGAGGTCATAAGTCTCCTTTTACTTCCCATACACAAAAAGTGGTGGCATTAAAAAAATACAACTGTGGTTGCTTATTGCAACCATCTTTTTTTTTCCATTCGAGAGGAAAGTCAGTGTGAAGATCTGAGGGAGGGTGTGATCTCTGGTGGTTGTAAATTTGACAACCAAGTGTCCTCTGCTAAGGAAATCTTGCCTTTAATTTTGTAAGTGCAGATTTGGATGCAGTCAGCCTCATCTTCGCTGCTAGCATGGTATCAACTTCAGAGCAAAAGGTGGATCTTAAATTAGGTTTGAGTGCATTTGAGGCTATAACATAAGAACAGTGYTGTTGTAATAGCTCAGACATTGGGTTGTCAGCCAGAGAGAACAAAGTGTGTGAAATTATCAATTCATCTTACCACCGAAGACATCTTGAAGCACCTCAAAGCTGCTTCCAGCCTTCTACTTCTGCTGGTTTAAAAACATCAGATTTTTTTTTGAGGTCCCAGCAGGGAGTAGAAGTGGTGACAGCCCCCACATTAAAGGACCAGCTCTCCTTGCTCAGATTTCAGCTGAAGGAACAGAATCACCTGTTCAGCAGCATCACTGAATGTGACAGTATCAGTGACAGGGTCTCAGCTCTGCTGCATATGACTGTATTTAAAGTACCTATTTTCTTAACACTTTTTAGTAGTACTAGCTCAGAAACAGTCCGAGCATCATRTCTGACCAGAGTGTTAGTGTTTGCGAGGACCTGACTAAAACCAGATTTCCTTGTGCTGCTGRCCGTTGCTATTTCCAGTATTTTCTGATCAATGGCATTCCTGTTGTCTGTTTTCTGTACCGAAGCTGGAAGTGCACATGCAGCATTTGGAGTTGGCAGCTTGATGCTGTCTGTAAGGGAGCTTGTTCAGAAAGCAGCAGCAAAGTTTCAGCCTCACAGAAGCTGCAGGATGATTGGGCCCCACTGAGACKCCAGGTTCTTCATTGGATAACTATCCTCATTTGAAATCCATCCTGGTACTGACTTCATTGCTATTGATCCATTACTTATCTAAATTAAAGCTGATTTAGGAGTCTGCACAAGCTGCAGTCTTTCTTTACAACTGAGGCTGCAGGCTTTGGGCATTCTGAGTCTGCTTGGTATTTTCTTAGAGAAATTTCCCCCAGCACTCTCAGAATCTTTTTAAGACTATGCCAAAGGGAACAGCATGATTATTGCTGGCCATTCAGTCCAGCACATACCCACCAGATTCTGAAAGAGTGATGTGAAGGCWTGATGCCTAATTCAATACCTTCTGCTATCCAGAAACCACAAATGAAAATATATGGTGAGTTATATAGTTCACTGTGAAAAGCTGAAATCTATTTAGATGGAGCTTAGGGGTTATTTTTCACATTGTTCTGTAAATCATATTTAAAAAAAAAAGAATGCTTTCCATTAGAATTTTTGTATCACCTATAGATTATATAATGGCTTAAGTTAAAAGCAATAACTAAGATGTCAGGCTAGATTTAAAAACTGCTTCTGCTTGCCATGAAAATGCTTTTATGGCTGAAGCCATTGAAAGAGTTTATTCCTAATGGGAAAAGGGACCAAGATAGTCTTATTTTGAATACCAGAGCATAGTATGAATGTATAAGGCCATCAGAGGGATTCATAAACCGTAGAATTCACACAAAAAGACAAGTGAATGTATTTTTAATGTAAGTTATTTTTTCTCTTTTGAAAAGTAATACAAATAATATCCTGCTTCACATAATACATGAAATAAGAGATCTTTCTAAACTGGTTTCAATGGGTAGCATGCAACATTTAGTTACAGAATAAATGTATATTCAGCTTTTAGCTATATTTTGAAGAAATAACTGCCAATAGAATAATCCATCAGTCTTTGCAAGTATCCAGGACAGGAATCATCTCACTCTTCTCAGTTAACAAGCTGATCTCTGAGACACAATTGAGTAGGTTTATAAGAGAACATGATAATTTATAGCAAAAATGGACCTTGTGGGTTCACTTATATCTAGTCTAGCAACAGCAGTGTCACAAGCAACTGCATCAAATCCTCCCCTCTTAAATGTGTCAGCCCTCAATTCCTAAGCTGAAGGGCAATTTTCCCTCTATTCCTGTAAATAGGTTGTCTCACACTGGAAGCCTGATGGTCARGTATCTTTTCCAAGTTTTCCCATTACATTTATTTATGGCCATTTCTGCAATCTTTCTGCATCTTACATATATATTTATTCTCTTTCTCTGACCCAGCATTCATCACTTTCTCAGTTTAGTCCTAGAGAAGTGGCATATCTGGAGGCTGTAAAGAGAATGGTAACTCACCCCAGAGGAACTTGAAAGGAAAAGRGCGAGTCCTCACCAGCACTTCCCAAGCAGCTCAGTTCAGTGCAGCCCTTGGTGGCCCTGTGGTTTCAGTGAGGTAAAGCAGCTGCTTTCTGCACTTTTACCTTGAGTCAGGGTAGCTAGTTCACTTTTAGACATTGTTTWTTCTTTCTTAATGGGTAACAACTGCTCAGATGATCCTAACAAGAAAACAAATGATTTCTGCAGAACATAGCGCTGGAGGTGGAAACAATGGAAATGGCCAAAAGAGGAACATGTGTTGTGAAACAGTGCCACAGCCACTCTGCCAGATTTCAACACCATTTCAGAAATTGCTGCTAGGCTGGGTTGCACAATAAAGCAATGCTGTCAATGCAGTAAACTCCTGTCAAAAGAGGGAAAAGTAATTTCTGGCCTCAGGATTCAGACAGAAAATATATAGAATTACTTTTTGCASGGGGGGTTAATTTTTTTTGGCATATTGCTAACTTTGGAGGCTAGCTTTGATATATACCCAGTTTGCACCCTGCCAAAGGTAGTGACTGGRGGATTTGGGGTATATATATTGGGTATTTTGATTGGGGGATTTTGGATGTATTTAACTGTCAGCATTAAGTAGTGAATATTTTTCAGAGCTGCCTTTCAGAAAAATAAAAAGATATCCATGAAGRCTCATTTTTCCTTGAAAGGAGAGGGAAATGAAGTGTTGTTAGCAAACTGAAAACATGATATTGGCAGACGGGCTTTTTTCCTCTCTGGAGCTTCATAAGATCTGTTTAACTGAGGTGACAGTACTGTGGCTAGTTTGTGCTGACTGCAGTCTCCATTAAGCTGCTTGAAGGTGTTTGCTTTGTGATCACAGTGGTCTTAAAAACTGCATAACTGATGTGGACAATGAGAGAACTGCAACAACTCAAATATAATGGCTTGTCATACTGGGTAAAGCTAAAAGTGATTAATGTCTTGAATATTTAATACTTAAGCATTTCTTGGCATTGAAGAAAATACATAAACAGAGCAGGCAGGATGCTGCAATAGCAGCCCATGTTAGAATGAAGCAGTTGGTACCCAGCATTCCCACTGCATACTTTGTTTTGGGGTTGGTTTTTTTTTTGTGTGTGTGTGTAGGAGGTAGGAGGCAACTTAACTGAATGTAACKTAAATGTGCTAAAATCAATAAACAGGCAGCTTTGTCAGCTGTCATGTTTAAAATACTTATCACCCAGCTGCACTGGTGTTCTGCACATAGTGATAGTATGGCTGCATTGTGTAGGAACACAAGATTCATTACACTGAGCACACCAGTGGACTCGCTGCTCCTTCTTACTCTCTTCACTGTATTTCCTCTCTCACATGAGTTTTGAGACTCTTTACAAATGCTTACAGAAAGCATCAGGCTAAAGACAGGCTTCTGCAGATTTTAAATTTTTAGTGTTTTACTGATAACCGCACGTGTCCTAAGTTTCGGACCAGATAAAGTATTTATTCAAATTTTTTGCTTGTTTATGGACTGTCAGGAAGAGCAGCAAGCTTTAATGTTATTAGAAGGCTTTAAGGAGGATTTTAACTAGAAAAGTCTAAAAAGAAATTGTATGGGTTTTGCTCATGGCTTTGCTCTTTTCAGAGCAGCCATGCCCTTACTAGTCATGCTATTTTCCCTTCCCTTTTCTGACAGCAAAAAAAAACTTGTCAGAATCAACAGATATCCTAGAGTATTCAGAACATGCACAGTGTAACACTTTGAGAGTGACTTGATTTGATTCATGCCAGACCATTAATACTGTTTTAAAATATGAATAAATTTATCCTTCTGGTAACATACAACATTTAATACATTTAGAGMTAGAGCGTTGGTGCTCTGAGAGACACTAATAGATCTATAGAGGGAAAAATGATTTTCAAACACAAGTGAATAGTCAGCTTTCCTCTAGAACTTAATAATCTTTTTAGTGACCAAATGAATAGGTCTAACAGTATAAATGTTTGCCAATGATTACCCTTTAAAAATGTAGGTACCTCCATTATAAGCATTCATATTTCATCACAGATGTAAGCTTGTCTACCTAACATGTCTAAAGTCCAAAAGAAGTAAAGTGCTTTGGTGCTTTTAAAATGTTTCTTATATTTTGTGTTTAACCAAATGAAAGTTGTTCTGTGTTCAGATTTCAGTTCTGATTTTTAAAGCTCAGTTTAGTAAGCAGTGAGGACCTCAGCATAAGACACTACTTTTTTTTGACAAAAGTATTTAAATTGTTTATACCAAGGGCTTGAACTTCCTATTCCATCAATAAGCTTTTTGTAATGAACTCATTGGAATTTGCAATAAAGGGTAAATTGGATAATTGCGAAGGTTGAGAAAGAAAAATATCTATTGCATTAGATCAACTAAACAGGGAAAATGTAAGGGAAGTAAAAAAGTGAGAAGAAAGCAGACAATTTACTTAGAAACTCACAGAATGTAAATCTGCAGTAATTCTGACCTGCTGCTCTGTGCTGTTTCAAAGCAATAAAATGTACTGGTGCAAGCTGTAAATATTAAAAAAAAAAGTAAGCAATTGACATTATACATCTTTGAATTATTGGAAATAACACATGATAGAATTCTCTTTCATCCTCACGGTTGCTTCAAATGATCAAAATACTGTTTATGAAAATTCCTAGGGGAAAAAAATATATTAAAAGTTTGAACAGAGATAATTTATGGCGCTTTGTTATGAAGACGCCTGCAGAGTTGTAATTATCCCCAAAACAGACATTATAAAGCCTTGAAACTTAGAAACATATTTCTGAAGTTTCAAATTTATTAAGGTATGGAAATATGGAACTGTCTTGCTGAGCCGTTTTATCTCCAGCTACAGTGACATCTTGAGGCAGGAAATGAAACCACCTGGGTTTTGTTAAAACAGCAGTAATCATTGAAATTCATTAATCATAATTAAGAAGATACTGTAAAAGGAGAGGCAAAATRCCTAAGAGCTAGAGGTAGCAGAACTGTGGGGTCACATTTCTGTTTGAGGTTTGTAATTTGTCATCTCAGCTCCTCCAGCAGAGTTAACACTTCTGTGGCACATATCTATGTAGAATTTGAGCAGCCTTAAGGAGCAGATCGTTTTTCCAAAGAAGCCTCCACCTGTGCTCTGCAGGCATTTCAGTTAGTGTTTTTGTTACCTGTCAGTGTRATCCACCAAGAGAACCCCTGTAAAAATAAGCTTATTGATTAGTTTTTAACTCATTTGAACAGAGAGAGATGATTCAGTTCTGTGTCTTCTGTGTTTCAGTGTAAACCATACATTCTGAACAACTCAAAAGGTAAATGAAGGACTTTGCTACCATAAAATCAAGTCAGGGATGGACTGAAGGTGGTGGTGAAGACATCATGTAAGATGTGTGAAAAGCTTAAAGACATGAAGGAACTGAATGAAGAAGAATGGTTGTTTGTTAGGAGGGTCCAATTCTGCTCAATTTGCAAGGTTAAGAACYGGCAGTATGATGTATAGGTTAAGGAACAGGCTGATAAGCAGAGAACWCAAAACATACTGCCTTAACAATGAGGGCAGGAGGGGGAGGAAATCAGATTGGGAAAAATTGAAGAGTTTCTCCTTGATGCTGTCAATAACAAAGATTACACAAATGTGCAATTTGCAGTCCTGTAGTTGCAACCATTCCTAATGTCCCATTCACTGTGACAGGCAAGGGCATCATTTTAACATGCAAACTCATGAGAAAGATGCCAGTAGAAATGCAAGGGGCCCTTGAGTCACAATTCAAACTGTAAAAAGCACTGTTAGTGTTTCTAATTGAGTGCACAAGCATTTAGACAGTTGTTGTGCTGAAGGAATAATTTCCCACAAGATGGAGAAAAAGGTAATTTGGCTGAAGGCTTTACTGCAATGAGGTATGTAAGCAAAGCCTTAGGTAAAAGCTAAAAAAGAAAAATTACCAGGAACTGTATTAGCTGTAAAAAGTTACTCTGGCTCTGAGAGCTTATGGGTASATGACATATTGTATACCATACCAGCTTTACATGTAGTAAATRTATTTCTCTAAATGTCCATAAAATGTTTATTTACCCTTAGTTTCCSCCTCCTTTTTTGTCTACTAGAGCCTCAAATCAGGTTGTCTCGATTTTTTTGCTTCAATTTTTTTTTCCACTCCCAGGTAGTTCCCTTTGGTAACATTTATTTGTAGCTACCTTTCACTTGCTCAGAGCTTGAAAGCTTCCAGGGATGGGGCATCCACAACTTCTCTGGGCTACAAGTTCCAGTGCCTCACTACCCTCACAGGAAAGAACTTTCCTCTGATATCTCATCTAAACTTACCCTCTTTCAGTTTGAAGCCATTTCCCCTTGTCCTGTCACTACATGCCCTTGTAAGAAGTCCCTCTCCATCTTTCCTGTGGGCTCCCTTTGGGTACTTTGGAAGGCTGCAGTTAGGTTATCTCAAGGCCACTCTTCTCCAGGCTGAACATAGACCTGCAATTCAAATAGATGTGTCTCTTGAAGCGAGCACATAATTATATCAAAATAAAAATAAGTTTATTTTAAGTATGAAATTCAGAATCAATTGTACCAGACAGATTTTTTCACTTGGGTGGATCTTTGTCACCACACTACATATTCTCCTTTTAAGATAATTTGTTTTACTCACTTGATTTCCCTGCCAGAACTGCACCCAAAGCACTGCAGATAGCAAGTAGCATTCCTCTACAGGAACATCACCCTTCCTTCCTATCTTGCTTTTAAACCTCAGCTTTCCTGTCCAGRTAAAAATGCATAGTGACCTAGCATGCTCCTAACAAAGACATACACACTGCAAAGGTATTACCTGGCACCCAGGGCCCCAGGATGGTACAAAGCACAACAAGGCAATCTGAGTGTCTATAATATATCTAATAGCTACCTCATTAAAATAGCTTCAAATAAGATGGTTACATAAGAAAATAACTTTTAATAGACATATGTACTAGTTCTTAATAGGCCCCATTTATAAAACAGAGATGATTTGCTTTACTAAACACGAATACTTAAATTGGAAATATATTTTTAATTTGTGACATTCTTGGTATCAATCAACATCAATTTGTTAGTTTCTTAACACCAGTTTCCTAGAATAATTTTAAAACTCTTGGAAGTCATCCTTTTTCATCCTGAACTTTAGTCTTGAGCCAAAAGAGGAAAAARCTTAACAACACTAATTGGTATCACAAAATCCATTTTTATACTTCAAGAATCAACTCTAGTCTAGTTAATATAGTTCAAAAGTGCATYGTTGCTGTTATGTCAGGCAGATACCGTAATACTTCATTCTGGTTTTCAGTCATTGCTTCAAAAAAATGCAACATAGGTGAATTTAGTTACCAATGTATTTTAATGGTTGCTTACTTTTTAAATAAATTCTGGTCCAACAGCTAAGTGACCAGTAGAGTTATTGCCTATTTGAACTGTTGTTTTGATGAGATGGGAGATACCCTGCTGAAAGGTTAAATGAGATGTCATTATTGTTTTTCCTTTCTCAACTTGGTTTTAGGTTAGAACTCCCAAATAGGTCTGAAAGCTATTTCCTGCAAAATTATTGTGTGTTTTCTCACCTTTCCCCTTTCACATCTAATTCCTCTTTTTATAGGTTAAATTATGCAGGATTTTTTTAAAGAAGAATTTATTTGAAGCACAGGAATTTTCATTATTTCCTTCTGCTTTAAAATTTAAGTATGTTTTCCAGTAGGTACCTGGTAGTAAAAGCATGCAATCAAGGTGGAAACAAGGGCTGGAGGAGTTTTCTGAGCTAATAGTGGCTCTGGATCTGGGCAGGAAACATCCTTACTAAGTGCTTTGCACTAATATTACTGGAAAATAAAGTATAGTTTTCAATGTGACGTTCTTGGCAGAAAAAAAAAAACAGTATGTAAAAACTGCAGTTATTCTCCTGCTTCTAATTTAGATAGGATTTTTCATGCTTATAGGAACAACMTTTACAAATGCTTAAATGGGGAAAAGTAACTAAAATCACTACTTTCCCTTTATAAAACTTTTTTTTAAATCTTGGCTTTTTTGTTAATAGTTGTCTGTAGTGATATTTTTTAATGTTTTTTCTTTTATATAATGCGTGTTGAGTGCTGTTTCTGGATTTTATGATTTCAACAGGACAACCAGAGCACTAATGGATAGCTGAATGTATGACAAAGTTATCTCCTCTCCATTACTTCTTTTAAAAAGTAATACCTTACTTTCCTTGTGGGCTTCTAATTAATGTGCTCTTCTGCATCTCCTCTCTTGTTTTAATTCTGTTCCTCCCACAATAGCAGGCTGCCTTCCTGGATTTTGTAATTAGTGACCAAACATTGCTAACATCATCAACTTCCAGTTCCCTCTAGATTTGTGTATTTTTATGCTGCTTAGGTTTTTTTTCCAGAGATCTCAGTGAGACCCTGCTCTTGATAGATAAGTGGAGGATTTCAGTTTGGGAGGGGAAACCCRCTGGACTTTGGGAATGCCATCTAGACTCAGAGGCCTAACATCATTCACTGCACACAYTAAGTCATGTGTTTTGAAGATGAGTTATGACTGCATACAATTTACATGAAATTATATCAATAACCACCTCCTTTAAGTCAGAATTGAAATGAGAAATACAGAAGCTGAAGTGATGGCTGATAACTATTGAAAGTTAAATTACTATTGAAAGCTAAATTACCTGAAACTGCTCAATGTAAAAGGGGGRAAAAATAAACTATTTCAAAATTTGAAGTTTATTTCTTTAGGTCTTTCCAACATTTTTATGAAACATACTCTGTAAATTGCTTGAAGTTGAAGCAAAATTAGTCATCATTACTGATGTATGTTCATCTACCTTGGTTTGGCTGACTTTGAAGTTATGCTGGCTCCTATTATCCATTGCRCTTTATGAGCAAAGGCAATACAGAGCAAAAACAAGCAGCATACAAGACAGCTTTGTCCTTTGCACTTTACCAAATGGGCCTTTGGTTTGAGATGGTGTCCTTCTGCAGGCCATAGAGACCCACCTCATCCGAAAGTCCAGCGGGGGCCTGACGTACATCGCCGAGTGGAAGGGCGGATTGCTGGAACACAAGATGGGACACCTCACTTGTTTTGCTGGGGGCATGTTTGCTCTGGGAGCAGATGGAGCCCCCAGCGACAAGACAGGCCACCACATCGAGCTGGGTGCTGAAATTGCCAGGACTTGCCATGAATCCTATGACCGTACACGTGAGTACCGTGTTGCAGAGTTTGGCTGCACTGCTTGCCTCCATGAAGGCAGCCACTGGTGGTTTTGCATAAAGCTGAATGAAAGTTGTAGCACAGTGAGAAGTGTTCATCCCTTCTCAGCAAATGCTTCCTTGCTCTAAGAGTAGCTTTTAAAATGGCTGCTCTGGTTTCTAAATAATTTCTGTGCACCTGAAGTGTGTCTCCTCACTGTAGTAATTGATGTGATAGTTACATAACAGTAATTAGCAAGCTTCTTTCATTATGCCAATTTCTGTATAGCTGAATACAAGTAATAGAAGGACTCTGTTCATTTATGCATCAACATAGGTATTACTCATGTTTTATGCACAAAAGAATATTTTACTCTCAGTTCTGTTGATGCGATGCTGCAAACAATAGAATTGCAAAAAGAAAGTGGATTTCTGTACAGGAAATTTCTTTGGATTTTATCATCTTCTTATAGAAATAACCCTGGTAGCATTTCAGGTCCCAGGGAGTATTTTCCAGTTTGATATAGAAAAGTAAATATCCTCATCTTTTAGGCAAAATTTCCCTTGTTGCTAGTTACACGAAGTCTTCCAGAATGCAAATGTTAGCATCACTGTTCAAACTGAAACTGCCATTCAAGGCATTGAAGAACAGCTCTCTCCTACTCCAAATTATTTATAAAATATTAAAAACAGGAGGAGCTGCAGTATCTTTCACAAATTATATTGTTCTGAGTAACCTGGCTTTGTGCCACATAAAAGCCTAGCTTGATTTGGTAATCTGGGGAGTTTGATTTGGTTACATAATTTGAAACCTTTTTTTAATGCCTTTATTTTAGTCTGTGCTTTTTTATTGACTAGGAATGAAACTGGGACCAGAAGCTTTCAGGTTTGATGGTGGTGTTGAGGCCATTGCTACAAGACAAAATGAAAAATACTACATCCTCCGACCAGAAGTCATAGAGACCTACATGTACATGTGGCGCCTCACTCATGATCCAAAGTACAGGGAGTGGGGATGGGAAGCTGTTGAGGTAATGTTCTATTGGACTTTTTTGTTGTTAAATCCTAGTAATGTTGTTAAGTGAGCTATTGAATGATAGCTGGACATTGTTCAGCAGTTGGAAGCTGAATATTTATTTTAAATCAGGGATATCAATTCAGATTTCCAGGAAATCATTTGCCAAATAGATAACATTTTGACAAAATCAAAAGCTGTTGATAATGCATAATAGAAAAGTACCTTGTTATTTCTCCATCTTAAATACTTCTAGGATTAGGGGTCACATTTGGATGTACTGTCCCAGATGTTGAATGTTGCTGCATGTGAATGGAAAGTGCATACATGTGTCAGATTTGARCCTTGGATATGGAAATAAGTTTTATGAAATGTATTTTCAGTAATCGTATGAAGGTAATTTTAATTAAACTGACAAAGGCCAGGATGAAGGACTAGATAGTACCAAACATAAAACCATATTGCTTTCAAGAAAAGCAAGTTATATGGACAAAACTCTGTAAATGACAGCAGTCTCTTATRGATTTGAATTTTTGTCCCACTGGCCTTTGAGCTTCAAGCAGTCATGCTAAACCTAGCTATTTGTATTTGTCTAGCACAAGCCTTCCAAAAGGGCAGCTGGTCTGCACTGCAAAGAATGGGCTTGCCAAATCCATTGTGTCCCTCATTTCAGCAGTTAATCACTCTTACTCTTAAGGTTGAGAGCCTTTAGCTTTACCRTGTTTCATCCTCCAGGTATAGGTCCTTATTACACTTCTCTGGAGTTCACTTCTGTCCTCCTCACACTGATGTTGCCTTTGCTAAATTAGCTGACATATCTGATAGGAAATACAGCAAGCTGAAGAACGTTATATTTCTGGCTCTGTGTACTTAAGAAAAATGAAAAAAAAAAATCAAACTCTCTGCAGTATTTTGTTCACAGTGACCTCTCTTGTGTAGAGGTATTGCTTTCCAGGATTTCAAAAATATCCTGTTTGTCAGTTTACCCAACACCTCTTGCTTCTAGAAGTGTATGATTACAACCTTCTTAGAGGGGCTTACACCACTAGTTACAGAAGGTTGCTCTGCTCTGAGGGTAGAACATGTAGACTTGTGCCCTACAATTTCTCATCCCTAAGGGACCCTACTAGAGAGCTGGTACTGGGTTATGACCCCATAAACCCAACTCCCTCCACAGCAACCAAGATCTGTAAATTTATTCAGTATTCACTGTATAGATATTGATCATATCAGAAATGTTGTGCAAATGCTGTTGAGCATTGGTAGAAAAAAGGTTGTTTCAAGTCTGGTAATTAGATATCCTCTAGGAATTAAATTTAAGGCAAAATCTGCTTTCCAAAAAAGAGTAGTAGTATTACCTCTGCTTATACTCTCAAACTTCTTGCCTGAATATTCACGATTGTTCCATGCCTGCACTGAGCACTGTATTCAGCAGTAGAGAGCAGTTATTTAGGGCATTGTATTTGCCTCCCTCAGGTGTTGGCTCTGAGGGGCCCTGAAACAATATGCTTCTGAATTACTAATTCCAAAGCAGTTTGGGTTTTAAAACCTCTAATTTAGAGGGCTGTTCCCTTACTTTCAATTCTTTGCTAACACCACCCATAGGCACACATTTTACTACTGGAATCTTCCCAGGCAGATTATAATTGGCATATTTACAATGGCTGTTTGTGGAAATCATCCCATCAGGCTTTAGCAATGCCAACTGTTCCTTCTCCAGGAGAAGTTTTTCCTGACTCATTGTTACTGCCCACACTGATAACATTGTTATAAACAATCAAAATGTTTTCCTTATTATTATTCTTCACCCATTTGGTTCAGTTTGTTTGTGTTTCTTTCAAGTTGGTACACTTGTTTACCTCCTTCTCACTCCCCACGTGTCCCTTGTTTAACATTCTTGTGGTTATTCTCAATCTGCTTCCAACACAGCCAGATGGGTGTAGGAGGTGCAGCTGGTCCCATGCTGCCCAGGGCACATCTTCCACTCTCCAAACGTGCAGTTGGGTGTTTCACAAAAACAAATCTTGCAGCTTTCCAGGACTTRTGCAGTCAGTTGTAGGCTTAAAATCTTTTTTCTTCTCATTCTCTCTTGGTGTTTATAACCATACAGCTCCACCTAATACAGTATTTTTTTGTTACAGCACATTTCATGCTAGCTTGCCATAATTATGTCATAAATTCTGTTCTCTTTTGCTCCTTAATGCTGCCCCAAAGAGCACCTGACCCATTCTGTCCTTGGGGAAACCCCCAACCACTGAGGGCCATTGGTTTAGTTACCAGTACCTGTTGCACAAAGGGAAACCTGAGATTGAAACAAGAAAAAAGAGGAAACTAATGACCAGACCATTTGTGTTTTGTCCAAAAAACGTTGTTCTTCATGTGTTTCATGTCCACTTCTAGCTCATTACTCTGGCAAGAATTCATTAGGTTTTTTTCTGGTGCCTTTGTAGTAGAAAAGGAGGCAGTTTTCAAGTCATGACTTCTAAACTCTCTGACAAGTCTCTTAAGTCTTTCTCTAACTTTATAGACTAAAAATATGCTATAGCCTCTCCTTTTTTTTTCTTTGTGAATTTTATTTGCTGCTTTGAGTCCAAGATATTTTTGTATGTACTTCAGCAGCTGGAGAAAATGCAGTTATGACCACCAGCAATATCCACTATTACTGAGTCAGAAAGGTTTTATCAGCTTAGCTCATGAAAGCCTCCCTCTCTGCATTATAAATGTGGCACATATTTTAAATTTGTACCACTTCCTTTGTTTTTCCCCTTTATGATAGTTTGAGACTGTCAGCTAGTTTTCACTGTGCTTGATGTTTTCCATTACTGTATCATAACTGATCCTAGCCACCCTCATTTCTTCAGAACTACTTATTTAAAACGTGCTTGATTGTTTCTTCCTGCCCACCACTACCCCTATCACTGTGAACATCCCTGTTCTCTCAAACTGCAGGACAGGGCACAAAAGCCCATCACTGCCAGGATGGTTGACAACCTAGAGCCTTTTTATCCTACTAAATCCTGCAGGTGGATGTCCTGTTCCTTTAGTTAGGTGGAAAGTAGCTTTGAGGGATGAGATGCTTCATATTTGCATCAAGAAGATACCACCAGAAGGCAAACATGGGGCAAGTTAACCTTTAGTTTACATCACAGCAGTGCCTCCAGGTACCTTAATGATCCCTCTGAACTCAGAGAATGCTCAAAGTACATTAGAGCATGTAAATGGTGAATGCAATTTGCTGTTATTTTACCTCACCTTGTTTAGAATGCAGATATTTCCTTGCACAGTAGCCTTATCCTTCAAGTTCTGCTTCTGGTGTGCCTTGAAAAGCATCATCTCTTGTTTGGCATTAAAAATCCAGACACAGATGCAGAATTTGGAATTCGTTGCAGGTTGAAGTAGACAAGAGGGAAGGAGTACCAGCCAGAGGAAATGACTTCTTTAAACTTAAGTATATTTGTCATTTAGTAAAAGTGTCCAGGAAAATTAAAGAACCTAAGGACACATAAGAAAAGACAAATAGGCTGTTATACTTTAAAGGATCTTTTCTGGAGAAAAATCCCTTTTAAATATACAATAGGCAGCTTACTCTCCAGTGAAAACCAAGGAGAGCCTGATGTGCAAGCCAAATGTGTGCACACAGCTACAGGGACTCCAGCAAAATCAAGGACATTGAGGATATCCACTCACAGCAAAACACAGATCTTAAAGAGCCTTTAGAGCAGGGGAAGGTGATGAATACTTCAGTAATTATTAGTGACTCTTAGTCCCATCTGTCTTCAGAAAATACTTATTCTGCCTGATTTAGATATATCCTCTGCCTTGCTTTTTAGCCTGTGTGTTTTGAAATGCAGCATCTTTCCCTAAATAAAATCTACACATCCTGTACTCACTTCAGTGGTATTTGTAGTAACTTCAGAAAGGGAGGAACCAGTAATCTCCTGGCTCTCTCTTGRGGGAGATAAAGCCCCAGGTATTTCTGCCTGAAAGTTGTTGTTCCAATACCATCTCCTTGTTTCACAGTAGTGTGGTCCTGGGTGAATGCAGCCATCCACAATCCTTACTGTCATTTTCACTGCAAGAATTTATTTAGGGTTAATTAGCATTTTCTGCATTTGCTTTCGAATAATGAGTTGTTTTAAATATAATCATCTTAAATTCTCTTTAATCCTTCCTTATACTGTCTGATGCCAGAGAGTTTTTATAAAAGAGAATAAGAGAAATGAATTGAGTAAGAATACTTGTACCCTTCTAAAATCRTAAGTTATAAAGAAAAAACCCTATTAATTAATATTTTAAATATAGTAGTGATAAGATAACCAATATTCAAATAAGGTATTGGGTAGCAGTGTATTTAAAGAAGTTATGTCTCATATATATGCCTRTAGGTACCACCTTTCTATTGCAAACACCTAATATAAAGAAAAGCAACAAAATTTATTAAATAGTCTCACTGTATATACCTTCTACAGTTCCAGTATCTTTTTTGCCCTTTTATATATACTTTTCATCTGATCTTTCTTCTCCTTCAAAAATATAGGACATTCCTATAGAAAAGGTGGCCCATGTACTCCTTTTTACTGTGAAATAGGAATCAGTCRTCTGTTTTACACCTTTTAACTGAATAAAGAGTTTGGAAACTAGCTAGAGAAAAATACATTGTTATAGTTACTTCTAAATTATGTTGTGTTAAGTCCTGGCTTTCTATCTATGCCTGTGTAATAGACAAAGCTTTTTCAGAGAGGTAGCAAAGAAAAATATGACTGCTGCACAAGAGAAATTCAGTCAGAGCCCAATATCAGTGGTTTCCCATTGAAAAATTAAATAATTGCAAAGAGAAACCATATAACTTACACAGAAAATGGAGAGTTGCCTCTCCTTTTTTTGTCAGGATTTGCAGGAGGTAAGGAAAAGACTGATCTTTAGTATGGTGTTCAATCATGTCACAATCATTTCAAGTACCAAAATATGACCAGAAAAGATATAGGTAACACAATTTCCAAAGGCTGAGMGATTGGGAGAGAAAGGCTATCGTTACTCCTATTAAAGAGAGGAAAAAAATATATAAGTGAAAATCCATATGTCTTTAAATCTTTATACGCATACATATTTCCTTCTGAAAGCCGATTTGTGTTCACTTTTTATTAATTTAGTATTTTGCTTCTCTTCCTGAGTATGAAATTAGACTGGTATGCCTATGTTTTTTTTTTTAAAGAATTTTTATATCTAGACATTTACCAAGTTTTCACCTCTTTATCAAAGGAATTGTGGCAATTTTTTTTTTTGCTAGTTTTATTGCAAAACAGAAGAACTGACATATTATTTATTTTGTTAATCCCACTGATTTGGGTGTTCTCGGTTTCAGGCACTGGAAAAACACTGCAGAGTCRACGGCGGCTATTCTGGCCTTAGAGATGTTTATAACAATCATGAAAGCCATGATGATGTGCAGCAAAGTTTCTTCCTTTCAGAGACACTCAAGTAAGTTGAGAAAGTTGATTTTCGTTAATGTGAAGTAGTCCTGTGTATCATCTTTACTGATAAGTCTTTATCATTAGTACCCTTGACACTCTCACGTAACAAAATCTGAATGAAATAGAAGAGCTCTTAGGTGGCAGGAAGCAAAATTGCCTTTTTTTTCCAATCTGTGTCAATAAACTAAATTATCCTGACTTCTGCAAATTATCTTTACTTCTGATAAAGGTACTTGATAGTTTTTGAGACATTGCRTCTCATGTCTTTGATAGGATCTAATTATATATGCCAGCACTAATGAAACCAATTGACTAGACAGAGAACATAACAGGCTTATATTGAATACTTTTAATTTTWAAATTTTAGAAAAAGAAGAAAAAAACTTCCATGGAAAGCATGCAGAGCCTGTTAARAGAAAAAACCAAATGCTTTCATTATCTATCAACATCTCCTAAATTTTTAATGAGATTAAACTTTTGTCTTGATCTCTTCAGTTCTGGGTTTGTTTTTTTTTGCTGTGCAAGAAAAAATCAGTAATGCCATCTCAACAGGAAGTTTAACACTCAAGTCAATTAAATATGAATTATTATGTGTTTTCCTGAAAATCACTTCCCTGATGTGGTCTCATTTCCTGCTTTTTTTTTTCTTGCCAGGTACCTGTATCTGCTGTTTTCTGAAGATGATCTTCTTCCATTTGAACACTGGGTCTTCAACACAGAGGCTCATCCTCTCCCCATTCTTCACAAAGATGATGGGAATAAAGARGAAAACCAGAAATAGATGAAGATTAATTTATATTTTGTTTCATTCCTTACGTTTCCAGGACTAGGGCACATGATTTGGTTTAAATTCCTAAGTTAAATTTTTTAATCAAGTGTTTTGCAGTCTGTTTTCTTTAACAGTAAATTTTTATGAATGTACCCAATTAATTATGATAAAACCTTAATCCTCTAATTCAGATAAATACCTTCTTAGAAGTGGAATAGGGTATCTTCCCAGATTCTGTTAGGCTGCAGTGTCATTTTGGCCAAAAAAAGCAGAAGGTCTGCATGTTACTTGTTTCCTGTTATGCTTTTAATTTGACTGCAAAATTCTTCTCTCCTCTGTGAGGAGATGTATGCTTTAAGCTGTAATATTTTGCCATGTTGCAAAAAGCCATATTGAATTAAGTATAAAGAGCTTTTTCTTTTTCTTTTTCTTTTTTTTTTCTTTTTTTTTTTTAATGTTCTATGTTAGTTTGTTTTGTGTGTCATCCAGGACAAATCTTGTGACTGTGACAGCCTCTTCTTATGCGGGTCTATCATTACTTGCTGGAGTATCTGATGTATTTCACTGTCAATGAAGTCRACATAGGGGTATTTTCATCTCATGCAGACACAACTCTGAAACTGCAGTATAAGTTGAAGTTAGATTAAACTAGTTTCTATGGATTTAGCACATTAGTTAGCAGACCTTAGTTTTTCAGGTTTTGATTAGAATATTGTAATAGAATAAATTGTTTCCTCCCTTTTCTAGGTGGTGTTATTCTTATGTCTTTAGTCAAGCTACTATGGAGTAAAATAAGGTAATCATTTCATATTAAGAAAGGGACTATTAACCTTCTTCATATATGTAGTCCAGTAGCTTTCATTTGGTTGGTTGGCAAAAAAAATCCACTCGACAACATTTTCATGCAAGTTCAGAATTATATCAGATACAGTCTGTTTGTCTTTCTGTTACTTTTGCAAAGATTTAGGTAGGTCCAGACTTGACACCAGACTTGATGGTTAATTGTCACAAAGCAATTTGATGTATCTGTATGAATAAAGATGGGTGTTCAGATGCCTTGAAGAACACCTGCCTCCTCAAAAGAAGAGAAGTCATTCAGAGAGGAGGTTATCCTGCATTGAACTAAAACTTTCTGATAACACTGCCTTGTCTTAAGTAACAGAAATGCAGTGGGCTTAAAAAATATTCCTTCGAGTAGAGGCCTGGCTTATTAAGAAAGGTGACAGCTTTGCCAAAAATGTTTTGCTCTGTGGCATCACCAAAGGGAAGAAGAAATGAGGCACAATTAATTCCTGTTTCTACTTGGTTTGAAGTGGTTTACATGATTTTTAATTCTACCTGTTTTCATTTAGTGATGGGATGACTTCCATACATTTCAGGTAGGAAACACCTGGCTTCCCATTCTGAGAAAGAACATTGTTCATTGATTGGACTGCAGTGGAACAAATCTGGTTCTGAACAATAACGTTCTTGAATGGTATTAAGTAAGATAGTTCACAGTGTCACAGCTGAGGGAACACATTTGTTTAAGCTTTAGAGTACATTTTTTCTATGCTGATAGAGGTCTGCAGTGGAATTTTTCTTAGGTAGAAGCCAAAAATAACTAATTACACCTTTATATATAGCAGCTGGAAGCTAATCCATAGAGCTTGCCCTCAAGTTTGTAAGGACAGCACTGCCTGTTGGCTCCCCTGCTGACAGAGATGGCACGTGCCACACAAGCTGCCAAAGACATTGGTGTAGGGGACAAGGCAAGGACCCACTGATGCTCCAGCACAGGCTTGGCAGAGCTGGTCATTTCTGCATGGGAGTTATTGGGGCACCTTGGTGAGCCTGGGCCACCCAGCACTGGGAGAATGGATGGAAATGGATGTGCAGGTAAAGCCTGCTCACACAGAGCCAGGCACAGCGGCTCAAAACTTTGTGCTCCACTGCTTTTTTAAATTTTTATTTTCTTTTTTAAAGTATGGATTCCCTCATGGCACAGCAGGTTTCTGAACCCAGCCGAGCAAGGATGAGGTCTTGACTCTCTCCTCTGTTGAAAATCAGAAATTCTGCTGCTTTTGATTCTTCACAATTTGTACCACTGGAGGACTATACTTCATTGTATTTCTTTATAAATAGTATTTATAAAGGGGATTTTTTTTCCATCCCCTGAATCACCATAGCTGTGGAATAAAACCAAAATATTTCATCTCTTTTTAACATGTAACAATATTATTTTTTTTCTTACTTATGCTTACTAGGTCACCTACTGCTACTGCCCCTCACATGTATGTGCTGCTTTAGACCTCATCTCAATTAAATGACTACAAAAGCTCAGACAGAAACAGTCTTTGAGAAGTGTGTTTTCTAAGCCACTTTCTACATGGTTTTCTTAACCAAGGTTTGCTTCCCCCAGCTGTCTATGGTGATATTGCTGGTACTTAGCGAGCTGAAGGGAAGAGCAGAGAACCAGACAGGTCTTCTCCAAGTTTCAAAAGCAGGCTCCAGTCATGCAGCTCTATGTGCATTGGGTCTCATGTACTTAAATATAAGCATCATGGTTGTTTCCTTGTAAAATGGACATTTCATAGCGTGGAATTTTCCTTAGTGTGGGAGTTAGGATGATCTGAAAGAGCACAAATTTGATGTGGTATTGGTATTCAGGTTGTATGTACAAACTGCACTATACTGTACTTTTTGTAAAGTAATGTAAGTAGACGAGAAGATTGTACAACATGTAGATCTGCCAGCTGTAAGAAAAAAACTTTTCATAAACTGAGAATATATCAATTTTTCTTTTTTTTTAATAACCCCAAAACACCAAAGTTAGAGCAATCATTTTTGAACAGTCCATATTTACCACTGCTTGTTAGATCAGTAAGATAACATATATTTAATTCCCATTCACTTACTTCATGGAAGTGGCTAGTGATGGTGACTTTGTGTTCCCAGTCATTCATAAGAGCAAAAGAAATTGCTCATTGTTGGGGGTAGGGGGAGGGGGRGTATGGCAGGGTGGAGAAGACAGTGACGTGGACACATTATCTTCACATAAAMATACTGCCCACACTTCTTCCACTTCTTTGTAGCATAATATTGCATTTAAATCTACATATGTTGGGTCCCAAGAGGTAGATCCCTTTAAATGGCACCAACATTGTTTCACAGGGAAAAAAAAAATTTTGATTGTTTGTGAGATAAATATTGCATATGTGTTGGTTATACACAGATTTTTGCAATGCCCAATAGTTCACTGTTTCTATGGTAACTTCATACATATCCATTTCTATCATGTATTTAAATTGGTTTTGATTTGTACATATTCCATTTAGTCTTTTCATCTTTATATAAACTGAAATTATGGAATACATAATAGATCAAGATGCTTAATTTTTAAGAACTTATATTTGTAAAAATTTCTCTATTGTGAATAAAGTCTTTTAATATATCTGTTCAACTGGTTATAGTTTTTTATGTGTGTTGCAGAAGTAACTACAGGAATCTGCTGCATATTCTGGTTTAGCTGCTGTACTCACAAATTTTTGTCAGTACTCTGTACTTGTTAAGATGCTGTTCTTAATTAATGTCAGCATATAGAATTTCTACCACTGAAATAAGTTTCTAGGATTTTTGTCAATAAAATTCAGCATATCAAATGTACTTTGGTAGAAAATGAGCCTGCTAATGAAAAGAGGGAAGCTGGGAAGTGGGAGGTGGCAGGCAATAAGCACAGTGAAGGTCAGTCACTACAATTCATGCTCTGCACAACACAAGTGGGCAAAGCTAAATGCCATTTAGGAGCAAACAGCACAGTGGAGATGACAAGGCTGTCACAGTGCCCAGTGTTACATGACCATGTAATGAAATCCTGTCGTTAGCCCATGCTCCAGAGGAGAGGGAAACAGTTGTCATAGGAACTGTAACTATATTTTGTTTCAGAAGGACATTAAGATTTCCAATCTAAATATTGAAATAACAGCTACACCTCCTGGATAACCTCGTTTTCTCTGTTTAGTAGAAAGCCTCCTCCCAAGGTGATACTGAAATAAACTGCTGGTTTTACAGAACAGTCTCAGTAGTATCAATTCCTGTCAAAAGACTTACTCATTAGACCTGYTTAAATCATTTTTGAGGGCAGCTCTGAGATTTTTTTGCAGCAGTTTCAGTTACACAGTGAAGTCCTTGGGGCAGTCAGGAGACAGTGCCCTCCTGCAGCTGGCCCCAGGACTAGACAAACTGCCACTCAACAAGGCAAACATGAACTAATGCAAACCTTCCTGCAGACTGGGATTCAGAAGAGATGTAAATGCAGGCCTGGGTTAGAATTTCAACCAATTCACTCTCTTTAATTGGATGCTTGGTGTGGTTTGTTTTCTGCAGGGGGAAAGGGAACTAGGGCTGAGTTGACAATTAGTCAAGACCAACAGGATTTGCGCCATTTGCATTGCCCTATGGCCTTGCTCTATCACAAGAGGAACTCAGCACTCACACAGCAGCATCTGCTATGGAAACAGCCCTTCATCTGATCCGCCTTAATCTTGGGATTAGTCTGTCCTCGTTGAGCTCAAATGCGGGAGGAGAGATTACACATTGAAAAGCAAACTGCCAAACCCAGGAAATGGTCACTGAGATTCAAGAGTTCCACTCTGAATATGTGGAATTTGCAGGCAACCCCAACAAGGGAAGAGATGAGTATCTTAACTCCATGTTTCAGAAGGCTGATTTATTMTTTTATTATATTATATTATATTTAAAATTATATACTAAAACTATACTAAAGAAAGAGAGAGGAGACATCAGAAGGCTAGAAAGGAAAGGAATAGAATGAATAATAAAATCTTGTGACTGATCAGAGAGTCTGACACAGCTGGACCTGTGATTGGTCATCAAATAAAAACAACCACATGAGACCAATCAAAGATGCACCTGCCACATCCCACAGCAGCAGATAATTAGTGTTTACATTTCATTTCTGAGGCCTCTCAGCTTCTCAGGAGAAAAAATCCTAGCAAAAGGATTTTTCAGAAAATATGTCTGTGACATTGAATACTGCAACAAGAGGTAAACCACAGGGTTTTGCTCTCTCCTGGGTTTATGCATTCATGCATGCACAGAGTGGTGGAGGGAACAAGTCCCACATCTGCAGAACTCAGCTAGAGCCCAGCAGGCTGTTAGCATTCAGCATTATTCCAAAGCCAACGCTTTGACCCTCATGTCTCAGGTACCTCTCCTCTGTCTGCACCAGCTCTCACTCACCCTGTAAACTCATCATAATAAACCCTCCCACTGGAAGCCCCTCTTAAACTTTCACATGCTCTCCAAACTCTGTGCATGCTTTGTGGCCAAGTTGTGGAAGGTTATTTGCCTTTAACCATTCTCGGGCTGACATTTTACAGGACCCCTCTCATTCTAATTATTTTATGTCTTCATTCCAGTTGTGTGTTGCTTTCACATCATCAATCAAAGTAGCTCAGAGCTATTATTAGTCTTGAGCACCTCAAGTTAATAATAGTTATTAAAAAAAAGTTAATTAAAGAAAAAAAAAGCCAATTGGCAGTGTGGTTTTAATGTACTGAAACAATCTTGTCCAGAAAAAATGTTGTTGTCCACATCCTACTTTAATCCCAAACCTGAACATTTCTCACTGAAAAAGTGAGAGAACATGCAGACTCTATTTGTGTTTTATACTAAGATATATTTACAGATCTAAGAAAGCCTTACAACTATCCACTTCTGCCATGGGATTTGATAGACTGCAATATAGTTCTCAGGATCTAATTCTTACTTCCTTCTGTTCCACAGCAAAAAACAAGGAGGCAACAGTGTAATACCAAAGTATATGAACATTTTTTTAATTGGCTGGTCACGGCTGAAACCTGCTTGGGCACTCTTCCGTCTTTATATCCGTAGTGTCACCAGAAATGGGCTAACAGGGAGAAATTTCTTGCATCAATGAACATTTTTCTTCCTAAAAATAACTTGTACAGCAAGAGAACCAGCTCTATTTAAGTCAGTGGCAAAATTGTTCATTTAATCAAAGTCAATTTGTCACTCAGAGAAAACAGTTCCATAGAATTTTACATGGAGACTTGTGGAGTGGATACAGCTTAAGGAACGCTTGAGGGAAAGGCAGCAGACACGCTGTGTTTCTCTTTTCTTTCTTTTATTTTTTAATATCTTACAGATTATCAGTTTCTCAAATATGGTCTAGACAATAAACATCATGTATGAATTTATTCTCACTAAGCAAGCTCTCCATCTTATCACTCAGCTGTTTTTTCACGGTGAAAACAAATCAGTGGCTTCAGTTCAGCTGTTGCTTGGCTTCTTTAATGAAAGTGTGCATGTCTTAACTTGAATAGCTTCAACAAAATTTGAAGCTTTCTTTTCTCTATCATTCTAAAATGTTTTAATATATCACATATATCACTCTGTTTCCAACACTGGCTGCCAAATACACACAAAGCCAAATCTTCGGCTTTCATATTTTGCATACAAATTCCTGCAGCCTCTTTCCACTTCCCAGCAAAAATTTTACAGCCAGACACACTAGCGAGTTCCCATTGTGCAGGACTCCATTAATTTTATGAAATATGCTGACAACTAGCAAGCATGACATAAATATTATATGTTGAAATAGAAGTACACTTGTCAAATAAGAGGCTATTCTGGTGTGCATTATTAATAGCAACCATTTCTACTCTGYAGTGCCATAAAGGTAAAGCAAGTTATGTGGACACATTCTCTTCCTGAAAATTTTTACAATATGAGATAAGGTAAATCTAAGTCACTGGGCAATTATTTAAACATTAAAAGGGTGTAGGGAGATCAGCAGTGAAAAGAGTAAGGCAAAATGGGTCACTGAAAGCACTGGGTTGAAAGGAAGATGGCAAAGGGACAATGACATAACTTATAAACAGGAACTACTACATCAGGCAAGATGATCCATGAGAACAGTAAGGTATTTCAGAATGGAGGAGGAGAAAAAATCAGAGATAATGGGTAGGAATCACAAGCTGGGCGCTTCAAAAGCATCATCTTCAGACAGGCCAAGAATTGAAAAATGACACTTCCTTTCAAGGACTGGAGCTCACAGAGCAGACATGCTATAGAGGGAAACTGTAGTGTGCTTGTTCTGCATCTGCAGAGGCACTGACTTTAAAAACATTTACTACAACCAGAAATAAAAAAAAATTCAAAACATTACCCAAATATTACCCTGCACTGCAAGATGATCTTCTGTCCTCTCACACCCAAAGTTCCCCTCCCTCATCATGGTGTATCTAATGCATCTCTGTGCTTCCCCACGGCACAGGAGGCTGCTGGATGGCTGAACACCTGCCTGCCCATGGGAAGCAGTGAATTAATTCCTTGCTTTGCTTTGCTTGTGTGTGCAGCTTTTGCTTTCCCTGTCTTTATCTCAACCCATGAGTCTTCTGGCTTTCACTCTTCCAGTTCTCTCCCCAATCCTCCTGGTGGGGGAATGAGGGAGCGGCTGCCTGGCCTTAAACCACAACACCAGGAAAAGTTGCAATTATTTGTGCATAGCTTCCCTCTCTTAGGTTATTAACTCTCTGTCCTTAGCTTCTACACTTCACATTTACTTGAACCCCTCACTGGATTTGTCCTTTCACTTGGAGGGGGGAATCTAGAGGTATTCTTCAAGTAAATCACCCAGAGATGCACACAGACCTTTGAAGGTTAGGAGAGATGGAGATTTCCCTGAACTGACACAGCTCTCCCCTGCCTACCCAGACCTCAAGCATTTGTACAGCTTCCTATATTTGAATTGGCTTTTTTTTAAATCCTGGTGGCAAATCCCAGCCCAGGCTGCAAAGCAGAAGGATTAGCACTTGGGCTCGAGTGATCACTGGGGACTTCAGCAAGTCCTAGGCTGAAGCTGTTGGTAGTGTTTAGCCAARAGCCCCAAATTGTTGTAAACAAGAGTATTCACAGATCTGCAGCATGATGAGCTGATTAAAAGCCCAGAAGTACCATGTGTGGTAGTACTGAGACAGCAGCATCTTTAGAGTAATTTAGGGGAATGTTATAAAGAGGCACAAAGTATTTTCCTGTCTCCAGTTACCAGCCATAATGTGCAAAAAAATTCATTAAGAAAGGGCAGCCTGCACATCATCACCACTCAGAGGAACCAGAAAGCCCACAAAAATGAAAAGAGAAACATAATCATTATATTAATTACTGATAATGCAAGGTTTAGCAACTCCATTTCCTATTATAATAGCCCAGCTTCAAAAAGACTGATGCAAACAGTTCTTAGGAAACAAAACACCAGCAGGAATGAACCAGTCTTCTTGCTTAGCTTTCTTAAGAGCCTTAAAATGCTAAAAGTGACCAGGTTAGGCAAAAAGGGACATTTTGTGGGGTTTAATCCTTTGACACCAATAAACAAACATTACCCACACTGCAGAACCAATGCATTTTTGCTAGTCCCATAGATTTTTATAAAGCACCTATTTGAACCTTTGAAAGCCAGAGGCCGCCTCAGAGCCAATCCAGAACTCCTCTCTTGCTCCACCTTCAAAAACAAAACACACCCCACCACTGCTGTCCTCCTCCACAGTGGCAGGACAAAGTTCCAAGGTTCTCCAAAAAGTTAGCAATGCAGTATCTTTACCTCTTTTCATACCTTTTTTTTTTAATTTTTATATCCACCTCATCCTTGCCCAAGTCTCTCATTTCAGGCAATCTCTAAACCCTGAGAGAGAGCCGTTCAGCCCACACCACAGAGCAGAGCCCTGRCCATCCTTTAACTCGGGGATTTTCACAACATTTTCACTAGTAACAGTCCTGGAAGGAAGTTCCCAAGCACATTTCATTTGTGCTTTCAGTCCAACTTATTTGTCCAACAAGGTAGAAGATGATGTACTGCATCTGAGTCTCATAATGCCTACTCCCACAGGCCCTAATCTTTTCATCTTATTACTATATAACTTTAAACCAAAGGATATTTGCTTTTCTTTCAAGATTACTTTYCACTCTGTCCCCAGGAAAGATGTGAAGACTGAAATACACTTGGAACAAATACATCAGCCGCAGGAGAAGGATAGGAGGAAATGCTCTTATTCAGACGTAGCAATAGAGCAGCACCACACCAGAGTCCTATTTTCTGGTTCCTCACCTGGGGAGAGCAAATCTCTCTACAAACTAGCCAAGAATTAGATCTGTATTTGCAGGAGGCAGCGTGTACACCACGCACACTAAATGACTCACYCGAGGTTACAGAGCCAGGCAGTCAAACCCCCTCAGCACAGCTGCCAATTCTCAGCCCCACTCAGCTTTCCAGCTGCCGAACAATAATCTTTTTCCCATCCTCACATAAGACATGAGCCAATTTTACTTTTATGAGACTAAATTACCTCTATTCATCTCCTGTCACTGTAAATGAGTTACTAGTGAACTCTCTCATTTCTCAAAATTTTATTCACAAATGTCTTTATAATTCCATTTACCTGCACGTGAAGAGAAACACGCTGTTTATACAAGCATAAATCAGGTGTGATTTACTTTGCATTAAGTTGCTTTTTAACTGCTGGAGAAGAGACAAGCGTAAGTAGTAAAAGCAAGCAAAAATTTTTTACGAATTAGAAGTGGAGAGACTATGGCTAATATACCTTGAATGGGAAAAGGTTTCTGGAGTCAGACTCAAAGGGAAAGCACCATGAAGCAACAAGCACAGCACACGTCCCTCAACATGTGGGAGCTGACTTAGGACACCTCCTGCATCCTTTCTTTGCGTTCCCTGTGAGGGCAGGAGGAAATGTCACACACCATTCAGATTGCTCCACGAGCAGTTGGGTGCAATCAGGAATCTGCAATACAAGAGTGCAAGAATAACCATAAATAAATTGGTGCAAAGATTTACTCAAAGGGATACTAGGAGATGCCAGTCTTTGTCTTCTACTATGCACAATGAGACAGGACAGCAGGTGAATGGTCATTGCCTGACAACACTCCTGGAAAAAGAATATTAKATTTCTAACCATAATCCATTTCTAAATGGCAATTTAGTCTGGCCATGTTGGTTTGTACCTCTCCAAGGGCTTTCTAGCCTCTCAGGTTGATTTCAGACAATTYTTTACCAGAGATAAAGTACTCCAGTTCCACTAACAATCACACACCATAAAGATACAACGTTAAGAAAAAGGAGAGGGGATTTATGGCAGCTTTTGATCCCATCAAATGTGATGGTTGTGGTAAATCAGCTGGGAACATGGAGCTGCTCGCTTTAGGGAAAATAGGAAGCACACAGTCAGACATGAGTAACTCACAGCAGCACTGCTGGCTGCTCTCAGCAAGAGGGGCATCAGGGAGAGGTGGGGGGCAGCTGCACCCCAGCAGGAGCTGCAGTATTTTGGAGGCAGCAGCAAGGGAAATTAGCAGGTTGTGGTGTGCAAAGTCAGGTCTGTAAGGAAGAACCTTTGAGCAAAGACTCTTCCTTAAGCCAAAGAGAACAAGAAGCTCCTTAGCATCTATACCTGAAACCAAGTTATTTTTCCCTGGTGGGAATGCCCAAAATGTGCCAGGTCCTTCTCCTAGCCCAAGCAGACTCCCTCCATTGGCAATGCATAATTTAACAAAATGAAAATGAAGGCCTAATTACCAAATAAGCATCTCTCATGCCTATGAGGTTTTTCTTGTTTCCTCAGTCTTGTGACCTTTTTCAGGCTTTTGACCTTCTTTGATAGCATGGAAACTATAGTCACATCAGCGTTTCTGTAGCCAAAAGTTTTTAAAAATCCTTGTAAGAACCGTATAAAAACATGAACACTTAACAATTTTTTCTCCTTCGCTAAACAGAAATAAGCAAGGCTCTGGGAGTTGCTTGGCTTTTTTATTTGAGTTTTATTTAAGGGCAGGTAAGAGGGGAAGAAAAGGATCTTTTACTAAAAAGTTAGTCTACTACAGTTCARTGGATTTAGAATTCCCAAGTTTTCAATTAAAACCTGGATCAAAGTAACAATGAATGCCAGTTGGAAAGCCTGCATTCATCTGAAAACAGAGACTAATAAGTCCAGAGCTTTCCAAACCCATCACACTCAGCAGCCCCACAAGGGATGGAGAGGAGCAGCACAGACCCGCTCAGACAGCTGGGCTGTCAAGTGGCTTTTATTTCCCTGTGCGAGAGAGCAGGAAAGGTGTTGAGCAGACAGATGATGAAAAAAATGGGGGGAGGAGGGCAGAACATCAGAGGCAACAAATTCATAAGAATAATTTAATTTAGAACATAAAATTAATCCAACAAAATAGAGGAACAGATGCGAAGGGATTTGAAACTCCTTCTTGGATCATATCCCCTTAACTTTACTGTACTCACAATCTGAATGTGATCTTATTTATTCAGAATATTGAATCCATATTAATTAAGCAATAAAATGCTCTAGACGGCTTGTTGTTAGGATTATTTACATACTATGTGTGTTAAAGGGRGAGGAGGGGAAATTAGTATCTCCATCCTGAGAGGTGACTAAAGGCTTGAGGAAACAATTCCAGGCTTTTTATAGCATGAAGGATTCCTCTTTGCTGTTGGAGCACTTGCCACAGTCAGTTTTTCAAAGGACTCTGCTAATTAAGATACATACTCATACAAGCAAATATTTGGCTGTCTCAGTGCTGCTGTTATCTCCACTGTGAAGCTGAGAAAACCAAGGCAAACAGAGGAATAAGGAGATCTGAAATTTGCCCTCTCTGACCCTGCTAAGGAGACTAAGCCAGGCATCTGCACTAACCACAAGGTGATTAGTAAAGAGAGGACAAACAGATATAAATGTAGGTCAGCTTTCTGGGGAGCCTGCCAAGGAACACGTTGCCTTCCCAAGCAGAAGATGTGCCACTCTTCACACTGCCATACAACTGATGTGCCGTACAATTAGTCTGTGCAGGACACAGATGAATTTTGTCTATACAAGCAAACTTGACAAACAGAAACTAAGAGCAGGAAAGAGAGGAGGGAGTTCATCAACAGGTACTTGTCTGGATATTTGGGGTAACAGAGGCAATATGAAAGCCATTTTCTTTCTCCACACAAAAATAGCTCAATGTACAACCTCTGCACTGCCTTCAAGTTCAGCAGAGATGGTTCCMCAATCTCTTCCAGAAGGAAAGAAATAAACTCTGCTTGTGTTGAAGCTGGATTCACATTTAAGAGACACCACAGATCTCCCAAGCAGATAACAAACATGGGTCAGGCCCTGTGTAATTTACTGAGACAACTGCATCTGTGTTCCAGGTGCCCTCACTACTTCCTAATTGTWTTCCCTTGGAGAAGGATGAACCATTACCACCTGAGCTTTTCTCCATAGTTTTAGGCTTCCTAATCCTATGTACCAGCCAGTCCCTGTGGAGCWGTGAGGAACTGATGCCTGGGAACAGCTGAGAGCAGAAGGTGGAACCTAAAGTCTCTCATGGCCTGGGCCAGTGTCCATGACCAGCAGTAGCAGAATGATGCCTGAGARGACAGAAGACAGATAAAAGCAGTTTGTATGAGGAAGACTCAGTCCTGCTGGGAGCCCTACATGTATATTATGGTAGTTAACAGCATAGATTTTATCCCTGTTGTGGACAAACTGTTATTTTCTGTGCTGTAAAGTTTATACACATCTTTTCTCTTGCAAGAGAATGCTATTTTAWCAATTTCCCTTCAGAGACTACTTGGAGGAAGGAGCCTTCATTGGTACGAAAACAAATTTTCAGCCACCAGGGCGACAATATGGTAGGGTGCAGCAGTTACTCTGTCTCACATTGGTTACAGCTGCTCAAAAGGATCCTCCTCCCCTGAATCACTTTCAAGGATGTTGTTTYTCTCCCGCAACCAAAATATTTATATTGAAATCTGTATTCTACCTTGCCCTCAAATAAGCATCTTCTCTGTATGTACAGTCACAGGGAGAATATATAGGCTCTATATTCAAGGCTATAAAAAGCCTGGAATTGTTTCCTCTAGTGTTGTCATCTCTCAGGATGGAGCCGCTAATTCCTCCTCCTCCTCCCCCTTTAACACACGTGGTATATAAATAATCCTAACAAGTTATCTGGGATATTTTATTGCTTAATTAATATGGTTGCAATATGATGAATAAATAAGATAGTCAGATTGCTGTACTGAAACCCAGAAAGCCTATGTTCAGTCAGTCACAAAAASAGACAACACTGAGGAATGAGTAGAAGAGTTTCTATCAGAGCAGGAGATTACTGATCTAACCCAGTTACCTGGGAGGCCCATGTCTGAAATGCTATTTTAAATTGTGTCATTACACAGTAAGGAATTAGAATTATTCATCGTGTCTAACCTAACCTCATTACAGCTTCCGCTGGGAATAATTATTTCAAAACATTTCTTGCTCTTCAGAACCTAAGGGCACAATTATTGAGTCTTCCTGAACTCGGCTCAAATGACTTCTCTAAATTCTAGGGAGCTGCTCTGGCTCYCAGCACAAAGTGAACCTATCTAAAAACTAATCTTATTTGCAGCAAAGAAACACAGACAGCTGCTTTACACATTCACCTACCTGCCTGGCCCCCACCATCACATCACAGCCTGTGGCTGTGTCCCCTGTGTCCCTCACATCCCTTTCCATCCCAAAAATGCTTTTCCCCAGGTGGAGGATCCCGCCTTTGAAGTCAGGGCAATGTTACTGCTACTAAACAATCACAAAGCAAACCTGCCCAAAATCAGGGGCTTTCCTACTTTGTTTGACCCTTCCCTGCAGAAATGGAAGGGCAATGAAATGTGTGTCATCATATACAATTTACAACTTATGTAAGTTTTGGAGACACCCCTCCCACACCCCTCATCAGCTTCTGGCAAACAAAGCTTTTCTAAAACAATAGCTCATAGGGAGGACAATACAGACAATACTTCATTTGCAGAAAATGGGTCATTGCAAATATTTCTTTTAAAATCTTGTCTGATTTGTGAGGATCAGAGTGTACTTATTAAGAAATGTGAGGTCAGCAAAAACCTGCATAAGGTTCCGGCAATGTTAGCACAGCTGCATGAGATTATCAAATTTCTGTTTAAAGGTGTAACTAGAAATGATCTCTCAGTAATATTTCAGATTTTTTTCACAAAGATGAAGTTCCAATGAAAACATGTGCTGTGACTTCTATCAACCAGGTCTTGATTTGTCTAATACCATTTTCTATCTAAATTAGCCTGTTCAGATCTGACCTTTGTCCTTTCAAGGATTTTTAATGTCTTTTTAAATAGATCTAGAGAGATGACATCCAAAGAGGGTTGAGATGGAAGATGTTCTCCTCTGGTGYTTTAAACTCAGATGTTCTGGCTGCTGAAAAAAGGCACACTATATCTTCAGCTCAGGAATATTCTTTTATGTTGTTCTGATCTAAAATTATGACCAGTACAAAATAGGTATAAACATTGGTTCCCAGTAAGCTACTTAAGACYTCTGGAGACAATTCAGAATTGAAATAGCCTCTGCTGAAATTAGCAGACATAAAATTATTTCATCTGCACAAATAAACAGATTGTGATGCATTTCCTGATTAGCCAGAAGAGCCCAGCAAGACAAGATTAAGTAAACCAACAGATGTAAAAGCAAGACATAATATCTCATCTAAGTGAAATGTTGAAGTGCTAAACAAAATGAATGAGGACAAAGGCATTTGTAAAAGTGGCACAGTGTTTGTCTGTATGCTTCTTAATTTTCAAAGCTCTTATTACAGCACAAGTCATAAATAAATTATTTTTTGCTTTCATGGAGTTCCAGTAACCATCATTTAGTAGTTAGGTTTGTTATCTCAGATTTACAGGGATTTCAAGGTACAACATTAATGTATTACACAGGTCCAAATCAATTCAAAACAATATAAATAAGCACAATATAAGCACTAGAAACAATATCATCACACCACAAATTTTCAACAATACAAAACTTTTATGTTTGAGCTTTGACCAGCATGCCCCAGAAACTTTGGTCTGCTGTTTGAAAATTGACCTTTCATTCAACATGCAAAACAAAGACCATTCCTGTTAATGAAGGAAATGGGCAAGGTTTCCTTTCAATGCTCTGTGAACTTCTTTTAAGAAAAGATAATTTTTGACACTCATTCAGGAAACCTTTTATTAGTACTAAGAACTCTGAATGATCCTTCAGTAATCCTACTGTTTTCATCAAAGAACAAAGAGGGCTCAGGAATAAGGTTTTCAACATATGCATATTCCTATTGCATGTATATATTTATATCAACAGCCCAGCACCTTCATTGCACTTATCTGGGARAGAGAGAAGAATGAAGATGGTACCAGTTTTTCAGTGAGGTACATAGATCTGGTTTTAGGAGCTGCTTGATTTAGCCCTSCACTCAGCACTGGAAAATTCCAACATGGTTCAGTAGCACATTAAGCACTTTGTTACCTCAGTTTTTCCAATGAGACAAAATTCAAAATGAAGCATTTTAGGGCTCTTGGAAGCATGCCTCCTTCTACAAACATGGCTCATTCCTCACTGCTATGATTTGTACCAMAATTCTTCACTCTGCCCCCAAGCTAGATCTGGTTATATCCTCAGWACCCCAGTCTCTTGCTTACCTGCCTTGCACTAAGAGATGGCCTGTTAGTTGCTGTCAGGACAATCATCAGAGCATTTAACAAGTTAAAGATCAGTGGATGATCTCTGAGGCAAGGTTTTCCCTGCACACATACACCATACACACAGCTTGTGGCTCTAAACTTTACCACGTAATCGTAAATCAAAMAATAAGATACAGCTTAAAACACACCAAACACCTTAAGCAAACAGAAGTTACTTTTGCCCTGTTGTGAAGCAAAGCAACAACAAAAAAAAGTACATCTGATTGGAAGCAATTGTGTGTGAAATGTTTTACAGCCACTCAGCACTGCCACAGCCTCTACAGCGTGTGTGGGTGAGCTCTGACAGGGCTGTGCTGCCACCCTCTGTCCTCAGCCCTCCAAGTATCAGCACTTAATATTGGGATGAAATTAACTTCTCCTCAACCTGGGATTCTGGAAGGTTAAATTCTACATGGTACAAGCAGCTGATGAGCTGTCAGAGCATGAGGGMTCTTGTTTCAGTTCCCAAACATATTAAGGTCTGCTGAGCATCCTATGCTATCCATAACTGTGATTACAGGACCATTTGGAGGCCTGTGGTAAAAAGTCTTAGCTCAGAGGAAGAGCCTTGATGAAGCAGCTTGTGAGTACCTGCAGCTGMACTCAGCATGTCAAAAAAGGAGCAAAACCCAGAGTTGACCCCACACTCATAAGGACTGAACTAATTCTGCTCTGGTGATATAGTTCAGGTCCTTAAAGTCACCAGGTCTGCTTTATTAGTCCACATTTATCCTGTGATAGACTTCAGACACAAATAAACTTAGGCATTGTTCCATCCCTATGTTTCCTGGATATAGGGTGTGTTTATTCAGTAYGACTCATGTTTGAAACTGGAGAAAGGCACCTTCCCTTGCATGTCCCAAAATGTCCCAAAAGTCCACTACTTTGCAAGGCTTGTCACTGTAAAGAGATGCTCAGGATTTTCCCTGCCACACTGACAGGCACTCACTGGCCCTGGGTATTTTCCATGAAATTGAGAGATAAGCTATTTTGTCCACAGGATSCTCTCCCAGACTGGACTTTTTGAAGGATTTCAACTGCACATTTGTGACTTTGTGAGGGAGGGTGGAGCTCTTAATATAGATGGAGATTAGAAAAACAACACAGACCCTAAACCAAAAAAGAATGGAGCAATATCTTAATCAAGAGGCGTGTCAAAGCAACTTCCACCTTCCTGCCCAGAGAGTGCCTGGCTCCAACCCTTCAACTCAATGGCAAAGAACTCTGCTAGTTCCTTGTTTAAGCAGATTTCATGAAGAAATCAAGAACCTTGACAAGAAAGACCAGATTGATAAATTCTGAGTGGTAACTACAAATAGAATACACACACCTTTCAAATACACACCTTTATAGCCTAGCCATATAACAGCAAGAAAAGGAGCCCTGTGGCTGGTGACATGAGACCTGAGCAGAATACAAAAAGCCCAAGAGCATCCTCAGCCTGTTAAACTCACTTTTCTATAACAACTGTCAATGCCTCTTTTGAGGGATTCTGTCTGCTCTGAAAGRAGTGCATAAAGCCGATCATTAAGCTGAAAAGAAGGATAAATGTCAATAAAACTTCCCCATTTGTGTTCTTCTTCCACAGGAAGGGGAAAATGCAGACTCTAACCTACAACAAGCTGGAGTACAAAGAAAGCTGACTGGTTCTTAAAAGGTTGTCAAGCATTAACAATGTTCTACCATAAAGCAGCAAGCTTACATGGAGACATTTTTACATGGTGTTAGCAGTGTTCCAATGCTTTGTAAAGCCTAATTTAAAGCACCCTTGAAACACCTAGGCAGAGCTTTGCAAGCTACAGGGAAGAGAGGAGGAAAGACCTTCAGGGTGGGACAAAGTCATTGCARGATATGTAGTTATTTCTAGATGGCTTTGCCCTGTTTGCCCTTCAGTGTTTTGCTGTTTCTGCTCATTTTTAGATTGTCTCCCCCACAGCACTAATATGCTTTGCAATGTTTGGAAGTCATAAGTGCCCTTTTGCACTCATTAGGGCTCTCAGCAGAAAGCGGCTGTAAGTGTAAAAATAAGTCATGGTGTCAAAGTGTCTGGCAAGAAAAGAAAGCAGAAATTGTGGAAGGAATTCAAGGAAGACACAAGGGAGTGTGTCAGCCTCTCCTTCCTGGGCAGGGGAGAGTTCATAAAAGGGCCAGGGGTCACTACACAGTTGCTGAAGCCAGCCTCCCATTAGCAGGCTGCTGAGCTCTGTTTGGGTGGGAGCTGGAAGGGAAGGYCAGAAAAGCAGGCATTGCCCTTTCACAGCTACAGCTCCCAGTCGTGCCAAGCAGAATGACAACACCACTGTCATCTTACAGTTAGGAAAGTCACCTTTGTGGGTGCTTGTGACTTTAACACAAGCTGTAAGGGACACACCAAGCAGTGTGTGCACACGTACACACACGTGCACAGGTAAAGGGGAGATCAAAAGACATTCTAGCTGTGCATGGACTTGTGAGGGTAAAAACACATTGTAAAAACTGTAATAGGTGTGACTCCACTTGGAKACCTTAAAATCACAACCTTAGAAAGCCCCAGGAGATATGAGTAGTGCATGTGTTCTCTTGCATCCCCACTAGTACATAAAATTTTCTGCAGAAGGGAATCAACATTTTCACTTTCACCAATGACAGCCRTTCTCCTTGAGGAAAAAAACAGCCTTGTATGAAAATAGCCTGTATTCATTGACCCTAAGAAAGAAACAAACATTGCTTTTCTCCTCCTGTTGCTCAACAGCAACTTCAAAATAKCTCACAGAAGACAGAACTTTCCTGGCCTTCTGACACAGAACAGCTCCTTCAGTTTTTCTCCTCACAAATATATTGGTTGTTCATATCAAACCACAAAGTGCATCACCAGGCATGAAGTCAGTGTCTTTACTTTATACTCCTTCCCCTCTGGCTCTCAACAYAAACCTGAGGCTCCACTGGTCTTATCTGCAACTACTATCTCAATACCATTTCTCTATCATACTTATTGTCTAATTCTTTACAGTTCAGCTTTCATCCTTCTCAGCACCAAAATCCCTCCTGAAATTCCAGATGGCATCTTCCTTRGTGAGRTTTGTATTGGTTTGGTTTAACTTAATTTACCTTGTCTCAATTTATTTGTTCAACTACACCCTTATTCATAAATGTGCACAGACTTSGTCACAACAGTTGAGTACACCTCGTGGGTCAAAAATCTGGTCTCAACTTTCTATCTTCCATGAACATATTTAAAAAAAGGAAACAAAAATTCACACTTCCATGTAAAATGATTTGTACTTTGAGCTGCTACAACATCTGTAACAATGAGGTCTCCATCCTCACTGAATACCTAGTGAAAGACTACTGCCTCCTSTGCTCTAAGGCTGCTGTCTGAGTTTTATGGTGTGTCTCTTACTCCTGATGGGGGGGACAAAAAGGCACATGAGTAGCAGTTCACTACAGGAGATATGTGTGCAACCCACAGATGCTGAAATAAAAAGGATGTTGCTCTTTCCTACCAACTTTGGCATGAAAGCCCTTTCATCACTGTTATTTAAAGGGCCAACCAAGCCCCCAGTTGCTGAAATAAAGTGAGTGTCTCCCTCCCTCCCAATCTGCCACCCCATAGTTTGCCATTGTTAGGAGGCAATCTGTCAGTGGCTGTAGCTTCTAAGGCTGGACCTAAATTTTCTTCCAGCGGTCAGAGTTAGCTGGCAGGGAAAGTGACAGGCTGACAGCCTCCTGTTAGCACTAAGGCACTGTCTAATGCTCCTGCTATCAGAGGTAATTTTACAGAGAAGTCTAGAGATAATTTTTCAATTTGCTCTGTAGTAAATCAATTGCAGCTGAGTAATCAAGACAATGGCTGTGAAATGCAATGTGCACAGTGTGTAAGTGGAGTGGAGGTTTCACACCCAAGTCTGAATTAGAGCAGAGTTACAGTATTTTCACTTCAGCCTATGGAAACCCCAGAAGGGCCTCTGAATGTGAGTGGGTAGAAGCAAATTACTGCTGCTGATACTCTTAAAGATTCTTCTTGTTTCTGGTGAAACTCCCAGTGAAATTGGTGCAGACAGGCTTCAGTGACAGAGCGAGATATGGACAGGCACAGCTGAGATCAGACCATTCTAAAAGAAAAACTTAGGAAAATTTAGGGCTTTTGTAAATCAAGGAACAATTCATAGACATCGCAGTTGCTTTTCTCTTGAGGGTCTTTGATTCAAACATAGCATCCTAAAGGTGGTTATGTTGTTGCCATGTCAGTAATTGTTGTGTGAATAGTTCTGTCTGGATTTTTGGAAGGAGAAAAACTAGGGGAAATAGTTTATAACAGCAGAAAAAGAAATAAAATCTAGATACCTGATACTGTGACCTTCAAGTGWAACAAAAACTTTGTACAAAGTCTTSTGTGGTAGAGAGGGATTCAAGTTATAAGCAAAGTCCTTCCTGATTCCTSTGCTTCCCARGAAATCAGGTTTTCTCTAAAACTGTCAAACATCTAAAAGATTGTTTGTGAGGCCCCAAAGTTTGGCTTACAAAAAGGTTTCAGTTTCATACAAAACAAGAAGGAAGGTTCTATACACTGCACTTCAAGAGATAGAGTCCCCTTGTATGCCATCATTTTCAATTCATTAATCATTTCTATTTCTAAGTTTACATTTAAAAGGTTTACAACCAAAAAGTTTGAGGATGACATAGCAAATTCTCTTTCCTTTACTCTGAATTACATGAGTAGGCTGGAAAATTACAGGTCTTTCTAAAGTAGAGAGAAGAAAAAAGATTAAAAAGGAATATATAACCAATTTCTGTACTAATGCCATGGTGCAGATAACTGAAAAGGCTTATGCTAGTAAATATAACTTCTCCTAGAGGCAAAGGCCATACCTTATAGAAAAGAAAAAAAGGAGAAAAAAACCCCACAAGTTTTTCTCACATTTTACACAATTACATTCCTCAGGATTGAGTAAAGCAGTTCTTCACTAAAAAGGGAACAAACTTCCAACAGGCTATACTATGTATATGTATTGAAAAGGTCTTACCTAAAGGAACTTTAAATCCTGAGCAGTTATAAACATTCTAGAAAAGGACCAGCAGCAGAAACAAGCCAGTGTGTTTCCTGCCTGGAAGCTGGCATCAGTATATCTTGTATACACCCTGTTACAGGTGGTTTTGTCTCAAACAACTTATAGCCTACTAGAGAAAGACAGAAAGGTAACAATATTACAGAAGTCCCAACAGAGAAAAAAAAGGCAAATATTTAATTTGCCTGTAGTAACTCAGGAATGCTATAGCCAAGTGAAAAATTCTCTTACAAGTTCTTTACTCACAAGTCTATCCTTCTTTCTAGCCACTAAAGGAGGTTAAACATCTAAAGAGGGCTCAAAWTTTTTTTTTCTGCTGCTGAAATGAAGCCAAAGAACTTTCTGTGATTTCTTGTGGAATAACGTAAAAATTAGCAAGCCAGGATAGATGAAGACAATACTACAGTTATATGTGGCTTGTTATGCCTATGAACATTTGCAAGGAAAAAAATAAAATTAGGTGTTTCACAGCTTTGGACAGATGCACCATTTTTAGAGGCAATAATTTAAATTAATTGTCAGAATAAGCATACTTGCTTATTAGTCTAGTAATTTGTCTGTCTGAGAGAACTGCTTTTGCACAGTGAGCAAAATTGAATACTTCATAGATCTGGCACTGCAGGCTGCTAAAATCCAGTTCATGCACACACAAGATCCAAAATCCAGAAAGATAGTTTGGATACTCTTCTAGTTTTATTAACACATTGATTTGTATAACAGTTGTTTAAAATCAGGTCTCTATTCTAAGAGGAAAATTAAGAACACTCAATCTTACATTTGCCTGTTGGAYTGTTGGAGCTATCTTAGTACTGGATATTCACTTCAGGTACATAAACCTGAAAAAAAAAAATAAAAGCTGTGCATTAATTAAATTTTTTGATGGGTTTGTTAACCATTTGTAAACAAAAATGTGGCCATATATCTCTCTGTTTCTGTGAGTCTCATGGCCAAATATATGTCTCTGGAAAGTTGTCCATGGCAAAAGGTTTTAGCAAATTAAGGAAAGCATTCCAAGGCCCATAGATGTTGTTTCATGCATCTCTCAAGACCTCTGTTTTCTCACAGTCATCACCTGCTCCATGAGAAGTGCCACTTCAGGGACTTACGTGATGGAATAGACATGGCAGACTCAAGCTGGAAATAAGCAGCACCTAAAATGTTCCCAGCCATTCTAAACCAGCAAGACTATGTGGGACTGCCATTCAACCAGGGCAGGAGAYATTGCCATGGTTTAACCACAGCCAGCAGCAACTCAGCCCCTCACAGCTGCTCACTCCTGGTGGGTGGGGGACAGAGTGGGCAGAGTAAACGTGAGGAAACTCATGGGTTGAGATGAAGGCAGTGTAATTGTTAAAGTAAAAGCTTCACACACAATCAAAGCCAGACAAGGAATTCACTCACCACTCCCCATGGGCAGGCAAGTGTTTGGCTATCCTCAGGAAAGGACAGCTCCATCAGACTGACATGATTTGGGAAGACAAATGCCATCACTCTGAACAACCCCTCTTCCTCTTTTTTCCCCAGCTTTATATGCTGAATATGATGTCCTGTGGTAGGGAAAAATCCCTTGAATTTGTCAGGGCCAAATGTCCTGGCTGTGTCCCCTCCCAGCTCCTTATGCACCTCCAACCTCTTTGCTGCACTGTGAGAGGCAGAAAAGGTCTTGACACTGCTCAGCAGAAACTAAAACATCCCTGAATTATCAACACTGTTTCCAGCACAAATCCAAAATACAGTACCATGCCAGCTACCATGGAGAAAATTAACTGTATCACACTGAAATCCAGCCCAGACATCATGAGTCAGTGTGGCCTTTCTAGTATTGCAGTATTTTCTCTCCAAGATAGTCATGTTTCCTCACATATCATATGAAAAACCTGAGATCAGAGCTTCTCTCTTCACTGGAGATACAAACCTTAGTCTTGTATATCACAGGAGATGCCCTCCTGTTCCTTCAGTGTAATTCTCTCATTTTCTAATTTATATGGACTGAGTCTTATATCTGTTTCTATTGGCCAGCATTTCTGACATGTCTGACAAGGCAAAAATACCCCGAAACAAGTAGCTTAAAAAAAAAAAAAAGGTAGAGGAGCAGGAAGGGAAGAAAGAGGGTCACTTTATTTATGCAAATCCATCAATCCTGAAGACAGAACAATCATCTTGTGTGAGATTTCACAGTATTCAGAAATTTCTCTGGCAGGTTTTTCTATACCACTGAGTAAAGGCATGACCATGGCCCAATTCATAGCAAAGAACCCAATTTTCTTCTGCYGTGCTCTGAGAGAGACAAGCCAGGCTTCTTTCCAAGAGAGTATGCAACTGTGAGTTACATGAGGAATTAGGCACCTGTTTGTCTTAGTTAGGTACCTATTTATTTTTGGCATTTCTAGGTACCTTGCTTCTCCCACTGGTGCCCAACAATCCCTTTCTTAAGCACCATGCATCACCTGAAAGGCCTAGGAACATGGGTCCAAGTTGAATATTCCCCCTTTCTTTTTTTGCCAGAAGGTCACCAATGCAACAGACATGTKGTACATATTGAATTATTTCAGCCAGTCTTATTAGCATACCAACAACAAGCTGACAGTTTACCAAGAGGGTTTTTTATTATTATTCCTGGAGAAAAATTGAAACCGGTGAGTTAAAAAACTAAGATGGAATACCACATACAGAAGATCCTGTTAAAAAATAACCCATGCGAGGCACAGTGACTGTTCTGTGCAGTACCCACGCAGCAGTTCTAGACTTTTAGGTAGGTTACATTTCATCCTGGAGGAGTTCTTAACCTTTTATTGGACCATGTGTCAGAAAAATGAAAATAAAATGTTTTTCTCTCCAGCAGGTCAGAAAGTATCACTGCTTCTTCACTCTATATTTTAAACAGAACTTCAAGCTGTTCTACATTTAAAACAGCAGTTCAGGTTATTTCCCATTTTGCCTGATTAAGGAAAGAACCTCTATAACAAGGATTTTCAGGTACTTCTGCAACTTCCATGCAGTAAAATAATAGTCTTCACACTGAAGCCCAAGTGTTCTTCTCTGCCAAGATCTCTTTCAGGCAACAGCTTGGACTCTAGGAGCATTAATAGCCTCTCTGGTTTCTGCAGAATTTCCACAGTTCACTGAAGATTATCTCCTTCACTGACAGAACAGCAGGAGCAAGCTGATGATTAAAACTGAAAGATTCTGTTTCAATGCAAAAGAAAAGATAACAAACAGTGTCTCAGAAAATAGATATGTTCTATTCAAAGAGATCTCATAACAGAAAGACTGGTAAGAAAAGCACAAATTCTAAGAAATGTTTTCATCTTTCTTTTAGTTTTTTTAAGSGGGAGGAATTCAAGATTAAAGTCACGCAGCACTGCCCTCCTCTTCCCCAGAAGAGGGCAAGAGCACAAAACAAAGCACAACACTGAATAAGTTGGACAAGTTCCTAGGCAGCAGCACCCACAAAACTTCCTTCAGCAGGTTTCAAAGTTAGAGTGATTATTTAGAAGACAGGATGGATGAAAAATCACAGCAACATGGTGTCACAGCTTTGCACATGGAATGCTCAGGGAGGGTACACAAATGGAACATGCAGGAAAACCMTCTCCCTTAGTGTACCTATAGGATTCTGAGTATGAAAATTGTTTACCTTGGAGTGTTTCATGCCTGGAAAGGCAGTAGCCATTGATCCTCATTTCTCAGTAGATAAGACTGAAAACTCCTGCCCGTGCCACACCAGAAGTGGGATTTGCCATGACCAGTGGCATTCACAGTATGCTGGCTTWTACAAATAACAGGATCCTGTGTCTTTCTGTAGGCATCCTGTATCCAGCTTTCTGTCCTACACTGAATAACAGAACACTGAACTTTTAAACTGATCAATATACTCATGGCCTACAAAACCAGTAATTTCTGCCTCATCCTTCATTTTACCCCTCGAGACAATTTGTCAGAGATAGATGCACAATATGAATAAATTATAAATCCTTGTTTCACACAAATGCCCTGATCACCAGTCTAGGAGGACGTCTGTAAGTAAAGACTCAGTCCATTATTCCTGGTCAAGTCACTCGGTGTAAAATAAGTGGAAATCAAGATTAAATGAGCCAGAAGAWGAGCATAAAAGACTGCAACTCTACATTGACTGTAAGATGCAGTTCCAGTCTACTGGGGGAAGGGATTAATTATCTTCCTCTTCTCCACTAATTGTTTAATTTCAATACAGAAAATCCTCAAAACAAAGACCAGAGCTTAGACCTTCACCTTGCAAGTGAGTGACCACACTAGACAGCAGCTGAGTTTGCTATTTCAATCAGATTCAGCTTGTCTCCCTTTTTCTAGAAGAGATGATGGCTACTCCTGCACRGAAAGGTAAATAATGCCAGAGCCTATTCTCTATATCAGCTGTTTCAGACCTATCACATCTACAGCAAAAGATCACAGCCAAAAACTGTAAACCTATACATTTCWAGCTCAACCTCTTTATATTATAGCCCCTTAGTCACAGGCTGTTGAACAAATCTCAGACTAAGTGGATTGAGCCACACTTAGACTTCTCTGAAAAGCTGAGGAAGTGAGGGTATCTCACTGAAGCTCATGACTCAACAGGAGGCACCAYGAATGAAAATCCATGAAGCAGACAACAGAGCTGCTATTGAGGTACATTGGCAATATTTGAATACTCYATTATCTATAAACCTAATCTTATTCATCCTCATAATCACTGTGTCCTACTTCTTGTGCCTGGCCAAGAACCTTCTCTCAGCTACTCTGCTACTGCTGGTATGGGCACAATTTATGGTTCCTGTTCACTCACTTCTCTGCCAGCCACATACACAGCAATACAGAGCAGTGTGCAGTGTAGCAGGCACACAGTTCTGAGCTGCTGGAGGACTGAATTTCAGAAAGGTGGTGACATGGCAAAGGTTCCTTATTAACTCATTTCTGGTATTCTTGTCTCCTTTTGGAGTGATTAGAAGTACACCTGGTTTGCCTACTATCATACATAATTACTTAGTTTTGTATTGCATCTCTTGATGCCTTTTTTCCCCCCGGTCAGTTAGCTGTTCTGAGCCTACTGATACAAGAAAAAGATTAAAGTAAAACATTAAATATATAAATGTGCTTGTTGGGAAACAATTGAAGAAGGCAGGGCAGGCTCTGAAAATAGGATTCCCTGACGCCTGCAACTAAAATTGTATAACCCTCACTACATGAAAGCTCATCAAATGGGATCCAGGAGCAGCATCTCAGTGGCACACTCTCAACCCACATGTTATTTGCTATTTTGCATCACTCCTCACAAGTGGGCTTCAACACTGAAAGACAAATGGATGAATGTCCAGGAGAGAAGGTTGATGTGGTGGAATTCACCCTCAGTCCAAGAATCTAGCACACACACTTTCAACCACAATGATTTCCCCTCAAGGACACAGCTGGCCAAGGATCACAGGAACAAACCCCTGCATCAATACCCCATAGGGAGCATAAGCCTTGCAGCACTGTGTGTGTGTGTGTGTGTGTGTGTGTATGTGCTTGTAGTCATCACCAATTCTTACCAACACCAGTAAGGCACATTTGGACTTTCTACAGTGGTGCCATTTAGCTTTGATTTTGAGCCAAGAAAAAAAAAAAAGTTGAGGAAAACAACAATAGAAAGCTCAATTTATCTTTAAAACTTCTACCTCAGAGAGCCATTTTCAACTTTGTCAGGTCATTCACCCCCTCCACCCCCCAATTAGCTATTATAAATTCCCACCAGCAATCTTTTTGAAGGAGGAAGKGTTTGATTTTGATGAAGATGCAAGCAATTAAAATAAAATAAAGTCAGGGTACAGAAAAAAATGGTCAGATGCTACCTCAGCCTTAACCAAAAGAAAGAGAGAGGCTTTTCAGAAAACAAARCAGGCAGCCTCTGTGTTTTTATAACCTGTTTTGGCACTTCTGAAGTACACCCTCTCTGCAAGGTGCCAGCTCAGTGCAGTCACTTCCCTATCGATCTGTCTGCCACATCTCTGCAAAGGTCAAGTAGGATGAGGGCCTTTTCCAGTGCTCTTTCAAATCACTTCACTCCTTCCCAGAAAGGGCGAAAACTCTCAGGTGACACGCTAATTAATTCAGTCTTTTCAGCTGTGAAGAACTGTGACATTTATAATTTATTCTGAAAGAAATATAATATAATTCTATTGAAGACATCCCCACATCCCTCACCAAAATCTTGTCTGGCACTGTTTCATTCAGACAACACAGCAAATGTATCAGGTTTATACTTTGTACATACCTGTATTCTATGCTTGCSTGTTTAAAGGTGGCTTCAGTGCTACCACATACAATCACATGCATTTATATGAGAGAAATTAAATTACAGTATTTCACAACAGTGTCTACAAACTCTTAAGCAGAGCCATTGCAAACTCTTACTTAAGGACTACTACTGAAACAATTTCAAACAGCAAGGTTTTTGATTTCTGCTGCTTCAAAACAGTACAGTTACATATTTCAGTCAGTCATGGTAGAAATTCAGTCTATTTCATATTAGAAAAAAAATTTGTGTGGTCAGATAGAAAAGTGAAATTTTCCTTCAGGAAATGTCAAGGCGATCCTTGCAAACAAGAGATGCATCTAAGACTATAATCACTGCAGAGCAGTGAAATTTAGGGAAACTTTCAATGCACTATATATTTAGAATAATTTCTGACAAGTGCACAGACCTCAGACTAAATGAAAACAATCAAAATGCAGATTATTTTTGGTCGTGTTCAAAAGTGCCTTTGCTTCCCTTAGATGCAGTCAACAGGTCTCACTATCTCCCTGGCAGGGCAGGACCCTCGTAATGGCTTTAGATGGACAAGGTTGAGTCAATATTAAAACAGGTCTAGTTCAGATGCAGTCTGTCCTTCAGACAAAGGGATTCCCRTACATAATCTGCCTTCTGTCACACCAGCAAGAAGAGCAATTCTTCAGCTGAAGGAACCTTACCCCTGTGCCAAGGCAGAGCAGAGCCATTTACCATGCAGCTCCTCGCAGGAGGGCCATGACAGCTGTATGGATGCTGGTGCAGGCAGCTCTTGAGTCTAAGTCTCCTTGGTAATAAATAGCTCTTACATTTTCAGTAKCTCAGGATGTCCTAGATCCTTTGGAGAAATAACAACCCTTTAATACTAATGACATTTAAGAATCAGAGTGATTTACTGTAGCTTTTCATCAAACTGTTCTGCTTATATTTCTAAAAGACTATGTCCTTCCCAGTCTTACGTTTCAAAGTCATCAGCACTTGTCCTTTGCTGTCCCCACAGCCATATCAAATAATTTGTTTTAACAGCAGATCAAGCATCAGTCAAGGTCCTGTTGCCTCTTCTGGGAAGTTATTTCAGAAGCTGAATGCTGAATGTGGTGGTTTATAACTTCATGCAATGTTTACTAATCTTATAGCTAGAAGTTCTGAGCCCAATATCTTATCCTGTACCTTAAACAGGCTTTCTTCTATCATAAACCTTTGATGGACTTTGATGTTCTTCAAACTGTTAAACATTTTGGTTTTCASTCTAATCTTCCTAAACTAAGTCAAGTCCTTTCAAGAAAAGCTCTCCAATCCCTCAATGCCTGATWAATTTATTTAGGTTTGAACTCGTATTTCCTGATAATGGCCACTGRRAGGGTCTGTCATCTYAGAACCATATCTGCCTTTGCCATGACTGCATCAGCACCGGTAGCCTCGTCAGGTGAAAATCAGCTCATGCATCCCCATTTGATCTGTTTTGTCCTTTAAAAATTCTTATTGTTCCCAACTTTTTACATAGCAATGCACAAAACAGTTTCACTGCTATAACTACTGTCTTWATTGTTTCTCATCTATAATCTTCCTGCACTAGGCAGTATTTCCCAAGTTTTCTCAGAATTCTACAGCTAGAATAAGTGAAAACACTTTGAAGAGCCCCAGAAATCCATACTTGCAATAATACACTGATAGCACCCTTTCATTTCTAAATTTTGCCTTGGAGGAGGATCTTTCAAAGAATTCTAGAATAATTTAATTTAAAAGGGATATCTGGACATCGCTTGATCCCACCTCTCACTCAGAGCAGGGTCAGCTTGGACATTAGATCTGACAACTCCAGCAGAATTCTGACCTTCTTCAAGGGTGGAATTTTATCTCCAGACAACTTTATCTAGACACTTCTCACTTTGAAAGAAAAAAACCTTTAATAACATCTAATTAGACTTTCCCTTGTTGCACTATGTGTGCTTCACCTCCCCTTCTACCACCGTGCGCTTATAGATGTGGTCTGTCTAACACTAGTTCCACATTTTTCCACTCATTTGTGTCTTCTCAGGGAATTAATTATTCACACCCTAGAATTGTATCAAGTGATGCAGAGGACTAATAAAAAAGAGCATGTCAGCCTGACACAAAGTACTGCTAGTAAATACATGCATCACATTTCATCTCGTTTTCTATTTATGTGGAAGTTCCCATATATTCTTGTTTCAGGGATGGTTATAAAGGCTTCTACGTTTTGGCAGTCAAACAGGCCTGTAGCAATATGGATTGCCTTTCTTTGATTAGTAGCATATGTACTAGTTTCCTATTACTTTAGGACAGATWGTAAGTTTTTAAAATCAGATTAACTTCTATTTTCAAACATTCTCATAGAAAACTGATTTTAGCCTCATTTAACTGTGTTCTAACTGTACTTTATTGCATTACTTAACTAAAAGCTAAGGCAAACTGCTCCCCCTGTTCTGCTGCCATGCTAACACCAACTGCTGGCCTGTTTCTACTGACAGTACCAGCACACCACCCTTCCTTCCSTTTATTTCCTGCTCCTTCAAAGCACACCAGCTACAGCAACTCTTGTCCAACTGTCAGTCCACTTAATAGGCCACATTAGTTAATTACACTTTAGGTTTAATTACTTTTACCTAGTTCAGCTCTTCCCTTTCTTTTTACTCATCAGGTCTTGTAACTATTACCAAAGATAAAATACTTCCAGATGCCTCAGGCATGAATGCTCCACCTTTACATCAGCATCCAGCTCTCAAATAGTGTGTGAATTATCAACAAACCAAGCAAAAAAAAACCACAGAGATAAAATAGTATACCCTCAGAAAAGATATTTACGTCTTCAGGAAGAACAAATTTCATCTAAACATCCTTATTTACTGCTTTCTATTYCTCAGTCATCTCAGTAATTGCCATCTATTTGGCTTTCTAAAGCTTTTCCCTCWGCTGGCTCTGCCCCATTTCCCCTCAGCATCTAGCTCTAGCAGCTAAAGCAGGGAGTCCCATCGAGTCAGCTGCAAGGTTATTAGTTTATTCATAACACAGAACTCCCAAAAGGGAACTAAATCTGTATCAAATCCACAACTATAAAACAAACCAGCAAATTCCCTTCACCCAGAAACAAAGCAAGGGACCAGGAAACATGATGATGCAATGTCCTGATCATGAGCCTGCTCCTGTATGGGGGAGCCTTTCATGCATCCCTACCCTGATCATCACAGCTGGAGCAGGACAATAAACAAAACACCCTGAGCTGATTACATGGCAGTGGCCAGGAATGTTGAGGAGACAGATTTCATGTGAACACAGTTTCTAGAGAGTTTCTATCAGTTTTCTTCTTCCTGGCCCCTGAAAACCTGGGACTATAAAACCAAATTGGCATATTTTGGTTCTCTTGCTTTTTGAACTCCCCTTRTTCACTAGCTCCATGGCAAAGCCTCTTTATATTCCCAAGGACATTAAACCAAGTGCCTTGACACGTAATAAAAAGGTCTCACCATTACTTATGTTACAGGATTTCACAGCTGCCTTTTAGCTCCACCCTTCTCTAGTGCTTTTCCCAACTCCTAACTGTTTACTCAAACTTATGTTTTCTTCCCAGACCACTGGGACAATTYTGAGAGCTCATGCTACTTTCCCCTCCTAATCTTGCAATTTATATGACCCTTAAGGACTTTTTATTTCCCTCCTCTCCTCCCTTCTTTACCTTGGCTAAGTATTGGAGAAATGGGAGCAACCTCACCTCTTTATAAAATGAGCTGGTAATATTTTATTCCCTCTTTCTCTCCTTTGTCATGTACATTGTCAACTGCACCAGATCATAAAAGGAGTAAAGGAAAGTTTTGCTTTATTTMTGTAAAATAAGAGTCATAGATCTCTCCTAAAGATAGGAATTTTTTCCCATTCAAATGTCAGAACACATGGCCAAAACCTAAAGCTTAAATCTAAGTGAAGCTGGAGTTCTAAACCATACATACTGAGCTTATGGCAGATACAGTATCTTGAACCAAGCTACAAACTAAACCTTTCTGGTCTCTCAGAAAGTTTGTAACTTAGACTTTGAAGTACAGAATTATAGGAAACAACACCATTTATTCACTAAGAAGTTTAATACAGAATTTAAGGTATTGTCTCCTGTTTTTTCTTTTATTGCTAAGTTGTTGCTGGGCACTCTGAAGTATACCAAAAGTTTAAGAAACAGACAAGCTATTTTCACTATTTGTTTAGGCTATACTCTTCACTAATGCAATCTGGCAAAAACATGTCTTGATCTATCATTTTTTTCAAGATATAATTTGAATGCATTACAATAAAAACTGAAGTTTATTCACCTAGTTTTGCAGAAGATAATTTTTGTATCTATGAATTCTAAAGGTCCYCATCAGTAGACAAATTACGTAATACATAGTAAGAGCTTTTAAGGTATGCTAAGTAAAAAAAMACTTTTAACATTTTCATCAACAGAATTATCAAGCTGGTAATAAATTTGTCACCTGCATATTACTTGTGGATGAGAGAGAGAAATGGATAGTTTCCCATGCATCATTCTGGGAAAAGCTGTGAAAAGCTCAGAGAAAAGAATTATAAACAATTCTTAGCTTAAGTTGCTGCACCTGCTGYTTGTGAACATGTGGAACGTGTTATGGAARTATGTTTACCAAAGGCTGGTTTCTTAATTAGCCAATCGTGTGACATGTATTGATTAAATCACCAATCAGATCCACCTGTGTTGGATGAGGATGTAAAAGAAGATGTCTCAAAAAACATGAAGCTTTTTGCCCTTATTGCCTTCTGAGAATGTATGGAGTGTGTCACTCATTATCTGTGTCATTTSTGACTCAACAGTGACATTACTGACTTTCTAGTGAAAAAGCTGACACCTAAATTTAAACACTAAAAAGAAGATAAGTGGTGTGCTTCAAGTCCAGCAGTAAATAATGGGATAGCCCAGACTTGATCCCATGATTCCCAGATACTGAATGAGAAACCTGAGCACTTCTGCACATGTGAGGATTGTGAAGTCTTCCATGAGCAGGAAGGGGAGAAAATAAATCTAACCAGATSAAGTCCATTTCCCTAGTGACCAGAAACACTCCCAGATTCCCTGGAATGTCTTACTACAAAGTCTCAGTCAGACAGACAATTTGTTGAAACTGGATTGACAGTGMTTACAATTTCTGACCCAGATCTCAGCACAGAAATAGGGTTTTTTATTATGCGAACTTTAGGATTGCTCTGTTAAGCTTTCTTTTGGAAAAGATATGCTGGCAAAATTTTAGCACTCATGTTTCATATACACACCATCTGCATAAGTAACAATCTCCATTTGTCAGAAGATATTAAGACATTGCTTTTGTGTGACTGCAAAAACAAGCTGGCAGTTCACTCCATGATTTAACTATAGTAATTTGATGTACTTCATGCTGATCACTGCTATATTGTACTTTATTATATTTKTTGATACTTTAAGTACTGCAAATTGGACAAGAGAACATAAACTATAACATGCAGAAGGAAAACTATCATTTGAATAATCATTTCTATCTCTCGGTTTGAGTGAAGTGGTTATGAAACACAAAATCTAGGGGTAGATCTTCCGTTTCTCCATTGGCTTCAAGGAGATACAGTGATTTATGGTCCTTGAGGATCAGGCACAATACTTCTTAATTTTGCTATGGTTTGTAGAAATAGGAAAATCAGAAGATATTGTCATGCTACATCCTTATGAGTACAGAGATTTTTAGCTGGTAAATGTGCTGTAATAAAGGAGTTAAAACCAATACCTGTGAAATGAATGCAGTTCCTCTAGTGGAGTGCAGGATAAATAATTTCTTACACTAAGACCTCAGTAAAGTTGCTTGAGTAGATTAATTTGGAAAAAAAAATACAARACTGTTCATGCCACAACAATTTAATACATCTACTCACTCCGCTTGTTCCATTCCCATTCTTTTATGTGATTATTTACATGTTTCTGTAATTACTTGCAGGATGTGTGAAGAACTGCATGAATTACTCTCCTACTATTTAATATGCATTTAGTAAATCAKTAATATTTAGAAATTAAGTCATTTCAGGGATTTTTATGGGGTTATGTTGTTGTTGTTGTTGTTTTGTGGTTAGTTTCTTTGGCTTTTGGGGGGTGTTTTTTTAGGTTTTTTTCAATTATCTCAAATACCCCATATGCATCTAAAGTTTTCAGGATCATCTGGTGCCTAGAATGATTTCAGTACTGTAGAGGTACATTTTATTAAAGTTACTTTTCTTTTTTTTTTTTACACAGCAAGCTTTAATGCCTTTCTCTTCTATACTGGGATTCACCATATATCTCAATAAGAAAACCCAATACAGTGGTGTGGGAAGAGATATCTTACATCAGCAGCTGTCTTTCTTTTAGAGATGAAACAAGGTGTTAGTCCAGTTCAGAAATGCAGATGGTCAACCCTCAATGCCAAACCAGTCAAGTTCTGTGTTAAGGCTGTAAAGTTTCTTAACAGTTTCCACACAAAGTTTAAACAGTGGGATTGTGTCTTGAGTGTGTATAGACCAGAAACTGAACAAATTGCCCGAAGGGAGAGCGGAGAAGAGTTTACTATCTATCCASCTTGTCAGTGAACTTTACAGCCAGAAGGAGTTAAATAAATTTAACTTCTCCTTCCTCCTACTTGAGCAGTAGTAATCAAAACAGAATGATAGTTCATCACTGTATGTTTTGTTGCTTGCTGAGATTTGAAGGTCTTTGAAGACAGGGAAGATTCACTCATGCAAACTAGGATAATTATTAAGTTTCAACTGCAGATGGCAGCAAACCCCCAAATATATCTGTAGTCTAACCCTGGTAAATTTTGATCCATATACAAAGAAGAAAAAAACCATTTTCTATTATTTTAGAAATAAACAAAACTATTTTAAGAGAAGAGCACATTTGCTAAATTAGAAGGTGACACAGCTCACAGAAACATGCAGAATTGTTTAGAAACATCCAAATGTCAGAGGATGATGAGAGGTGACAGCTCTCCCAGAGAAGGTGCCAATCACTTGCATAAAGTCACAGAAAAAATGACAGAGACCATGGCCTGTAGATTCTCCCTGCCTTCTGTCAGGCCCTCTAGCACTCCCTGCAGCTCTGCAGTCAGAAGCAGGAGGAAGAAAGTCTGGTAGAACAGGACACTTGCGTGTCCTTGCCTCATTATTTAATTTAAAACAGTTGGGGGACATCTACTGAGGACACTGTTATTGAGATAAACAATAATCAAAATGGAGCCTGCAAAATTCCAGCCAGAAGACTGGCCTCAACATCTGTACACTGGGAGACAATCCACATCTGGCTTCACAGGGGAAACAGATGGTGTGACACAGTGCATGGGCCACAGTGAGGGATGAGCTACATGTACATGAGGGTGCTGCATGTGCCACGGGCAGGACCCTTGGAACTGAGCAGGGTGATCATCTGAATGTGTCTAAGCCCAGCAGCTCGGTGGGTACATTCGTGAAAAGGTGGTCTTGAAGAACAAGGAAAAGCTTCACCCCAGGATACAGCCTAAATRGTGCCTCCATAGTGTGTTTGAGCATATATATGAAATTGTTTCATGGCCTTGGGCTGTGAGGACATGCTTGTCTCATTAGTTCAACATCTGCCTTTTTGTCTCTGTACTTTTCTGAGACAACTTACAGTAGYAGAGATGCAACATTCAGTCCATCACTGAAACAAAAGAGCAGTGAGACAATGTAGCTGTAAACACTAATCAAATCAGGTCTCATATTTTAACCCACATGAAGGGAATTTCAGACTCATTTTTATTATCCTGTCATACAGGGGGAGCCCTGGGTTCATGCATCACTGAAAGGCAGACCAACAACTTCTATTTGCCCATGCTGTTCATTATAGTTTTTTCATATTCAGACATGCCTATAAAGATTTGTGGCATATATCCACTCTCTCCTAAACCATTAGGTACTAGTTATAGGTAACTATTAGCAAAGTTAATTGTTGYAGGTTAATTGCTCATGTTTCTTTACTGTCTTTTCCATTCCCTTTTACCTCAGCTCCTTCTTTTCCCTCTTATGTACACATCTATCATTTTCCCTAGCACAGTGATTGTTTCTATTTAAACTTCCTTTAGGTTTATTTCCATTTCTTTCTTGATGGCCAGGAGATCACAGGAGCCTTAATGTGCCTTACTCATGATGCAAAGCAATATCAAAATGCAATTTCTGCATTGAAAATCCAGTTTGATTCCAGAAATCATACAACAGAGCTTTAAATCCATCAGCTGAGAAACAGGCCTATGGGCTGATTCTCAGCATTTWTGCATGGTTTCTTTGTAGCTTCCTCAATACTAAATACATCCTGTTAAGTATAAGATAACAGGTGGAAAAAAAATATTGAAGTCAATCCCAGAACTGCTGCTGAAGTTAGTGCAGTGAGGATTTTATACTAAATCTGAAACCCAGTGACACTCTGAGTTTTGGTGCAACAGTTTATGTTTTGCTTCCTAAATTAAAAAAAAAAAATCATGCTGTTAGAAACCCAGCAGAACTTTGAAGTTGATGCTTCCCAAAAAAACCTTTCTGCTTTTAATCCATTTTTCTTGGTATCTTGCCTCAGTGTGACTCCTGAGGACAGAGTCCAGCAGGAACTGAGACTTGGGAGCTCTGCCTGACTATGTCAGGGCTGCTGCTGTAACAGGAGGAGGATGAAAGACAAGAGTAGCCACATCTTCCAGGTGGCTGTTGGGAGTGATGGGAAGAACCATTTAAGAAGGTTTCCCCTGGAAATGTCAGGGTCCTGTGGGAACCCATAGGCTATGATGGACCTGAGCAGCTACGCCTAAGACCTTCCTTCACTCCTGCCCATGGCAACACCTGCCTGGGCTGTGTGGATGCAGTGCCAGTCTCCCACCTCTGACCCTGCCACCTGGATGTCCATGGACTTATCTTTTCCTGGATGGCCCCTGTGGTCATATGTTGCACCTTGTTTGCAGTCTCTGTCCCTGTCCTTTGTCCTTTCAAATCCTTCATCACAGCATTGTCTCAGTCCTGCCCCCAGCCCATTCTGCTTTAGCTCCTGATGGGAGCTCCTGGATTGTCCCTGGCCCTGGTTCTTCACTATCCATCTCAGGGGCTGTCATTGAACCCTGTGAAGTCCCCCAGCCCTGCCCCCTATGGTCAAACACACCCACCCATGAGGGCATAGCTAGCACTGGGGTAACCCTCAGGACAGCTCATCCTCCCACAGGGAGCAAGCAGCTCTCATTGAGCCTAGACAAGAAGAAAACCAAAACAAACCAGAAAACAGGAAAACTATTTATATTTGATCATGCAAAGCTAGCATTGCTGCTTCCTTATGATCTTTCCCAAGAAAGGCAAGGAGACCTTACTCCTCACATTAGAGTTGTGGAACTGCTGTAGGAAAGACTCATGGCAAGCAGATAATGAGAACTAAGAAGCTCTGAAGTTTCATTAGCATCTTTGCTGGTAATGCAGGCTTCTGTCATCACTGCTTGACATGGCACACTCAAGGAAAAACCCAATCTGCATCTTGAACATCTTTAAGGTTCACTTGGGAAAATCTGCTTTTATTTCCATCTGCATGGGGGACTCTGCATGGGGTTGAACAAATTGATAGAACAACAAAAGTGACAGCTCCTTTCATTTCTGGGCAGTACTGAGAGACTGCAGCTTCTTGAGGATCACCAACACTAATGTCTCTGCACTGAACTTGCACTGCCTTGTTTTACATCCTGTAATAATTCTAAAAGTTACAGGCTTGAACTTATTCAGTAAACACGAAGGCTCTTGTATGGAAGGAAAARCACAGCTTTTGTCAAATCTTTCCATTAAATGCTGGCAATCTTCAGATATGTACTTTTCCCTCAGTATATAATGGCAATATTTTTTTTTTAAATCTCTTTCCTTTTCTTTCCTGGTATGTGTTTTAGCGCCAGTGACCTTTTTCATTTCTCTAAATATTGCCTCCCAACTGCTAGGTGCCAGTGTGTGTGGCTTTTTGGGYGCGGGATCCTTCCAGAGGCTATTCATTAGGCTGATGTGCTTTGCATTCTGAAAAGCAACTCTAAAATGTATTCTGCTTAGAATACCTTTCCCTAAACTGAATAAGGTGAGCAGATGCAATGCAAATGCACATCACAACATTCCCTAGGAAAACTGAACAAAACCAGAATAAAATCTGTAATAAAACTGAATAGAGCTGATGCAAGGTTTTTTGCTGCCCTAGGCAGATAAAAATTGCTGTCCTCTTTCCTTATCAGTACTCACTCTCTTCAAAATTTTCAACCCTGCCCTGTGCAGCTGTTACCTCTTTGGGCTGTGACAGATGCCCCCTGGCAAATCCTGCAGGGAGATGCAAAGCCTCTGCATTGCATTGTCCCTGTGCCAGGGTGTGCTGCTCCAGCAGCAGCAGTGGGAAAAGAGAATGTGGGTCCATGTTTGTAGTGCCCTGCCCAGGAGCCTAAGCCATTTCATGAACCCCAGAAGAGGGCACCCTAACTGGAATTAACAATAAAGGAAAAAATATGCCTCAAAAATTACAATAAACTGTTAAAAACCTGTTAAAAGCTACAGTCTGGTTCTTACTGGGTCAGTCCTCTGTCCCTTTTTGTCTTTGACCCTCAGCCACCTCATTTGCAGCATGCATCCCCTGACACAGCAGTTGAGAAATGCCAGCCAAGAACTGGAAAAAGGTACCAGAAGCACACAGGACACATACACACCTATGTCACACTTGTCACATATTACAGAGTATGGGTAGACAAAATAGGTTCCTACTCACATATTTGCAGGTGCAAAAATGCAATTACTTTTTTTCTGGGTCGACACAGACTTCTGAGAAAATTTCYTTGAAAACAAAACAACTGGTTCCTTCTGAAGCCCCTAGGCTCTTCACCAGAGCCTCATTACAACACCAATTRATGGGTTTAAGCACAGGTATCCCTGGCTGTGAAGAGCAACAGAAGGGCAGCACATGCCTTCCCCAGCGAATTGTTTTGAAAAAAGGTAAAGTCTGATACACCCACATTTGTAATTTCAGTGTTATTTAATTCTAAATACAGTCTGTGAAACTGGGTAGCTTATAAGGCAATTGCAGGTATTATTTCACTGTATTTCCTGTAAAAATTACTGTATTTTTATTTAATTATTCTTACTGCATCTTGCAATTTTTTCAGAGTAACTCTATGGAAATTATAACTATGAATTTATAAATAAAACAGCCTCAGGGGAAGCTGTGGTTTAGTATGTATGAGGCAGTAAATACAAAGAAAATATTTTCTCTTAAAATTCGGTATATCTTATATGCTTTTCCAGCAAATTGCTTAAATCCTTTAGAAACATATAAACCTATCAGATTCACTCCGCAACATTATTTTGTGACAGAAATACACCTTTTCCCTTTTCTTTTCTTTCTGTTTTGTGCTTATTTACAGTTAACTTACTGTATACACWATTTATTTATGTATGTCTAGCATAAGCATGTTTATGCATATCCACTGGCACTTTTTAAAAGGAAGCCTCACAGYACCTGGAAGCCACATTGCTCACAAGACAGATTTTTTAGCAAAATCTGCCTTATTTGTAGCTGTCAGCGCTTGTATGTTCAAGGGTGCATCTAATTTTTTTGCCTGCAGACAGTGAGTCAGAAACAGGGGCAGGCCTGCAGTCTGTAAGAAGGTACACAGGTCACAGAATGCTYTCCCTCCCAGGACAGCAAAACCTCCCCTTTTCCTGTCACGCTGCTGGGGGGATGACAGCATCCAWGTCCCAGGGACTGGGCTGAGAGCTTGGGAAGGCGGGAGTGTGCTGGGGGTGTTGCTGTGAAGGTCAACTTGTGCTGCTCCACGTGTTCCAGCAGGCGCCCAGGGAACACTGCTTCTCCTGGGTTACCCKGCAAGCTCAGAGGCCCACAGGCATCGCCTCTGGGAAGAGAAAGCAGCCAGCAGGAGGGATGGAGCAATTCACACATCGCAGGGCCCCTGTCTCTGCTTGCTCTCCCTTCGAGGCTCTTCCATGCAACAGAGATCTTTCAGTGCATAAACCACATCGCCCTGAAATGCAATTCCATAGCAGTTTAAACAAGCCGAGGTGGGCGTGTATGTTGCTATAACTGTAAGCATACTTGGGACATTTTATACTCATTACTTAATCCTGTATACTTACACTAACTTCATCATGTTAATGGTCCAGTGTATTTCTTGTTACTTAGCTGTATTACTCTCAATTTCATTCCTCAAGAATATATTTAAATAAAATTAAAACAGCTTAAGTACCATATATTCATTTTGGGTTAGCTATACAACACTCCTTAGGTGAAAAAGCAAGAGGTTAGGCAGTGAACTGTGAAGCTAACTTGCACAAATAGGTGACCTATATTTGGCAGAAAATTTTCATTCCTTCTTTTTCCACATATAATTTTAACATATTCGATACTTTCCACCTATGTGACTTCCATGAGCACTCCATAGGAAGAGTCCCACATAGTGTCACAAGATATTAAACTTTCTGTGTCAGGTACGGAAAAGATGTGTATGATGTTACTTAATGGAATGTGCATAAATCAAAGGTTGTGCGATTRTATGTACTGACAACAGGATGAGTTTTTCTTGATGTCCGTGTAAACATATAATATATCCTTCCATGTACAGATGAAAAGATTTTTTAGTGAAACCTTTTTCTCCCTGTTGCCAAAGGCAGCTCTGAGGAGGAGGAGGAGGTCGGTACACTTCAAACTTACAGACAGGAACTCGGGCTGGCTGGAGCTACCTGCTGCTTGCAGGAACTGGAGTCACCCCAACACAGCTGACAAGTGAGCACAGTGTCAGGTACACCTCCTAATACTGCCCAGGAGCAGCCTCCAAGCAAGGCACAAGCTGGTGGTCAGGCAGCTGTGTGGAGAGGTGGGAGGCACAGCTTGCTTTATCCTCAGCCGTGTCAGCTGAATATAGAACACAGAAGAACTCTACATTGGTATAGGTAGACATTAAAATATATAATTCCATTATTCTAGAGCTTCATTATGAAGCTCTTTTTCTCAACTCCTCAGATTTTTAATTTGCTTTGCAAAAGTCACTAGGTACTTCCTGAAGTTCACAGAAAATTCTTCCAAGGCTCCAAACTCCTGTGATTTATAACTCTGTTTCCCCCTTCTTTTTCTAAGCATCTGAATTCCAAATGCTTGCACAAGGCTTTTTTTATTTTTTAAATATGTGCTTCATTATTTTGATAAACAGATTAAACTGCATAAGTAACACATAATGTTTGAAGTCTTATAGTATTACCAAATAGAAACTAACATTCCCTTTAACAAGAAAAYACATTTGTTAAGATTATTTCATGCCACATTTTATTTTGCAATTTGGGCTTCTTAACTGCATCTATAGAGTCTGACATGCTTTTTAACTTATAATTTTTAGAAGTTGCAAGTTACTTACAGGCAAAATCATTACGCCTGTGACTGCATATCCATGTSCATTTGATAACATTTCAGTCACTCRTAAACTCAGAACATTACAGCCACTACTGMATAGTGCAATTGAAGCTTTCCATTTGCTTTTTTATCATGCAGGCAAAATGTATGCACACATTAACTAAAGCCAYTGCCTCCTTTTTTCAGCAGTATGTCAGAAATCAAGTTGAAGCCTTTATCTATTATTGTCTTTTCTCCATGAATCAGATGTACAATTATCAGAAGATACAAATTATGTGCATCAGTGGGAAAGGATGCTATTTTCTATAAGAATAGCAGTAAGTGGGTGGATGGCTTTAGTAATCACTGAACAAACTAAATTGTAGTGTACTACAGCAATGAGCAATCAAAGAACAAATTTTGGAAGCCTTCAATTGTTTGTGCTAAAACTGTGTGGGATGCCCCAGCTCAGYGAGAGATACAGTCCTGAATTTATAAAAATTTCCACTCTTTTCTTTTCACTGTCTGGCCACTTCTTTCTGATTTCAGATGGACCTGGTGGTTACTGTTTGGAAACAAGTGGTRCTGGAAAGGATTGGTGACAATCCCAGCTGGAGTAAGCAAGTCATGACCAGACAGGGGCTTTGTTTCAGCCTTTACAGCCGTCACATTTGGGAATTGTTATCCATAGCACACAGGCATTTACAGGATGCCCATTGTGGTGGGTTTATGCTGGCTGGATGCCAGATACCCACCAAAGCCACTCTATCACTCCCCTCCACAGCTGAATAGGGGAGAGAAAATATAACAAAGGGCTGATGAGTTAAGGACAGAGATCACTAACTGAATACTATCATGGGCAAAACAGACTYGAATTAGAGATATGAACTGATTGTATTACTAAAAAAATAAGAGCAGGATAATGAGAAGTAAAATAGGATCTCAAAAACACCACCTGCCCCCCACCCCTCCCTCCTTCCCAGCTCTACCACACCCCCCCTCCCCGTGGCACAGGGAGACAGGGAATGGGGTTATGGTCAGCTCATCACACATTGTTATTTCCACTGCTGAGGGTGAGGAGACCATCCCCTGCCCCTCCCCATGGGTCTCCTCCCACAGGAGAGAGCTCTCCTGGAACTACGCCAGTGTGAGCCCTTCCCACAGGTACAGTCCTCCTCAAACTGCAGTAACATGGGTCACTTTTCCATAGGGTGCAGTCCTTCGAGCACAGGCTACTCCATGGGGTCAGAACTCCCAAGGAAATGTGGACTCAAATGTGGGCTCTCCTCTCCAGAGGTCTGCAAGTCCCTGCCAAGAGCCCTGCTCCAGCTCATGCCTCCCATGGGAGGCTGGAGGGATCACTAAGATTTTGCCATGGTGCTAAAAAGTTTCTCTTAAAGTCTTATTTTAAGTCTGGCTGAGAACTTTCATATCCACAAGGATGTCCTGAATGTAAGCACTTTGAAAATAAGGACAGAAACCCTAATGTGGGGCTTCATGAAGGAAACCAGTGTCAGGAACAGCAAAAGGCTACTTTTGCTCACAGCAGTCACTGTCATCGATGCATGTTTCAGATCAGGCTTTTTCCTAAACTGCTGGCTTGGGCTACAGTCCAGTGCTGAACACACTTTTCCCCACTATTGTGTGGGAACACAATATAATTGTTTTCTAGATGAAGTCAGTTCTGTAACYCAGAGTGCCATAATTTCTTCTATGCAGAATATAAAATATTATTTATGGGTAAAGAGCTCATTGTGGCTAAAAATTTATTCAATTTGCTTCCTTTTGCCTTCCTTATGACTGTCATATCACTGTACGTTGTCAGGAGAGATGAACCCAAGTGTTGTCTGCACCTGTGTGGCACCTGGGTTCAAGATCTCTCTACTTTTGCTCACATAAAAATTATGCAATTGTAGAGCAAAGACTGACCTTTCTGGGGCTCTCCCAGGTAGTCTCTACTGAGCAATGCCCACTGTATTCTGATCTGGTCTTCAAAGCCTTAGTGGTCTACGTATTAATACATAACCAGTCTAAAATGGGCATAAAATTTCCTAAAATAATTTCTCCTCTTGTCAGTCAAGGAAAGAAATAATTCATTCACCATGGACCAACAGTGTTCACTGAGACAGAGCAAAGACAGCCCCAGGTTACTGAAGTGACCTAGTTTCATCCTATATATTCACCACAGAGCAGCAGTAAAAATTCTCTGACAAGTCAAAAGAAAGACTGAAATTTGAAAGTGGTAAATAAGAAGTTTTATAACAGGAAGAGACAGCCAAATGACAAAATTACTTTTTAAAAATATTGTAAAACCACCTTGAAAAAAACTCGACGGGTTTTTATCACTGCAAGTGTTTGCAGTGGACAATTTGTTACTCAAAAAAAGTTCCTCACATCCCTGAATAAATTAATTCTTGCTTGTATGGAAATTAGGAATATGAGGCTGACAGGTTTTCTYAGCCAAAGTTACCACAGATCCCAGCTACCTTATATTGATATTTCTATTATCATATTCCTCTGCCAAAACCTTACAAAAAAGGGAGAACATTACATCAAGCTGTAACTGGTTTTGTAGTGCACCAATACAGTATTTCATGTTAGAAAAACACTTAGTTTTGTCCTGCACTTTTCTGTTGCCAAGAGAGAGAGCAGGTGTCTCTCCCAGTACCTTGGTGCTGAAGGATTGTTTATGACAGTATTTCTCGATGAGAAAGCTTTTATTTTGGTAACCTTATTTTAGAKCCCTAATTGAATCCTGTGGATTCTGGGCTGTCTGGCAAATATTACACAGGGCTATGAAGCAACAGCTCTACAGAAAGTGGCATCTTGCACCTTACATGATTACTTTATATGAAAGCTTTTCTGCTGTCCTGGTCAGGCTCCACTTTGGTATCATCCTGCACATCTGGGAAGGATGCAATTATTTTGTTTRTATAACATTTTTCTGTGTTATACATACAGAATATCTGTCTGAGAAAGAACTCTTCCCATCATCTTCCCACCTCCCACACAGGCAGAATTAAAGGAAAAAAGCTTTCCATCGGACTTGATACAAATAAAAATAATCCATCTTTTGATTTTTGCTCTCCTTCTCCTCTTGTTCCTCAAACCCTGGTGATGGAATTACCTCAGATCCTAAATTAAGAGAAGTAAAGTCAYAGACAATAGCTGTGTTTTGTTAAATTATTCTTTTATTAATTTTATTATTTTAAGACTATAATCTGTTGTTTTTGATATTGTCCTTTGCTAGGAAGAGGGAATGTTTGTCACTGAGGATGATGAGTCAGCTAGTATGAGATGTGCTCAAGGCTGCAGGATAAATGCTGCAGCAGGATATAACACTGGTTATATCCAATAGCCAAAAGTAGAGTTCAACCAGTCCTAGCAAAAACAAGGAACCAGGGGGAGGAACATGTCGGACAACCCTTAAATAAAACCAAAACCAAAACCATAAATAATGCAAGCTAGTGCCTKTTCCTGAKTCTTTCTTTTGAAGCTAGTCAGAATGGATTTGCAAATGCATTGTTGGAACRTGTTCAGCCTGGAGAAGAGAGGGCTTGGGGGGATCCAACAGCAATGTTCTAATGCCAACCAGGAATTTATCGAGAAGATGRAGCCTTGTAGTGGTGCATGGCAGAAGGATTTGTGACAGTGGCATAGATGGAAACAAGAGAGGTTCAACCTGCATGTGAGGAAAACCTTTCTCCATGAGTACAGAGAAGCAGCAGGCTGCAGGGGAAGCTGTGCTGCCTCCATCACTGGAGGTTTTCCAGTCCTTACCAGACACAGCCTGGCCTCACAGCTGAGCCTGGTTAAGGCAGAAGGGTGGTCCAGAGGCCCCCTAAGGTCCCTCCTAACCTGAATTACTCTAGCAATTCCAAACCTGTCTGGGTGGGAATGCTTTGTGTTGTAASTACTTAGCTGAAAAATATTTGAAGTAAGCTGTCTTGTGGTTTAACAAAGAGATTTTCAGCTGATGTGGTCTATTGGCTTAATGTTTAATATTAAGATTCCACAACACATTGTAAGAGCTATCAGAGAACGGAATTGTCATCAGTAAAAAATGGTTTGCTCTAACACCTGGCCTTCCATGTATAACCCTGTCTTTTCCTTCCAAGTAGCATGGAGAAGCAAAATTAGTTTTGCATATAATGCATGAAATTCCTTTCCTTCTTAGACACATCTATTGCCTTAGAACTATGGAGGAGTAAGTCATGCWAAAATGGATTAACATAGACATGTATCAATTATTTCTATGATATGTAATCCTTCTTCTTAGCAGTTATTTTACTAGAAAACACAAGTATAATTTCTCAAATTATTTTAAATATAACTTTCTGTGCATATCTTTAAAGCTGATCCATTAATTTTAAGTTTAATTTTTTTATAGGTTTTGTGTGAAAATATGTTCGTTTTCAAGTGGGGACAGAGGCACCAAAGTAGAAATACTGCAGTGGAGAAAAATGAAAGGTAAAAATAATGAAGAAATCTTAGAAGGAAATCATGGATGACTGGTTTGTTACCACTGTGGTTTGGTTTTGGATTTGTTTTTTTAATAAATGTGTGCAAGACTGAAAAGTAAGTCCAAAGGCATTACTGTACAGAGACACCCTTCCTACCTGAATGGTTTGAGAAGTACAGAAAATATCACAACTAATTGGAAAGGATCAAAGAAAAGAGAGAAATCTTTGCTTCATTATATAATAGTGAGGTAGCAATACTTGGTGGATAAGTAACGTAAAATTATTAAGATGGATTTTTCACTTGTTAGGATGTCAAGTCTTGATTACATTAGTATTATGTAATTACTCATAATTAGTATAATATTCTTCTGTACACCTGTCTTGGGATCATAACATGAAACTGGTATCAGTAAGAACTTGTAAGAACATTKTAAAAACTGTTTTCTCTAGGTGATAAGAGGTTAAACTGGAGATCTGAAACTGCTTTTGAAAAAGAAGGATGTTCAGACTCACTAGATGCTCTGATATCATGCCAAATCAAAAAATAACTGTGTCATCTATATTCTAAATTAGATCTATACTATTAGAATGACTGATTCTTTGAAGGGCTGGATGTCAGTTAAAGAGGTTTCTCAGCTGTATTCTGTATTGTCCCACTATCAATCACAGTGCTGGTAGTTTATTTTGGTCCTTTCCTAGGATGAAATTATGTTTGGCTAATTCCTCTTGTCCAGGACTAGTATCTCGTGAAGGCAACTTCAGAACTGTGCTCACTGAGGAAGAATAAAATGCAGAAGATGCAGGAATTCAAACAGAGGTTAGTATTATTCTTTTCAGCCATGTCAAACCCATTCCATTTTTCATACTTAGCTTCTCAAAYACAGAAATACTTGGAGCTGCAGAACTAATCTCTGAGTAAAAATGTATCTTTTTTATTTGCATATGGCTTTCTCCTCTCTTTTTATTTTTATAAAAATGGTGTGAGAGAATAACATGTTTTCAATGGCACATCCCACAAAATATTTCAAGTAATTTATTATAAAATTATTTTAAAATTAGTTGGTGTTTGGCATGGCATTTGATTCCTTAGCATGAGTACCTAATGATACAGAAATTCTAAGATATAKGCATAGAAGTGAATTTTTATTTATACACAGGTCCAAATGTATAATCAACTGGAAGCCTTATTAAGAAAAAAGAAATGCATTTCATTCATATTCAACTTATAATTTAAGGTATTGGTAGCCTACTAACGGCATAGWATTTAGGAAGTTCCTCATATTTTCATAAGAAAAGCAATTGAAAATAAGCAYCTTAATATTCTTTTTAGTGTATGTTCATTGATTATTTTTCCTAAATAATACTATCTGACAATGCTAATCAAGTTCTCTAAGGTGCATTTCCAAATTATATTTTTCTTTCTCCAAGGGGAAGTCTAGCATGGAAGCAAATACCATTATGTATTCCCATTCAAACAAWTTTTTCCTTTACCAACACAGAGGGCATGAACCTGCATACTAATATGGACTCTCTCAGCTGTGGACACCAAAGTATTCACAAAAAAACCAACAAGAAATATCCAATCAATTTAACTAAATATTTATGGGCTAGCTAAAGTAATTGAGGACTAGGATAAAAAATAGGCAGTAGTATAGTTTCCTTAATTCTCATGACTGAAAAGGAAAATAAATGGAAGGCAATTTACAAACCAAACACAAAGTGAAGAGCATGATAATTATGTAAGGCTGACTGATRATTCTGAAAGAACTGGTTTGTGATGAAAAATGAGTTTGAGTGTTGGGCAGTATTTCTGGATCAGGCACTTACCCCTGAGTGATGTTAGAAGAGAGCTGAGCAGCTGAATTATGTATTATTATMAAATAAATATTAATTTCTTGCATGAAGAATTAAAATACTCTTTTAATGAAAAAACAGTTGTGTATAGATTTTCCAGTAGTTTTCATACTTTGCATATCTACCAGATGACAACAGTCTCTATATTCTTTCTCTAAATATCACTCACATCTTTTACTAGACTTTGATATTCCAGTTTCTCAGAAATAGAGTAAGAATTGTGCCACAGTCTTTTTTCTCMAAGAATTTTATATTAGAGCACAAGTATCATATTCTTGTGCATGTCAAGTAGGTTATAATTTAAACTGGAAGTCTGCATTTATCTGTGAATTTAAATARGGTAGTTATGAGCAATAATAGAAATCACTGTTTCATTAGGGGGGCTTTCCACCTAAGCAAGAACAAGTTAGTATTCTTCCCCCTTACATATATGGGTTACATGTGACCCTGAAGGTATTCTTTAACATTAGTATATTATAGAGATTTATCTTTTTGCATCAAGGCTTTTTCCACTATATCTGCAGGACACGATCTGAGCCCATTTTTATTACAATTCCTGCTCTGGCAAATTTGACATCTCTCCAGAGAACACACTGTATGACAGCTACATGGGGTAGAATCAGTCACTTACTTCTCCGTATCTGGTTGGCCTTGTACTCTGGTTTGGGTGCATGCCAAACTGAGAGCTGCTTGCAACTCTGATGGACCCATTTGTGCTGCAGCAGAAGCTCTGGCTTAGAAAAAAGGGTTCAGAAAAGCAAATTATTTTACCCTGAAATAAACCAAGTGTTAGAGGTTTAAGGTATCTTTAGGAGGGCTGATATGATTTAGAATATAAAAGTGTAGAACTAGCATATGACCTCTTTCCTCAGGAAATTTCCCAAGATAGCAGGTATTCATTAAGTAATTATGTGTAGTCCAGCATCAAAAAGCTTCTGTGGCAAACCAGCAGTAACCAGCTGCACAGTCCATAGGAAGAGAGAGCTCTCCAAAGACACCGGGTTAATTAATTACAGGACATCTATGTAATTATGCAGAAACCTGGCACTAGAAATTACACAGGTATGCTTCCTAAAGTACCTTAGAAGAAATGAGAGTGTTTAACTGGACTTTTCATAAATATTAGAATTACCATATTTTCTTCAAAGTTTGTTTTGAATACTWTGTTTCAAAGGCTTACAGATTTTTAGATCACAAAAGATTAAGGCGTTATTATTCCTAGAAAGTTTATTGTGCTTTTTGGATTTTCAGTCTCAAATAATTAACTGGTTCTGCTAACCTTGGCAAGAAAAAAAAAACACCAAAACCAAATAATTTTGGACTAATATTAAGTTCTATGAATGTCATACCTGAATGATGTTTGAGAATGCCATGGACAACTCAACTGTAGAGAAATGATACTCCTGATTAAAACAAAATAAAAAAACTTTTATCCTCCTGTGAAGTGTTGACAAACTGTTTGACTAAAGATCAGCTGGGAAATGGGCTCCTAAAATATTTAATTCTTTTTTATTGCTCTGACTGACTTCCTTTCCAAAATTCTCTGAAAGTTACTCTGAGGTAGGCTCAAAATACTAGATAGCAAAAAATCCTCATTTTCTCAATTTGGCTGGTAGTGTGTGACAAGACTCTGATMAAGAGAAAGTTGATCTCAAAGAGCTGGCTTGAATATTCAAAGCCAAGAATGTACCTGCTGGATTGAGGCACTAATCACCAAGCTCAGTCTAAGTGGATGAAGACTTGAAGTGAATTCCTTTCCWTGCCCTTAAGATTTTCTACTTCAGAGACACTACATTGCTCCATCACACTCTGACTAAAAATTCTTTGTGGATATATAACTCTTGATATTCAAATGCTTTGTTTTATGACTTTCCTTTTTAAGTGTTGTAAATATTTATTTAGCTTTATGTAGTTCTCGTCCCACAAATCTTGAAACTTCTAATGTTCAAAACATGGATTTATATGAAAGCCAATAAACTGTTGTAACTGGCTCCATTTACAAAGAGTTGTAATAATTATTTCAGAATTATTTTCTTAACAGGATATGTCTACAAGCAAGTAAACTAGATTTTATTATCATAATTAGGGGCATTTGTGTAACTAAGATGTAAAGTAAAAATGAATMATGATGTAAAAAAACACTATCAGTGATATATAATTTTTACAATTTTGCCTAGTGGTTATAAATTTCAAAAGATGCTCATGAGCATTTTATATGCATTCTGTGAAAAATATAGTTTTTTTTTTCTATTCTTAAACTTCATAAGCAATATTTTGTAAATTTAAGTACTATTCTGTCATGGAAATTATCTGTACATTTTATTCCTAAGAACATTTTTCAATAAATTTACAAGCTTTTCCCATAATAATAAAAAATACTGACATTTTGGTGTTTACAAACTAGCTTGATTATGCACCAAATATGATGCACCAATATATGATGCACTTTATGAAATGTAAATGCACGATATACTGAAACTCAAGTTTATGCTGATTTGGGGTAGAATGTATTTTAGCTTTCAAGGGAAGCCCTTTCCCAAAGTAAATCTCTTACAGAAACAAGCACATGCAACACTAATCCTGATCCCTTCCAAAGTTTTACCTATTATTGAGGGAGTTAGGCTCCCTGTCAAGAACAGGGAACCCTCCATTCYGCTGAATGCAAACTGTGTTGCTGCTGATTTGAATTAGAGCATAATGGGACATTTTCAGGCCTGCTGYACTTTAATCCAGACACATGACAGACAATTCCTCACCCTTCAGTTCAAATCCAGATGTCTGGCAAGCAGGTCCCAAATCACCAGCACTGTGGATAATGATGGAACAGTCACCAGATAATAAGCATGGGCACTAGAACTTAAAGTAATTGCAGCTTATCTGATTTGGGGCAGATAACTTTGCTCTGCTTCCCCTACCCCTGATGGTTTTACTGTATCAGTTTCATTAGACTACCACAATCAAGAGCTATGTTTCTTGATTTTGACAGCATAATTGAAGACYAGTAATAATCTATAAGTACTCTTCTTAATCCTCCTTTAACCACAATTTCTATGCAACACTTCTATAAAATGGGACTTCAGTTAGCAACCTGCATATGCAAATAAATCTTAAAATATTGCAGTTTTCAACAGATTTCATTTCAAAAGAAGCCTTTGCCTATTTGAGGGTAACAAAACCTTTACAAAAGCCTTTTTACTTGAATATTGACACTTGTGCACAGCTTTTGGGTCTTCAACACAATTTTAGCACAACTGTCAATTTTCTGGAAAGATGCCAGTCTATCTTTCTTCCTTCTTGAAGCATAACCAAAATCCTCTCTAGTCTCCAAATCTGAATGCTCAAATCCCCCAAAATACATTGGCAAGAGACCGCAATTTGAATTCATATGTGTCAGGGAACAGACCAGAGATAAGTATGTGGAACAGAAAATCCTGAACCAATGTTAGAGATTAATTAGCCACATTCAAAGTAAAACCCTTCAAGCAACCAATCTCCATTTCCAATAACACAGTGAGAAATACAGATGACAAATGTTGTCTGTGTTGCTCTGCAGAATGATCCTGAGGGCAGGATCAGAGCTACACCAGCCATCTGTTTGAACTTCCCTACTGGAGCATTTCTGTGGCTGCTTCCAAGTGATCCCATTGGTACTGAGGGAGAAGGAAAACCTGAGCAGTCCTGGTGCTTTTGGTGCCTTTACAGGCACTTAAGTGCATAGTTAAAGTATGCCACTCAATGTGGCTTTCAGCTGTCCCATCCAACCTTCCACCGATGACCTCATTAAAAAAAAAATTACATTTCATCCAATATGCCTGTTGCAAGACCACATGAATTTTATAGGCATCCTGGAATCTGAATGAGTACATGTAAGGGACAATATAAATGCCAGCATTAAAAATAGTGAACTAAATCCTTGCCCTGCTTAACTCTGTACCTGTACTCCTATAAACACAGAATCATAGAATGTCCTGAGTTGAAAAAGACCTTAATGATCACCTAGTTCCAACCCTCCTGCCATGGGCAGGGACACTAAATCAGGCTGTTCAGAGCCCCATCCAACCTGGTCTTGAACACTGTCAGGGGTGGGGCATCCACAGCTTCTCAGGACAGCCAGTTTCAAGTGCCTCACCACCCACACAGTAAAGAATTTCTTCCTGACGTCTAATCTAAACCCACCCTCAGTTTGAAGCCCCTCCCTCTTATCTGTCACTACGTTCTCTTGTATTAAGTCCCTCTCGTTTTCCTTTTAGGCTCCCTTCAGGTACTGGAAGGCCACAATTAAGCCACCCCTATGCCATCTCTTCTCCAGGCTGAAAAATTCCAATTCTTTCAGCCTTTCCTCACAGGAGAGGCGCTGCATCCCTCTGATCATCCTTGCTGGCCACACTGCTTTGGGCGCAGCTCAGGACACAATTGGCTCTCTGAATTGGGAATGCACATTTCTGGGTCATGTCCAGCACCATGGACAGATAGGAGATGTTAGATCAAGGTCCTGAGAGCAGCACAATTCAGCAACTGGGAACAGTCTCTCTAGCTGCTTTTTCTTACCAAGGATTTTTCCCTCAAAATGTACATTAGGTATAATAAGCATCAACTGGCAATAATGATGCCAAAATCAAACAAACATCATCAGCCAGCCAGATTTTCCCAGGAAGATTAGTGTCTTATTCTCAATCACAGTTGTTCAGGATTTTTTATCACATATTTTTAATCTGAATAATATTTTTATTGGTCAGAATTATTTTTATATTTTTACCTATAAAGCTGCTTTTCCTCCAAGAAGAGAATAAGTGCATTACATTTCCGTAAAACAAATCCAGCATATTAAAGGAATGTCAGGATTGAGCTGAGCAAGTCACATTAATATATCAAAGTAATTTTTACCAGTTTATACTAAAAGGCCATGCAGATTTCCTTCTATTTGTCTCCTTTCTGAGCTCACTGTAGCACTTGCATCAAGACAGCCTCACTTATGGCACTCCCTTCCATTTAATTAAGTCCTTAGAGGAACATCACAGAAGTTAGTAAGATTACTTAATGCATCCCTGGGAGAAGCTCCAGTAGTCTACTAAAGGTCACTGCTCCTTTCAATAGGAATGCTTTCACTGTAACAAAGATTAATATGACTGTATTAATTGAATTAAGTTAAATGTATTCATTTTCTAATCTGAACACTTTCCTTAATGAGTTATTATCAGAGGAGCATAAGAATGTAAAAGACTAAAAGTCTATGAATAAGACTTTCAAATTCAACTTGACTTAATACATCAAATTTTGTTCTCTCTGCTATTTTTTCCATGAGCTAAACAAAAAATGCCTTCTAACGTACTTGAATAAAAATGTCTTAGGCAGATGATTAGGTTTATATTCCAATGTGGAATGCAAGACTGGACATCTCCTCTGCAGTAGATAATTCCACATAGTAGAAAGTATGCTAGATTTAACATATGTTGGTAAATTTGCATTTTCATGTGCAGAAACGTGCCTGCAACTTGAGTTTATCAGAGAAATTAAATGAAGCTTTCTCTGCATCCCTAAATTTATTTGTAGCATTAATCTAGAAAGATTTATTTGAAACATTCAAGTCAGGATTTGGTTTGACATATTTCAGGGAGTGAAATCAATGAGGTTGATCTACACAAGTTGTGCAGGAAAGGGTAGTAGTTCTTTTAATGTCTGCTAAATTCACTGGGAGAGTTCTGCTGGGCAGACCTGATTTGAAAATCATGTTCTTTAGCCTCTTATTCCTTGTCATAAAGGCCCACCTTGCCCCAGAGGGCCCGAACTTAAAACAAGAAGATCCCTCCCCTCTGTTCCTTTCCTCCTGTCCATCCACCATTTCCCTGAGGTACTCGCCCTTGGCTAAGCTTCCAGCTGCCCCGTTTTAGGTCTAATTTTTAATACCTGAATAACATCCACAAGTTAAAAAAGGAGAACAACATAAAATGAGGAACCTTGTTAAGAAGAAGCTCAAAGCAGCAGCTTATATCTTAAATCTTTGCAGGTGACATGGAAGACTACAAGGACTGGCTTATCCTATTGAAGGACTTTATTGACAACTTAAACCAAATGTGCACCATGTATTAAAAAAGTAAACTCAAAAACCTTGAGAAAAGGCAAAATAAAACATTATTTAGTCAGAAAGCTTACTTCAAAAAATATATTTTGTCATCCAAAATACTGTCTCCAAGCCAGAAATGAAGTGAGTCATTACTAAAAGCCTGTTACTCAGAGGTTCCATAGGGTTACATTCTGCATCTTGGTGCAGATGGATGGCACAAAATATTCTGTATAGGCACTATTACCATTTACATGAATTTTCTGACTTTGTAATGACCAGTTGTTTTATTAATTTTCTGTCCAGTGGTGAGCACTGATAGATTTAGTTCTCTGTTTTGATGAGAAAAGCAAGAGTTGATTATTTTATGTGTGCAGCTGTTTTCTTGATGTTGGCAAAAGCTTTCCTGCTCTGATAAACTAGAAAGGGACCAGACTGAAATAGTACTTGACAAAGAAAAAGTTATGATAACTAACAGAAACAGTAGGATTCATGCTTAACTGAGGATTCATCCAGTCGTCCCCATCTGTGCAGCTGAAGAGAACACAAATGTATGAGATCTTTTCTGAAACAAGAGAAAATTGTTTTACACTAGGTAGATTCTTGAAGAGTGCTCCCCAGCTGTATCTCAGCAACTTCCAGAAAAGCATTGAGGGATTCAACCAACACTTCCTTTGTGTGACTTCTCTCTCTAAAGGATAGTCAGGTGTAAGCACTGACATATTTTTCCCAAATTCTTACTTTTTTTCCTGCTTCTTCTGCTGCTTTGGGGTTTTGGCAGGGTTTTTTTTGTTTTTTTTTCCTTTGTCTGTAGAACAGTTTTCTCTTTAATTTTTATTTTCTTTAAAATAAAACTTTGCTGAAAAAAATGTGGGTGCAAGCTTAAAAAACAGACAGCGTATAAGACGAGTGAAGTATTCAAAATGAGAGCTATATCAGCAGGAAAATCTTCACACTTTTCTTATTGATCTTCTTCAACTTTTCCATCCTTGACTACTCTTTTATGTTTGAAATTAAAATAATAGAAATGTTTTACCTAATTAAAAGCATGTGATGTAAAAGAGTGCATTATTGTTAATTTTTCTAATAAAAACCCACGTGCCTCCAACTGCATGTGAGGATGATATATCCTCTATGTGAGGATAAAAATATTTTGCAAGACAAGGTATAAGTGGATTTAAAGAAAGAGAGAAATATCTGGAGATAGTTGCTCATGGGAATCTTTCTGTGCACCAGTGCACATCTTTACAGTATCTGAATTTTTTTTTTCCAAAGAATCAGCAAAAAACCCCCAATCTTTCAAACATGCTTGTTCACAAGTTGCAGGCAAAAATATTCTCTCCTTTATCATATCTTGACAGCAGTTTCAGTTTGGACACATGCATGAAATGGCATCATTCCTTTTAGGATTTGGTGACCTAAATTATTTTCCTCACACTAACAGTTTCCTAAATGGGCAAAAAGACATAATAAAGACAACAACTTTATCTGTATCAGATAGGTGTTCACCATTCTCTGCTTTCTTATTTGAAAAATTCAATTTATGCCAGGTTTTATATACACATTAGCTCAAGATCTGCAGGGGTCGAGTCTTCCAAGCTTTGAAGGCCAAGTCAGTGTGGAGCCATAAAATTATAAAACCAAAAAATGTAAAAACCAAAGATCTACCAGGTAGTCATAAACCTGTGTCTGTCACCCTGTGCCACTGGGTCATATTGACTGAAATCTTACTTGCATACACAGAGGCAAGAAGGCACTGGACTACTCAGATGGAGTATCCTGAAATGTTGATCAGATTGTTCACCTCCCATAAATCACAGTCGTGCTAACCCACAAATTAAAAGGTCATGAGATTATTTCAAAGCTATTTGGATATTTAATTTTTATTTTTGTTTGGTTCTTCTCCTTCCCCCACATATTCTTCAGGATTGTATGTGCAACCATAGAGAGACAATTTTGGGTACTCTGATCCTTTACAGGTGTGGAAATATAGCCCTGTATAGAATTATCTACAGCTAACAGAAGAAGCCCTTGTTACTTGTACACTTTCAAAACAAAATGGTTTTTCATGATTTCTTACACAGAAACCTCAGCATCCTAGATTAACCTCAGCCTTAGCAATGAGGTCTTTATGTTAAAGTAGGACACCATGGGCTTATTCAGTTATTATATTCCACCAGGTTTGTTCAGACCAGAAAATTAAAGGAGGGATGACAGATATGTTTAAGCTGTGTTGTTATTTTGAATATTTTATACTATTCTTTTAAATGAATAAAGAATTCTTACTTTATGAAAATAATTAAACCAGCATATAAACTCAAGATATGTATATAATAAATTATTAGTTAGAATTCTTGTAGAAATAAAATGGGGTTTTTTAAAGAATCTTGGTATTTTAAGTAACTAATTCCTATATTTAATATTTTAAAGTATTTAGTTACTTTGTTTATACACATGTGCAGAAATATTTGAAAATTCTGTTCCAGGTTGTAGCTGCAGGGTTAAAAATTAAATAGCACAAACCTGCAAATTCCAGTAGGTCAAATTTCTAGTTAACTGTCCTTTCAGGAAAAGCTGCCGACTTCCTGACATCTTCAGAGTTGTCAGAAGACATTATCACAAAGCAAGCTTGACCCTTGTAACACTTTCTGTCTATAAAGAATCAGAGAGGGAGTGTTGTGCCTACGGCTTGAAAATCAGGCATACAGTGATTGCACACATTTATCTTAGTCAGAGCTGTGATGAGGTGAAAAAAGGAGAGTTAGTGCACAGAGAAATCTATAATCCATAATATTCCCAGCAGATTGAGTGTAAATGACATTTTTTTTTCCTGGTTTGCAAACCTTAATGATGTTACTTCATAATTTTAGAAAACATTACACACATACCAGAACACTTGAACTGCAAATATGCAGATAAATAGACAGGCAGTAGGATACAAATAAAGGCACAGGAGTTGTTGATTTTACATCAGAGAAAGCAAAAGTATACAAAGTCCTTCCCACATGCTGCTTTATATCCATAGCAAATGTATAAAAAAAATGCCATCTTAAAGCACATATTCACTGACCATATTTCCAAATTCATAAAAATGTTCCATATACATACAGCGAGAGCACTCCTACATAGTGTGCATAACCCCATGGAGACACTGGATAGCTCCAAAGTGTATCTCACTTATGTAACCCTGTGGTGACAGAGACACCAAAGGTTTCACTGTGCAGCTCTGGAGCAGTGATCCGTGGCAGGAGCCTTGCCCTGTTCCACAGCTTTGTGCACCCTTCAGCAAACCCTGAGTGCTGTCTCCTCATTTGTCTCTGGGTGGCCTCAGCCCAAGCCCTGGAAGACTTTCAGACTGACAGATCCTACGGCACAGATGAGACATTAAATCCCACCAATGAAGAAAACCCACTAGGATCCTGACTGTGCTGCTGCTCCTTTTCATCAGGGAACTTAAAGAAAACAGGCTCTTTCCTTCACATGCAGACCTGAAAGGAAAAGGGCTTAGCAGTCGCCATCTGAGCTCTAAAGGCATAAAATGTGTAAAGAGAAGCTTGAAAAAATCGGAATAAGCTAGCTACTAAATGGCACATGAAATATTGACAAAGAATATTTAATCGCTTTTTAAAAAAAATTTAAAATCACTTAGACAAAACTTTGCACTTGGCATCTCAGTAGAAGAAAGAGACAAAAATTGAACATATTTGACTGTTTTGTTGAACATATATAAGCATTGCCATACATAAGTTACATCAAAATGCTTCAAAACAATGATTTGGGGCCAATATGAACCACAGCAAAAGGGGTTTCTAAAAAGAAACTGAAAAATAAAACAGTAAGGCTTTTTGTCTCAGAAGAAATTTTAATAAATCCAAACTGCTCTAATTTATTTTAAAAATAAATCTATCAAAAATATTTAAAATGTGTAGATTAAAATAAAAATATTCTGTAACTCTTGAAATTTCTAGGACCACAAACAAATTAAGCCAATCATTCCCTCCTATCGGGGCATTATTAGGTACATTAAAGAATGTGTCTTTTTACATGAGAATTAAGAAGTTTGCATAATGACATACATGCAGCCAGACACAACCATTACCTGTGACCAAGGCTCCACAATCAGTCTACTGCCTTAATTAGTAGTTTGACTTTCCTAGGCATGAAAAATCACTGAATTCTTTTTTAATTGGATAAAACTGAATTAAAAGTATGTGTTATTCATGGATGTAATCTATGGACACAGATTTGAAACAGATGCTCCTAATATTCTTTCTTCCCCTTGTATTTCATCTGTATGAATCACTGCCTGGGTAGGCACCATCTGTCCTTTGTTCTCTGTTGCCAGAATGGGCCACTTCAGAAGGAAAAAAAAAAAATCAGTGTCAGAATTTCCTGGACAATGCAAATTCTGAGTTAAGGCAACACAGCTACTTTGGATTTGGATTAAATTATTTCTTAGTTTCCTTGTTATCCAATATAGTTTGGGGTAATTATTTCTTTTATTATAAGAGATTTTTCTCAGAACTTCTGACCTTGTGAAGACCTTTCTAGTGTGTTGATGCATGGAAATTGCAGAACTCAATGCAAGTATTTCTCTCATACTCTCACAATCAATAGTAGCAATATCTAATTGTGCCTTCCAGACAGTGACCAGTTTATGTATCAAAGAACTTTGTTTACCCCATGACCTCAGGTTTGCACTGGCAGTTTGGGTTTAGTTGGTTATTTATCATACAGTACAAGCATGAATGTCTATTAGCAAGTGAGGCACACTGCTCTGTAATATAGTTCTCCTCTCGTACTTTACTATTCCACCTACTTCTATGATTTGCAAATGTTAAGTGATGCTTTCCTCCCTAACATTGCTGAGAACCACAGACTTAGCTGTATATATTTGTGGTTTGCCTCTTTGATAYCTCTGCCTGCCTACAAAGAATGTGGGCAGAGAAGAGATTTTTAGAGCAGGAAAACGAGCTGGAAAAAGATAAACTACTCAACAGAGAGTACCAAGAACTCTGTAAAAGAAGAGTGCAGAGGCTGTTAATCTGGGAATCAGAGGTGTCCAACCACATTAATATATATATATTCTCACCAGGCCAGAGCCTAGCAAGGAGATGTCAAATTCTTAAACAGGGTGGCAGTTCTCAGGAGTTGCCTGGGACGGAACTGAAAAAGAGAGCAGTCAAATCCAACCTAAAGGTCGTGCTAAATCCAGCTGTGAATCCCCTCGGGAGGGAACCTTTGCCCATCAGTCCGCTGGCCCGGCAGTGTGCTGCAGAAGCAGTGCCTGTGACCCAGGGGTGACCGGCTGGCTCAGCTGGACACCTCTCCACTGGCTGGCTGGCTCACCCCAGCATTTGTGGGCGTTTCATCACAGAATCAGTTTCGTTGGAACAGGCCTCTGAGATCTTCGGGTCCGACCTATGAGCGAGCGCCACTGACCACGGTCAACTCGACCACGGCACTGAGTGCCACATCCAGTCTTTTCTTTAACACCTCCAGGGACAGTGACTCCTCCACCTCTCTGCACAGCCCATTCCAACATTTATCACCCCTTTTCGTGAAGGAATTCCTCCAAATCTCCATCCTACACCTCCCCTGGGGCAGCTTAAGACTCTATTCTTCTCTCGTCCTGTCACTAATTGCTTGGGAGAAGAGGCCAGCCCCTAACTTCCTTCAAACCCCGAGCTAACCGTGCCAGTCCCTTGCTACGTACTCCCATTTCCAGCGGCTCCTTGCCCGTTCCCCTCCGGCAGCGAGTGCACGGCACGTCCCACGCTCACACCGGTCCGACCCCGGGGACCAGTTCCATCCCCCCGCACACCCCACACCGTCGTGCCGTGCCCTGGGCATCCCCCGCCGCACGCTCGGGGCTTCCCACCAGGAGAAGCCTTGGGCGCCGAGCCCTGCCGCGGAGGGGCAGCGCTGACTGAACCCTGACTCCCCCCGCGCCGCACCTGGGCCCCGGAGGCCAAGGGCCTGTCTCCGCCCCCTCCCATAGGAGGGCCGGCTCCGGGCTCCCTGCTCCCGGTTGCCTGCTGCCGATTCCCGGTTCCCGGGACGGGGGTCGGGAAGGGGGAGCCGGGCGCGCGTCCCGCTGACTGGGCGGCGCGCGCGGCCGCGGCCGAGCGGGGAGCGCGCGCGGGCGGGCGGGGCCGGCGAGTGACGCGGGGGCGCGCGGCGTGAACAGCGCGGGGGCGGCCCCGGCAGGCGCGCCGCGCTCGCGGCCCACCGAGCGGCCTCCCCCGCCCGGGGACGCGAGCAGGAGCGGAGAGGAGAGGAAAGGAAAGGAAAGGAAAGGCGGGTGCCCCTTCGCGCAGCGTCCCCGAGAGCTTTAACGCCGCAGCCCGGCGGGGGCGGCGGCCGGGGGAAGCGCCCGGGGCGGGAGGAGCCGCCTCGGGCAGCGAATCGCGGCCGGGGCGCCGAGCTCGGTCCTCGGTAAGGCGGGCAGGAGCCCGAGCGGCGGCGGCGGGAGCCGGGCGGTGAAGATGGCGACCCCGGGCATGGGCTGGCAGCAGCCGCAGCACAGCTACGGCGGCGGCTCCGCGCCCGGCGCGGGGAAACTCGGCTCGGGCTCGGCACAGGCGGGGCTGGGCGCCGAGCAGAGCGCGGACCTGCACTTCAAAATGAGCAAGAAGATCGCCCAGCTGACGAAGGTGAGGGAGGCGCGCCGGCTCTWTCGCCGCCTCGGGTGTCTTCCTCCTCCGCTCTGTCTCCTTTCGCTCCTTGCCCTCATGCGGGCGGCGATGGGCCTGGAGAGGGGCAGGCTGTCGGGGCTGATGGCTAATGCGGGTGGCATGCGGCCGGGTTTGTAGCCCGGAGGCCGAGGCTGGAGCGCCCTGGGTGCCCGGAGCATCCCCCGGCCGCCGCGGGCAGGAGCGCGCCGTGGTCCCGCGGGGAGAGCCCGGCGGTCCGGGAGCCGCGGGGCTGGAGAGGAACTGCCGCAGTACCGGCCCCCCTTGGTGGTGCCCGAACCTCGCCCGGCACAGCCAGGTACCCCGGTGTGCGGGATCCCTGACTGCCGGGCTGGTACTGGTTATTTACTCTGCGGAAATTGTGGCTTCTCTTCTAGCGCTGTTATAAGCCCTTAAGACTCGGAAGTCTCTTTAAATGGGGAAATTTGAGTGATGCTTGCCTTTCCTTTGCTGAAGTGCTGTTATTTAAGGTGTCTGGTAATAGCTTAAATGCCTTAGATGGTGAGGGCGAAGTGTGAGAAAATTTCTGGTCTTCTCTTGCTGATTGAACCGTTTTCATTATGTCATCCCCAGCGTAGAGAATACATTGTATCTTTGTGAGAGGCCGGAGTCGAGCTAGGAGGTGTTTTTAAAGCCTATTGCTAAGGCAGGTAGGCCCAATGTTTCAGATGAGATTTAGTTAGAATAACTTAAAACAATGCYTAGGTGCTGTAATCTCTCTTGTGTGATGCTCAAGCTGTAGGCAAATGGCATTAGTAAGAAAAGGAGAGGTAGATTCTCTTTATTAAAGCAGAAGAAATAATTTTTGTCAGGAATCGAATAGCTAAAGCATTTAAAGGTAATTTTAAAGCACTGTGGGAACTGCCAGTATTCTTTACATGTATGCTAAAATGGATGAAGGTGACATTTCATTGGAACTAAGAGTGAAGAGAATGAAGACTGCTGGCAGGCTCACAGTGGAGACAGTTCACATTTATGTACAGTTGATGCACCATTGACCAGTTAAAAATAGTATTTACTGTGGCACACTGTTCACCTTAATGTGTTGGAGTTGGAAAGCTGATAACTGAGGGGTATCTTGTCCTTGAATTCAAAGTCCAATTTCTTTTGGTGTTAACATCAGTGGAACTCTAATTCCATAAAGAGAAAAAATAAGCTGAAGAATCTCCTTGGTTTTGCTCCATGTGCATATAAATAATGTAGTAAAGCATTAAAGATATTACTACAGCTTTGTGCTCCCTAAAAGGTGTAAAAAGCACCTGGAGATCCTAAATGGGTATTTAGGATAACCTTAAGGCCTAGGTGCATATGTAAAGTAATACTTTCAAAGAAGAATTTATATTTGTGTGTATGCCTTTGGTAGATTTCCCTTACTTTCTCTAGGAAATTGCCCAGCAGTTTATAGTTTATTTCAGAAACAGCATTCCACTTCTGATGTGAAGTCATTTGTGTGTGACCCATGAGTTCCACATCACTGGGCGTGTGCCCTATGCACTCTCACTTACTATGCATCAGATATCTTGAGGTGGATGTGAGTTAATTATGGATTTAAATGCACGGTGCTGAAATATTTTGAACTCCTGTGCTGGAAAATGCCAAGACAGTAAAAGTAAATTCTTTTTTTTTCTGGGTTTTTTTTTTTTTTATGATTCACAATAGTGTTCATCTAAGATTCTATGTATTGTATGCAAGTCTGTCCTGACAAAGACTTTAGATTAGTGTAAATAAAATCTGTGAGTTGTTTTCTATTGTGTATTTCAAATAATTGCAAACTATGTGCTCATACAAGTGAATTAGGCTTTTGCAGGGCTGGAATCTTGTATGTGCAAATCCCAGTGACTTGCAGATTCTGGCAGTGTTGTAGTTTGCATGTTGTGTTCTGTTTTCAAGTTTTAGGGAGAAAGCTTGGGAAATCAGCTGATCTTTCTATTGGGTGAAGTTCTGGAGGGAATAATAGTGTTTTTAAATGTAAACCAAAGTGTATATGAAAATACTTCTCTTGCACCTATTGCAACAATAACATTAAGACTTTTAAGATTAGGACTATGATTAAAGGTATTGTATAAGATGTATTTCCTTAAAGTAGAGGTGCACATTTTTGAGAGTTTTATAGCTAGAGGGTTCAGGTCCTACATTTCTGTTGACSTACTTGACCTTTCAGGAAGGGAGGCTTAGAAGAATTATTGAAACTTCTGGATAAAGTATGATCTAAACTTTCTAATCTGCTCTAGAATATGAAGCCTGGTTTGATAGCTGGCTGCAGAAATTGGTCCTTGGAAAAGGACTCAAGCTACAGGGGAAAAATACAAATGTAATAAACTTAATTTCCCTAAGTGAGACTTGTCTGTCAGATAAGGATTCTTTCAAGAATCCTTGATGTAAGGTGTTGCAAAAAGATTTGAGGATATATCTGTTTAGGTCTTTTGACCAAATTCTGCTGTTCTAGCTTTGTCAAATGCTTACCAGCATATGTGCATAAAATTCCTCTTCAGTAATCCAGGAATTTATTGTTAGGCGTACCACTTCTTAATTGTGCTTCTCAAGTTGTTTAGTGTCTTAAATATAAGGTACTTCTTGTATGTCTTTCAACTCTTTTTAGAACTGTTGGTTCTAACTCTTCTCTAAGAGTGTCTGAAGATATAATAATTCCCCGTGTGGATTTAGAGCAGAAGGCATTTTACCAGGTTAAAACAAACCTACAAATATAGTGGGGTAAAAGAAAATCCAAATACTTATTATCCAAGGAGTATAACAGTGAAGTTATCCAGACAGCTTCTGTCTTCTGACAAAAGAAGTGTGACTCCATACCTATTACTTTAATATGTGACTCCATATTACTTTTGCCTATCTTTGTACAGTTTGTATTATGAGCTGGGAGTAGGAGCAGAAGAAAATGCTTTCCCCACAGAGGATGAGGGTCACTCATGAATTAAATGTAAAATTCCAAAATTAGGATTCCTCAGTTATGTTTTTGCATTACTTAAAGGGAAGCTGATGTTTTAGTCAAAACAATAAAGGAATACAAAGTAAAAGGTGAAATTTGTTTAATAAGCAGATTTAATCAGTAGTTCGAAGTGAGGCAAAATAAAGGTATGAACCCATTTCACTGAGCAAAACACTTCTTAAGTACTTAACTATATTTTTACTTTTGGATAGGAGAGAAAGACTTGCTTGATTTAACTTTAATATGCTTAATTCACAGGGGAAGGTAAAACAAGTGGTTAGAAATGCAGGTCTTAAAAAACCAAGATGATACTTCATGTCATGTTCAAAGACTGCAGTAGACTGTAACTGAAGCAATTTTAGGTCTTCCTCTTCAGTATAAGCTCCTTACTTTCAGGCATTCCGGAAGATCTGTGTACCAGTTTGGGATAAAGTAGCATCTGACACAAAGATTAAAGCCAAGAAGAAATAAACTGCGATTATGAGATTGCATATATGTGTTTGTACTACTGTGTGCAGGAGTGCTCATGCAGTGTTGAATTATGCCTGCTGCAGATGAAAATATACATATAKATTTTATTAGTTTGCATAAGACAACTGGATTTAGAAACAAAAAGCAAAGTGCTGCCATGCTTATATCGATAGGAGAGAATGGCATTAGTTTTCACAATTTCCACAAGAGTTCAGGAGGTTTGTTTCTCATTTTGGATTTGTTGGGGTGTTGATTCTTTTTTTTTTGGCCTTTTTTGTTTTGTTTTTTTCTTTCTTTCTTTCTTTGTGATGTAGTTTGTAGCTTGGGTGTTTCTGATTGAGAAATCCATATCCTAAGTATGTTGGTAAAGTCTGTTGTGAAAGTTTTGTGACATCAACATAAATCTTTGACTCCTACAGAATAGCTACAGGATTTGTGCTGGGACTATAAAAAGAGACTCTTCGGTATTGGTTTGGTTGTATGATATTTGTTGTAGAAATTTTATATTAACTGCAGCAGATCTGATGGGAAAGAATCACCTGGTAGTGTTGATTGATGAGAAAATACAACCTGGCAATGTGCTCTTGCACAAAACCACCCCTGTATCCAGGGCTGCACCAAGGGAACGTGACCAACAGGTCAAGGAAACTGATTCTCCCCCTCTACTTTATTCTCTTGAGACCCCACCTGGGTGCTGTGTCCAGCTCTGGGGTCCCCAGGACACAAAAGACATGGACTTGCTGGAGCAAGTCCAGAGAAGGGCTCAGAAGAGGGTCAGAAGGCTGTGGAGAGAGTCCAGAGGAGGCCACAAAGATGCTCAGAGGGCTGGAGCGCCTCTCCTATGAGGACAAGGTGGGAGAGCTGGGCTTGTTCAGCCTGGAGAAGAAAAGGCATTGGGGAGACCTCAGAGCAGCTTTCCAGTACCCAAAAGGAGCCTGCAAGAGAGCTGGACAGGGACTTTTGATAAGGTCCTGTAGTGATAAGACAAGGGGGATTGGCTTTAAATGGAAAGAGGATAGATTTGGATTAAATATGAGGAAGAAGTTCTTTACTGAGAGGGTGATGAGACACTAGAACAGGTTGCCTAGAGAAGCTGTGAGTGCCCCGTCCCTGGAAATGTTGAAGGTCATGCTGGATGGGTTTTTGAACACAGTGGTGTTGTGGAGGGTGTGGAAAGGGGGTTGGAATTGGCTGACCTTTATGGTCCTTTCCAACCCAAACTATTGCGTGATTCTGGAACAAGAGTCTTTATGTGCCATGAAGATGCTCTCTACTCTACAGTTGGCATTTTTGTCTATTTTATAAATAGAAACTGTATAAAACACTAAGGTTTTTCCTTGGTACATGCTTAAAACTTGATGGTTCAGTTTTGGAAAGGTTCCAGAAAAATCAGTTTAAAGATGACGGTTACAAAGTTAACCAAGGCACATCATCCTTGAGTAAACAGGAAACTAGAATTCAACACTCCTGAGACCTGACTTCTGTTCTCAATTCTTCCAACAGCTTCTTGCCTATATTTGGGAAACAAAATCTTTGATTTTTCCTGTGTTAGAGAGAAGTACTTAGACAATAGGCATTAATGTTGTCAATCCATTCAGTTTCTAGGGGATTTAGATAGTAAATTTATTTCAAAGACTGAAGTGCAAATTTGATGATTTTTAATTCTGATGCTTATGGTTTTTGTTGTATGTACTCTTTTTCTGGGATGGTTAAAGGTCTCCCTCAGCAATCACAGAATGCAGTTTTATGCAAGTAAGAGCTGTAAGGTTTAACTTATATAAATGATTCTTAAAATGTTTCCAGTGAAACTTTGTCAGTTTTTATTTGGAAGTATTCTGCCTCAAGAAACAAAACAACTAAACCTCTTGCAGAAGGTTCATTGTGCATGAAATTATAAGAAAACTTTAAAAAAAGAACCCTTAAAACCAGGGAAGACATGAGAATTTAAAAATCCCTGTAGAACTATTTTGATGTTAGCTGTCATCATGTTGTAGTTGATGCCATTAACAGTTTTGTAAAAACTTGGGATTTAGCTTTTTAAGCAGCCTTATGTTATCTCTCCAATGTGTGTTAACACTGGCAGTAGGCCAGTGTTTGTAACAGTTCCAGGATTGCATGAAAAGAACTGAAATTTTGAGGCGGGTGTGATTTAAGTATGTATTTTGATGTCAGTATTTTCTATATTATTCTAACTGGTAATGTGTGAATAAATATTATGTTACTACACTAAAAATAGTAGCAAGGACTAAAAGATATGAAAATTTAATATTAGATATTMAATTAATTTACATTTCTCTGGAGATACTTAACTTTGTTTTGTGTTAATTATTTAAAAGATAGCTGAAGTAAGTCCTCTCAGAAGGGAGAGACTTCTCAGGTAGGAAATGAGAAACTTGGTCCAGAAATATTGTCTAACTACCTTAAAATTTTTCTTTTTTAAATCATGCTAGGGTAGTCTCTTCATCTTCCCTGTCAGACTCTTTCCATGTCATATTCCAACTCTGTCCTTATTCTGCAATAATTATGATCTTAGCAAGGGATGTTCACAGAGTAGTTTTCTGTACCCATGATAGTGTAAGGAGAAAGGTGGAACTGGGTAAAAATATCATGTTTTTCATAACAGCTGTTATAGTTAAGAAGAGGTAAGTAGAGCTTTCAGACTCTCAATATCTTCTTCAGAACTTCAATAAAATCATCAGTTATTTTCTTTGTCTGAATACTTTCTAGTTGATGTACTATAAATTGCTTTAAAGCAGCTGTGGCTTGTAATTTAGACCTGAAGCAGTCTTCCTTACCATCCACATTTTGTAGGACAAAAATTACAGAATTTGGTGATTAATAAGGATCATATAGCTCTCAAATGGTTCTTCCTTTCATTATCATTGCAAACCTGTAAGGTGAGACTGCAGGGATTCTGAGTTGACCTGATGTGGGTATATTTCAGAGCTCAGTGTTGTGATGTGTGAATTGGGTCAATGACTTCACAGTCTTTTATCACAAGGCATCAAGAAGAAAGAAGGAGGACAAGAATGAAATATTTTGAGTATAAAAAAGAAATATACTCAAATGAATTCCTTTGCTCTCCACCCACATAGTTTTAATGGTTAACTGGTAACTCAGAGTTCTTCTGAGGCTGGTGATAACTTGATGTTCTACAGATATTTCCTGTATGTGTGTGTAGTTGAAAGTGTGGTGTTGAAAAACTGTCTGATCACACATTCACATATGTTACTAGTCTAAAATGTTTCTTTAATACACTTGTGGATATATCAGCTTCTCAGAGATTATTTTGTTGGGGTTTTTTTTCTCCTCATTTTACGAACATCCAAAAGAATAATAAAACTGAAGTCATAAATAAACTGGGAGAGAGGATAAATGACATGGCGGCTGTGGATATAGTTGGTGGTAAACTTGCAAGTGTTAGGTTTACAGTTGGACTTGATGATCTTAAGAATCATGAGGTTGAAAAAGATCCTGAAGATTCTATATGCATCTTCTTGTTTATTATTCACTGCCAAAATTARATAATAAAGAGTTACAAAGAGCTGGAAGACTGTGAGATATTATTGCTCTGGTCTGTACTTCACCTGTTAAATCCCTTACATCAACACTTTAAGGATATTTAAAGAAAAGCTACAAAGACATGGATTTTACTACTAATGTCAATGTTAACAACATGTCAACATTTAAAAACTAGAGAAAGAAGAACATTCAGGACATAAACTAAACCTGATATTGCAACACCTGGGAAGTTTAAAATTTGCCAACCCTTAGCTGCTTTTCTGTAGGGCAATATAAACCTTATAAAAAAAATTAAGACATATTTTCAATATATATTGATTTAGAGTTTTATTCTTGTTACTGTTTTCAGCCGAGTACTGCTTTATGGAAGAAGGCTTTTGCAGTTTTCTTTTTAGCTGGAAGTGCCAGTTCGGAGTTAAGAACACAATACTGAAATGCTTTGCTTCAGATGTAAAAGTTGTAAACTGGAGAGTCTTTTATGTATATTTGACAAAGGAAATCAGTAGTTGAACTCTGTAACTGTACAAGGTATTTATAGATTAATTATTTCATACACTTGCAAATTAGTATGGGCACAGCACTCTGAAGTACTCAATCCTCTAAGGAGTTTTGATTTGACAAGTCTTACGAAAATGTATCAGCAGAAGACAGTCTGGTGGGTTTTTTGGTGTTGTTTTTTTGGTGTTGCTGTTGGTATTGGAAATATCGTGAATGTGCAAAGAATTTGTTTCAAATTGACAGATTTAACACTTCTTTAGAAGAAGACAGATTGCAATTTAATATTAAACATTGTGGTTTAGTGCATTCTTCAAGCACAGGAAAAGTGTATTTGGCAGTAGCATTGCTTTGCATACTGTTTGTATAGTACTGTATTGTCATGCAACCTCTTGGTTACACATACTTTAGTTTTTAATGTCTAGAAGTGCAATTAAAGGTGTATGTCTAGGTGGTACAGTTAGATGTACTACATTTAATACATGCATAGAAGTGTTGTCATAAGTCATTGTTTTGGTGCAGCGACTTCTAGCCCTGAGTAGTTCCTAAGCACTCAAATTATTTCAGTATCTCATCCTTTGAACTTGGGCTTTGGCTTTAATAAAACCAGTAATTTTGTCACTGATACTACTGTTTTTCACCCTTCCAATTCTCCATTGAAGCTTCATTCTCCTTTGACCTTTAAAAAGGAGGAGGGCATTACCTTAAAATAGTCACTAACTTTTTCTAGCTGTTTGCAGGCTTGTTGCTAAATAAACCCAGCAAATCTCAACATAATATTATGAAATCAGATGTATATGTCTCTTCGCTGATACAAGTTTGGCAGTAGTAAGCCAGGCATCTGTATATTCTTCTAATGACTGATGTCATACCAGTAACCAAAGGCATTACATTCCAAAAATAACCAGAGAAACAAAACAGTCTAAAGCTATTCACCATCTTGTCCTACTTAATGCATATTACCTGGTTCTGTTTCCTTAGCCAGGCTCTTCTAACTGAATCTAGAAGGCTAGGAGGAGGAAGAACCTTTTGCTGAGGTTGTCACTTGACTCGGATCAAAAAATTACAGCTTTTAAAAATAGCTAATGTTAAAAAGTTCATGAAGTCCTTCTTCAAGATACTGCCATTAAATGAAAGACAACCTTTTAGCTGCAAGAAGTAGTATGAGGTGAATATGAGAAGTACTCGTTTTCTATTTTAATTTTTATGAGATTTAAGTAATCTTTTCATCCAGTGCCCTAAAACTTAATTTCTAGAAACCTGAATTGTAATGTGTTCAGAAAACAGGTGTGCTATAATCCAAAGATTTTTATTTGAACAGTGTTTTTGCTCACAATGTGACTGAAAGCAATAACTTTTAGTAAAGGGTATCTGACACTGCCTTCTCAGATCTAGTATTTTGCATTATGGATGCTGATGTGTTTGGATAGGTTGTACTAAAATGTATTGCAGTAATCTTCTGTGACTGTCCTTTTAAAATTTGACAAATGAAGGTAATGGGAAATTATTTCTTTAATAAGGATTAAGAAAAAGGACTGTTTTTATTTAACTGCTTTGTGTAATTGTAAGTGTAGGTTTCACACTTAAAATATAGTTTATTGTAGCTGGTTATAATAAGTAATCAATTGTATGTTTATACATAAAAAAGGCAAAACACCTTGAAAACCTATGCATGTCTTTCTTCTCAACATTAACCTGTCTTGTCAACATAGCTCATTTATGAAGAAAATACTTTGTTGTGACACAGAATGGTGGAAATTTATTTGAAATTTTGGATCCATTATTTTGTCTGTGTTGTTCACGAGCTTTCCATCTATTGTGTAGCATTATCATGTTAACTTAGAGTTATATGTCCTATATGTCAGTCCTTTCCCCAAAACCCCTTCTCTTTTTTTCTTTTAAAAACATATGTCCATTTGCTTTATGCTGAGGCTGTGGTTGGACACAAAGCTCAGTTTACATATTCCTTGAGCTGACCTGGAAGTGTTCTGTGGCCATTCTTTCTATTCCTGTGGTCCTTGTCTTCCTTTATTTCCGTGCTCTGTTTCACATCCTGTGAATGGTCAACACTGTGGGTTGAAAAGGCATATATGGCAGTTTTGTGTATTAGATATATTCTATCTTGCCTCCAAATATCTAATGCATGAGATGTAATTCTTATCACTTTGGGCAGACACTGCTTTAGGAGATGTGTTCTGAACAAGTGAAGAGCCTGAAGCAAATTTAGCCTCTGTTGGGTTGCATTCTTTTCCATATCTCTGAGTTCATACTCTAGAATAAACTAGATTTCAAATACCAGATTGTTGGGAGGATGGGGGGTGTTGTTTGTTGCTGGAGTTTTTTGTTTTGTTTTGGGGTTTTTTATTTACAAAGCTGTTGGTGTAATAGGCTATTTTCCTCTAATGGAAATTTTAAAATGTTTTGGGATGGGGTTTTGTCGTGATTTGTTTTTTGTTTCTGTGGGGGTTTTTTGTCTTTTGGTTTTTTTTTTTCCCTTATGCATCTATACTCCCTGGTCCTGAGGGAAATTAAATTTCCTCCTTTCAAAAAAATGTTAGCTTGGTAAAGTCATAGACAGAAGTGATACACCTTCTCACTCTAAAATATAAAAAATTACATACTGGTCATAAACTCCAGCTTCTCTATGGGCCTATATGAAATTTTGATAAAGTTGGTCCCTTCATTCAAGTCCTAACTCACAAGTTATGTTCAACTCTACATTCACTACTAATCTTGACCCTCATCTGTTCCCACATATAGAAGAGGAATTCTTATAAGAAAAGGGAGAATTTTTTAAAGCTTTAGAAAGAAATGGAGAAAATTCTCTGGTTTTGGAAGCATAAAAACCCAGTCACTTTGTCAGAGAACTGGGAGTAGTCTTAAGTTTACCTACACGAACTAATTTTATCAAAGAGCACAATCTGTATATATGTAGTGAAGTGTGAGGCTGTGTGTGTGTTTCCTGGGAGACTTGTGAGGCTCTCCTCTTGGGAAGAAGAGCCTTGGCAGACACTTTGCCTGTGGGCTGCGCTGGGGCTGTGTTGAGTTTTTCTCCTGACCCATGTTGCCCCTTGGCAGTGGGGGTGGGCGGCAGCCACAGCTCTCCGTGATACCGAGTGTGGGGCTGCCTCCACACCTTGTCCTCACCAGCAACCAAGTCTGACTTGGTTTATGCAAACCAGTGCATTTCCCTGCTGGCAAAATCTCGTTAGAGGCCCAGCTTATATAACTACAATTTCCCAAATGTTATATGTAGTTGGTGTGGTGAGCTATAACATTGATTCTGCTGAGCACTATGGAGGTAAGTGCAGTGAATTATTTTTCTGAAAGTGTGACAGCCATGCTGTTTTGTAGTGTCTTCCCAGAAACCTAGCAGAATAATAAAAAAAAGGACAAAGAAGTGAAAATTAAAACACGCGCTGGTATTTTTCAGAGTTCTGTCTGTTAGTAAATTAAGAAATGCTTGAGAATATTTGAATGAGCAGCAGCATTTTCTTAATTTTGTCAGGACTCTGAAAGAGGGATTTATGTTTGATTTTTCGAAAGCTGACTTATAGAATATACAACAAAAAAAGGATTAAATATTTGGTTTTATTCTGTTCTGAAATAACTGCATTTTTAGCTTATAAGGATCTTATGAAGCTGGAAGTACAATTGTCTTGTCATAAAATTCACTAAAGATATGTCTTTTATTTCTGGATGTTGCCCAGTATATCTTAGGTTCACAAGTCCTCAAAATAAGAGGAAATTACCTATTGAAACAACATACTACTAAAACCCCTTACTTCGATAATTAATCAAAAACAGTGATCCAGGTTTGTAAGATGAGTACCATTTTCACCCTTTTCATCCACTTAGGTGTTACTACTTCTTGTTTTGGGAAGTTCTAAACCTAATATTACTCTCCTGAGAGAAAATTCTTTTGTTTATATGTGGAATAATTTTGTAGAATGAGGATCTCTAGAGATCTATGTACCTGAAAGGCTAAAATCAGATATGCAAGTATTTAAGAAATAAATCTGAAAGGAAATGCAGCTCTGAGACAAACACAGCTTGAGAATAGCCCCTTGGCCTGTCCTGTTTTCCTTGCAGCAGTTGAAGGTCTGGTCATATAGCAGATGTGTCAGCGATAGTCTAGATATGTGATTAGAGGGTAAATGGGATTCTTTCACTCAGGGAGGCAGATTGGGGAATTTGTACATCTGTCTCTAAATATTTTTTTTCTTCAGTATGTTTCTCAAGATTTAACTGTCTTGGGAAATTGTCTGAAGCTACTATGCTACGGATTTGTAATGTTTTTTTCTGGCATAATTTGATTGATAGAGGTTGACAGAACTGAAAACGGGTTTTGATTTGGTCTTGGTACTGCCACACCTGTCCCAGCACAAGAGTATTGATTTGTGGTTGCAAGTATGTACCAAGTGAGCCTGTAACAGGAGGAAATAGTTGTTTCCAGTTGAATGAATAATGAATTGGGATACACAATGAATTAGCTGGATACTCTGCTTTGAGTTCTAGTGTATTTTCCRTCCGGTTCTGTGATTAAAGACTGCCCAAAATATAGGAAATATATGCAGAACTTAATGAAAACTCTGGAAAACTGAGAGATACAAGCACATGTTTGACTTTTTATCTGTGTAAACTGAGACATTTCTGAAATATACATAGCTCTGTTTTTGTGCATAAAGCTTGTTCATTTTTAATGAACTTACCAGAAAAAAACCTTACACATTCATGGAAGAGATTTTGTTTTGGAAGCTGTACTGTATGCAGTCTCTTTAACCTTTAAACTATATGTAGAAAGCAATGGAAATTCACTAAAAGTATAGACTAAAATTAGGGAGAGAATCTGCTGGAAACAGAACAGAGCTAAATATCAAAACCTTTCATCTTTATTAGAATCTTTCCTGACTCTGTAATGAAAGCAGTGATGGATCAGTAGCTGAARATACTTGTGCTTAGTGTGTAAAAGTGATGTTAAAAACCCACCAATAGACCAAAGATTAAATGGTATTTACTAGCTAATTTGAAATTCAACTTTGAAAAAGTATCGGAAACCTTAAGCAAATTTGCTGTTAACAATGCTGTAACAAATGTCTAAGTCTGAAAAACAAATTGTTCCATGCTGTCTCTTAAGATATGAGTTRTAATTTTTTGTTGAATTACAGCTGGTGTATTGACAGTTGTGTTGTACATACAATAGTCTTAAAATAGGCTTTGGAATGATATCTCAGTGTGTTCTTTGTACGTGAGTTGCATAGATCATTCTTAAATTTTTATCTTAACTAATTGTGTATTTTGCAATATGCCACCAACTTAGCTTATTTTTTGTTTCCCTTATTGTGTAAGAAGTGGAAGATTTTTGCAGTAGGAGTCAGAACTAAGCATGTTTGTGTGAGAGACTGAATATATATATACTGACAGGTGCATGATACAGACCTGTACCCACCAGAGGCCTTGAGCTAATTATTTAATGTGATCTTGCACACAAGTGCTCAGTGATTGATTTTTTTCCTTTCTCACAGATCTACTTGTTTGATTCATATGTATTCCTGGATTTAAGATTGCCACTGTTTTCTCATTAGTTGAATTTTAAAAAGGAAGTAATAGGTGCTGAAGAAAGAACACTTCTTAGTGTTCCTTTAATCATCTTTATCATATTAGCTATCACAGATTTTCTTCTTAGGACAGCTAATCACAGCCAAAACTTGAGATCTCGATGAAGATTCTTATTTGACTGACCCATCAGCTGTGGGGAATTTTTGTTGGAAGTGAAAAATTCTGAACAGTCTTAACCTACGGAATTCTGTATGATGAATTGCTTGAAGAATAGGAGTTAATGTCTCTCATTTTATGTGGAATAAAGTAAGTATTGTAAAATAGGCAAATCATTTACAATATAAGTACTCTTAAAATAAGCTCCTTATATTCCAGCTGCCAAATAGAAACAAAAGTAGAAGTCTTCATTGCAATTGTATGAGACAAGTTTTTGAGAACATTCATTAGGGTAGCTCTCCAGAAGATTATCTCATTTATGAAGTTTTGGTTCAACTGGATAACCATAATAAGAAGGTATAGCAGTTGGACTGAGTGTTCAGGATTCTACTTTTACCATATTTAATGGGATGAATAGAAAAAAGAGATGCTTTAGGACAAAGCAGTATAATTATATGCTTTTACAAGAGCATCAATTTTCTTGTAGGTCTCTGATGGAGATACTACAATTTTCCTAGTTATGTATATATTTTTTTTTTTCACTTTTTCATTGAATGATTTAGAAAACCTGTGGTGGAGAGAATTACACGAACTTTAATTAGATAGACTAGATACTATGAGGAAAAAATATATTTAGTCTTTTTCGTTTTTTTTTTTTGGTATGATTTTTTAAGGAAATTTAAAATCAGTTACATCATCACTGTTCTTTGTCATGTGCCTGTGAGTCTTGTCCAAGTGTGTGCTAGACAAGTAGACATTAAGGTAGACTAAAAGCTAGCTGAACCTTTGGACTTTCTGGTCAGTTGCATGAAGCCCAGCTGAGGGCTGCTCACTAACTGTGTTCCCTAGAGGCCAGTCTGTTTAACATCTTTGTTATGAGCTGGATGATGATACAGAATGCTGTCCTGGTTTAGGGCAAATTTGAGAGAAAACCTCCAAAAGGGGGCCTCTCCAGAAARCAAACCCACACGGCTCCTCCCCCCAACTGGTTCGGGAAGGATTCCTCGGAGAGAAGTGGAAAGAACCTGTTTATTTGACAGGCACAGCACCCCCCAGCACGCAAAATGAACAATACTGGATGACACCACTCTGAARAAGATGACAAATTCAGAAAGTCTCTCTGGGGGTGGTCGCTCTGTTATCAATCCCTCCAGTGCTGGGGTAGCTGCTGCAGCTACAAGGTGCAAACTCTTGGTGTTCTCAGGTCCCAGTGCGGAGCATGTTGGAGTAGGTCCAAAAAAGGGAAAGGAGAAACAGTCCAGGGAAAAACTTGGACTGCTTAGCTAAACTAACTAATGAGCAGAAGCAAAAAGCAAGAGCAAAGCAAAAAGAAAAGCAAGAGCAAAGCAGAAAGCAAAAGCAGCACTATGTACTGCCCCATCTGTGTGTCCCGCCAGCCATGAGGGAGCAGCTGGTAAGAAACCAAAACAAAACTTTCATTCTTCAGAGCCAGTCTTGAAGGCACAGAACATAGCATCCAGCATAAACAGAACACACGGATGGAGATATAACGTCTAGGTCTATATATAGCATCATAACGTCACCCTAGGACAAATGCACACTCAGCAAGTTTGTGGCCAGTACAAAAGTGGAGCAAGGGGTTGTAAAGCAGATGGATGTGCTGCTGTTCAGAGCTGGACATGCTGGGGGAATGCACCGACAGGGACCTCCTGCAAAGGCCTATCTGGGGCAGCACAGCAGGGACGTGTTGGAATCGACTGGCTGGAAAGAGCTGGGCAGTAAAGGCCTCGGGGTCCTGACAGACACGAGCTGAACGTGGGCCAGCAGCGTGCCTCTGGCAGAGAAGGTCAATGGCACACTGGATTGTGTGGGAACGAGTGTCACAGCAGGTCAGGGGAGGTGATCTCTCCCCTCTGCTCCACACCTGGACTGCTGGGTCTGGTTTGAAGGCTCCCCCATATGAGGGAGTCATGGAGGTACTGGAGCAAGTCCAGCAAAAGGCCGCTGTGTTGAGGAGACTGGACCATCTGTCATACTGGGAGAGGCTGAGAGATGCAACTGTTTAGCCTGGAGAAGGGAAGGCTCAGGGGGATCTTATGAATGTGTGCGTACACCAGATGGTGAGGAGTAAAGAGGACTGAGCAGGCATATTCTTAGTGGTGTCTCATGAAAACATAAGGCAATAGGCACAAACAAAAACACAAGAAAACACTTTTTTCTTTTTTTTCCTGTGAGGATGGTCAAATTSTGGCATAGGCTGCCCACATATGTTGCATCGTTGTCTTCCTTGGAGATACTCAAAACCCACTGGAGCAAGGCCCAGCATAGTCTGTTCTAGCTGACCCTGCTTTGCTCAGGGTCTAGGTTATACTAGATAGGCTGAGGTCAGAAGACCCATCTGGAGGTTTTCTGTGATTCTGAATATATGGTGTTTCTGTAAGAGCTACTGTGTTGAACCTGTAAGTGTGAGTGTCAGATTCAAAACTAGTAGTCAATATTACGTAAATACTGAGATGTAGCTAGGAATTACATTTTTTTTTCATCGCATGATTGGTACCTGTAGGTTACTGGAAAGTATCCCAGTAGGCCACTACAGATTTGTCCTAAATTCATCTTGGGCTTGGCTTTGAAAATAAACTTGGACTCTCAACTGGTGACTGTGCTACCTTATGCTTACTTTGATTTTGCTTCTGTAATCTTAATTTTTTTTTTAACAGTCAAATTAGGATAAGACAAATCAAAATCAAGGCAGCAGGTAAAGCCACAGCTACAGAGCACTCTGTAATCAGATTCAACAAGGGGAGCACATTACCTGCGCCTCTCTTTTGATAGCCCAACACATCCATGAACGTGGATTTTATTTTTTTTGTTAAAATCTAGATTTTTTTTTTTTCAGAGGAAAGAAGAGAAATTGCTTCAAGGTAGTTTCTTTCTGGGAAGGTAGCTCAGCATCTTCTGCGGTTATTAAAAATTCCATGATTCTGGTTGAAATTTCCTTTATATATTCTGGAAACTTAGCGTTAAAACTTCCAGAGGTGATTTGTAATTAATGCCTTCTCGAAAAGGGAAAGATGCTGTAGATAAAAATACTGTGTTGGGAGTCTTGTCTTATGTGTTTTTCACTTGTATTTCTTTCCTGCAGAACTGTATACTTGCTTGCAAGACTCCATACCTTTCCTTCCTTTAACAAGTCTGGAAAGTAGAAAATCAATTATGAGCAAGYAATGGATTTGTTTTCCAGTCTGCTTTTGAAAACACTGGTGAAGATTTCTTCTTTGTTGCACTAGCTATATATTCTTACTTGCATGGTCTCTCATCTGCTGTGAGGAACCAATAGATACTCAAATTGCATACAGTCTATAAAAATTCTTAAGGAAATTAAACCCAAAATAGATCAGGCATTGAGAGGACAGGACTTGCAGGCACAGAGAGTGCAAAAATGAACTTKGTTTTGGTGAAGAAGAGGAAACTGGGAAGACCTTTTCTCTGGCTTGTCATACAGTACTGCTATTTTTTGGGGAAAACAGAGTACAAAAAAAACCTTTTGCTAATGCTTTCATCAGCTCAACACTTGAGGACTCTTCAGTAAGAATGAATAGTGTGTTATGAGTGATAACAATGCTGACTATGCCTTGCTTTCAGGTTTACAAGCAAACTAAGAGAAAAAGAGATCATCTTTCTTTAGTGTCAACTTCATTTACAATTATCCAAAAGTACTTGTGACATTTTCAGGTGATGGCACTCAGAAATATTGCTTTGGATACCCTCTAGAGGAGATTTCGAAATGGAGATGCTTCATTGTACTTTACATTTCTGCAATTGTTTTTCTGTCTCTACCATCTCTGCTTTCCTCTCTTCCCCCCCTTGCCAAATAAAAGAAAAAACAAATCCCTTTAATTCTAAATATTTAAAGCCAGTTCCCAATATTAGTGGGTACTTCTACAAAAATTATGTTTTCCTAAAAAGCAGGACAACTCAGCTTGCATACCCTTAGTTATTAAAAAGCTATGTGTTTCTAAACCATGTATTGAAAAATCTAAACCCAGACAATGACCAGACAGGTTTTCATTATAAACATCTAGTGAAAAATAAATGTTTAAAAACATGACACTTCAGATGGTGAAAGTTAATAGGGGGTTGGATTTGAAGGTGAAATGGATTAAAATTTAAAAGCAAGTTTATAGTATTGAACTATAATGAAAGTTAGCTTGAATGGTAAAGCAAGGAAATAGATTTAGAAGGAAATGGGACAGTAATTTTTAAGAATTTGGATTATTTTGAGTGTTATGACTTAATCTATGTAGTACAGATAACTACACGATTTAAGTGTTTCTTTCTGATGAAAATACAGTAGGKGAAAGTACAGATTATATGATTGTATGAAGGGTAATTTACCCCAGTTTAGCAAAAAAGGGAGACTTAAATTATAATTGATATCAGTATAATTGCCTATGACTGGGTTAGACATTACTTATAATGGCCTTTAAAAAAATACTTATTTTAGAACAAAATAGAAAAACTTAAGCTTTGCTTTCTGACAATAAATGGAATCAGCTGACTAATCTTACCCCTTTTATATGATTGGTTTTTTTCACTCCAAATTGAGATCCTCTAAGTGTGATGGATTTATCATAGAAATATACTTTGCAGAAAATTTCACATTCTGTTCATCCTTTTAGGCTCTCGTTGCTTCAATGTCAGTGAATGCCGTCCTTTAAGGCATTTGACCCTACTGAAGACAACCCACTTCCTCAGTGCCATCTCTTATCTTTTGCRCCAAAAGGCTGTTTTCTTCTGTGGATGCTTTTCCAAGGAGTAATATGACTTTGCTTTTTGTTAAGAAAATGARTAATTGGTGAATTAGAAACTATATTTTCCTTCTAAAAATACACAGAATGAGAAAAATTTCTGAATGATGTTGTCGGGGGAAAAATTCCAACTTCATAAACTCTGGCTTGACTGACCATTAGGATGTAATTTGATGATACTAAATACAGAAATTGAAAGAAGAAAGGATGAACTCACTATAGCTAGCAGGTGATTAAAGCAGATGAAAATATGGCATCTCTTTGTTCTCTGTAATATAGTTCTGAAACAATGCTTATGATTTGGGATGAACAAATAATTTTTAAGTCATAGTTCTGAAGTAGTATTAGAGGCATTGTAAATAACTGTTGTCTTTTTGATAACATTTGTATAGTAGAGTTCTCCTTATCAGTTAAGCAAGTTTGAGGTTTAGTACCGTTCAACTTGATACACAATTTGGTTGTGTTTAAAGTGGTTGAGTTTAAAAATAAGGGTTGATTTTCAAGGAGCCATTACAAAACATTTAAACTGTTTTCTGCTAGAATTTGTTCCCATTCTGACTAACTTTTGAAGCTGTTTCTAAACAATTTTACCCTCTTTCATAACAGTCTTTCTTCAACGTATTCTTGTGTTGTATTAAAACCTGTTGTCGTGAGAATATTTTTGATGTCATAATGAGATAGAGTTTAATGGAAGTTTCAATTTTGACTTATTCTGCAAGCTGATTTTACACTTTAGCACAGAAAGCAAACTTATGTGCAGCTAACAAAAGTAAATGTCTCAGTCACACAGGTAATAAATATATTGCTTAAAAATCACTCTGTTTGAGAACAGTGCAACATAAATGTACAGAACTGGATTGCTGAACCCTGTAAACTTATGTAACTCCATTAGAGACAGCAATGCCAGTGTAGAACAGCTGAGCATTTCTCTCAGAAATAGATGTCACGTAGTAGCCAAGTGGGGGATTAAGTGCCAGGTCATACGAAGCACTAATGGTGATGTCTTCCCTAATTTGGTTTATAGTAAAGAGTTGCACTTCACTTCTATCCAGCTGCTTCTTGTCTTTCTGTAAAGGTCTTCAAGTCCACTTCTTTCTGCCTGGAAAAATTATTTTGGTTCTGGCTTGTACATATAATTCTGAGGTGTTCTACTCCTGAAAATTAGTTGAATTCAATCTGGCCACTTGCCTGTCCATCTGCAGCATTCTTTAATGGCCATCTTGGCCACTGACTAGAGATGTCTGGTGCATACCCAACCCATCTCTCATAGTCCTGTGATATTATCTTGGTATAGCTCTTCCCATTTAATTGGTATTTCTTGTTTGTTTGACATCACAACTGCTTGTTTTGTACCTGAATTTTTGCCTCAGCTGAAGATACTCTGAAGGTTGTATCATGTTTCATAGAGGCATAAAATCATTAATGTAGGGAAAGGCGTCCAAGATTGAGTCCAGCCTATGACCAAACACCACTATATCAACTAGACCATAGCACTAAGAGCTATGTCCAGTTGTTTCTTGAATATCTCTGGGGATGGTGACTCCACCAGGTTCCTGAGCAGCCCATTCCCATTCTTGACAACCCTCTCAGTGAGAAATTCCTCCTGATTTTGGTGGTGCAGCATTGTATCTGTCTGTCACACTTAGCTGATCCTGATTCTTTTAAAAGCCTTTTTAAATTGAACTGTATTTTTCCTCCTTTCCCTCCAATTTTTTGTTTTTATACATATTTGTAAGAGATATCTGCTCTTTTTCTTCCTCAGAAAATGGAGTACAGTTATTAAATTCCTTTGTTCTGGAAAATACCCCACTTTTCCCTTTTCTGCAGCACATCCAAAATAACCATGTAAGGGAGAAAAGGAATTTTCTGCTAACCATATCAGGATACCATCTGTCCTTGTGTCCACTATTATATTTACTCTGCTTAATGGAATTGATTTGCCCCCAAATATCTCTTTTCTGTCGCTCTCACATATATGCTGGTGCCTCTGTCAAATCCCCTTTTGTCCCCTTCTGGTTGTATTTCGCTGGTGGACCCAGTCTTGGAAGCACTCTGCTGCTAGAGCAGAAGGAGCAACAGGGCCTGATTGCCCACTTGACCTCTTGTCATGGGTGAGCTCCTTCTTGGTTCCCTGCTGATTGCTGAAATCACTGGTAGGATGACAAATTGTTGTGTCCTGGCCCCAAGGCCTTAGGTTTAAACCACTCTCGACTGCCTGGCTTCTGAACTTGTGAATTCCATTCTCATGTTGCTGCTCAGTGTGTTGGGCTATCAGAAGAGAGGTGCAGATAATGTGCTCCCCTTGTTGAATCTGATTACAGAGTGCTCTGTAGCTGTAGCTTTACCTGCTGCCTTGATTTTGATTTGTCTTACCTGATTGATAAAGGCTATCCCTGTTCCTGGATTTGGACCAAGTACCTATTTCCAAGATAGGCTGTGGTAGCATAAAGCTCCTGGTGAACTCCCAAAAAGCCTCTCATTTGCTGTCTGGTACAACTCTAGGAGAAAGGCCCCAGTGAATAAATGACCTATTCAGCCACGCTGACCACTCTGTCCCTGTGTCTCCTCGCCTCTTCTCCATTCTCATGGAACATCTCCTCCCTCATGATTAATTGGACTGTGGTATGCCTTTTTCTGATAATTAAATTTTAACATTCAGGCACTGTAATAATTTATAAACATCCTGAGCTGGAAATGCAAGCAGATATTTTAAATCAGTAGAATTTTCAGACAATTCAGAAGAGTTAATATTTCAGTGTGGGCCATACACAAATAAACAAAACACAGGAAGGCCTGTAAGTCAAGTTAAATGTGATACTGATCTGTACTTGGCAGTTCTGAAAGTAGAAATGGATTATCAGCACATCAGATTATAGGTACTCGAGGAGCAGGTATTTAGGAGTATGAAGAAAGCTCCACTAGGTGTATGGGCCCCTGTCAGGTGTTATACCTACTGTATATAGTATTAAACATCAGGAAACCTGAAAATAAAAAATTGGTTTTTTTCCCCTATGTTTTGTTCTCAGTGTAGATGTTGGTGAATGGTGCATGGCCTTAGGCTTATCCTCTTTTACAGAAAATTGTCTATCAGTAAGTGTGAAAATGAAAAATTTCTTATCCAATAGTAAAACTCTAGGTAGTAGTGGATATTTGTTAATGCTCAATACTTAGAAATTATGTTGAGCTTCATAGTGTCATTCTCTAAATAATTAATTGTAAACAAAAGTCTTTAGAGATTGCTTTGGAAAGCTAGTTGCTGTAATAAAATTAATCCAGCATTTGTTTCCAGAGTTTCTAAAGGAATAAAATACTGAATTTTACTTAAGTATAATGAACTAACACATGAAGATTGTTGAATAGCATAAAGGATATTTTAATAATAATTTTCATGTGAAAATGTGTTTTTTAGGGAAAAAAAATCAAATTCTTGCCTTCTGTGCATTTTATCTCAAAGGAAGACTGATAGACCACCTTTTTGGGAGGAGATGCTATTGGCAGGGGACATTCCTTTTACAGCTGCAGACCACATTTATCCCTTCCCTGCTCATTGTGCTGTGCCCCTAATGCCCTGGCCCAGGTATTTAGAAAGACTTGCAATGAGCCATGTAGCTGAAGGACAACTGTCTTCCTTCCACCTTTTCTGTGATGTCAAGAAATCCTGACCTAAAAGTCTAGGCTTGTTTCTATGTTTCTTATCAGTAATACAAAGATCTTGATTGACAGAGCATCATCTATTTGTGAGATTTTCCATAAGGAAGCAAAAGATCTTTTTGGATAAATGGATGTTTTTTTAAAATTTAAATTGAATAAGAAAGATGGGCATACATAGGTTTTGAGGTTTGGGTCTATTTTTTTCTGTACATGGCTGTCTACTTTTGTGTTTAGTAAGACATTTGTGATAGTATACTCTGACTGTGATCAGGTTTTATGAAAGGCAGTTTTAAGTAGCTTTGAAGTGCTTTCCTGTATCATTGTATTCTTATATTGTGCTAAGGAGAAGAAATTTGTCCTGTAAAACAAGCTCTTCCTGTCTATTAAGTTGGGTATTTTATTTTGTCTTAAATTGATCATAATATGTAAATTTTAAATGCTGATATATAAATATATCTCATTTTTTGGACATTATTTGGTCAACTGGAAGAAAAGGGGAAAAATTAATGCAATACCTATTGTACCAAAACATATAATTGTTTTAAACTATCATAGAGGAAGTATTTCTACATAAAATAAGTAATGATAATGCTTGCAATTTTTTAATGTTTCTTACTGATTTTTATAGGCTGAACTTTTCTGTTTGCTGCACTTTTTACTGTTTTTTGGTATATGTTACTACTTCCTTTGTGAAGTGATTCTTACCTACCCACAGAGAGCAAGGATGGGTCAGGCTCATTGGTCCCCATCTTATAAATCATTAGCGGGTTATGCTCTAGCATTTCTTGTTGGCACTGTCCTTGTGTGGTTCATTCCAGAGACAGGCAGCACTGACAAAGTCTGGGGATGCCTCTGGAGGCTCTGGTGTTTCAGGCTGGTGTTCAGGCAGCAGTGCCCTGGGAGCACTGGGAACACAACAGTTCACCTGAACAAGGCTGAACACGGTGCTCTGACCCAGGGACCCCCACATCAAGTCTGAAATGGAGGTTTACCAGTCATAAGATTGATGTTTGTGTATGATGTGTAGTGATGGTTTTTTCTCATAGGTATCAGCTCTCGTTTTGATGTAAAATTAGGGAAAATGACCCATGCACATTTCTTGAGGTATTTTCATAGAATGATAGGCTATGGTTTTCTGTGCTGTAAAATAATTTGCACTCAATTCTAGTGTTAAGGTGAAATACACATTTGTAATTAGAATAGCATTCTATCCCAACTAAATTGCTGTCAGGAGCAGATGACCGAAGAAGTACAGCTGACCATGCGAGAATTTGCAGCTTTCCAATCCCTAACACCTGGTTTGGGGTAAACAGTATTTCTCAGACAAACTTGCAGCCACAAACAGTGTGGAGCAGGAATTGTTGTTTGTATTCCATGTAGCTCAAAACACCAAAGCTAGCGTAGGGTCTGACTTGCTTCACCTTACCATAACTAAGCAATCCGATAATTATTGACATAAGGTTATTGCTGTTGTTGGTACTAACTTACTCTGTTGTGGTTCTTCAGATCAATGCACACAGTATTTCAGTAGGTTTTCATTAATAATTAAGTTACTGTTCTGTATAAAAAGTGTTAGCTGGCAATCTCAGTATCCTTAGAGTATGGTTCTGTCTGTCCCTCTGAAATGATATGCTGACTGAAAATAGAATAAAGCATGKTTTTTTTTTTCTGTCATGTGATAGGAATTGCTATGTGCAGTTAGAGTAGAGCTGGAAAAATATGAATTACTCAAATAAGCAGTTTATGGCTCTTAGTATTAAGCAGTTGTACTAAAAAAGCTGCAGGGATTTTTAAATCATTTTAGAAAGCATTTACAAGCATGCTTTGTAGGGGTTCACGCTCTCATTTAAAAACAGAGAGTGCAAAGCTTGTTTTATCTACCTGCCTCCAATGTTTGTAACCTTATTGCTTTTCAATTTTCAGAAACTTACTTGAGAAGGAGCGATTTATTTTCGCTAGAACTTTAAATGTATTCATTCGCTCCAAGGTTCTTCAATTTCTGCTTGCATTTCATTGAAGTGCTTTTAAGTTGCTTTTGCTTATTAGTACAGACTTTTTTCGCTGTGTTCCTATGTTAATAGTGGGTCAAATTCTCAAAGATAAAATCTGTTACAGCTATTCCATTTCTTTAAAAATAGTGAGGTTTATAGTAATTTGATGGAGCTGGAATTCAGGCTGCTGTAAGGCATATGTTATGATGAAATATTCAGTTGCATGCATTTTATTTTTGCATTTCCCATAAGATATGAATGCCCTTCTTTTAGGGAATGAGTTGTGCTTGAATTTGAATTGAATTTGTTGCTGTTCAGTGCTTTTAGTAAGGAGCAAGTCAATAATGAGAATTTAAAGATGCTGTCTGGATGTGGCATTGCACATGGATTTATTTTTCACTTGGAGTTTTCGGTGAGGTTTCCACTGCTAAATCATAATACCCTTGAAAATCCTTTATGATTTATACTTTTTGCAGATTGTAGTGCTGCATAACTTGAGACTGGAACACTGCCTGAAGTGAAAARCATTATGGTGCTTCTGTGCACAAGGACAAAAGTCAAGGGCTGTTTTGAGTGTGGGGTTTGACCTAGTGTTCTGTAATTGCTTATTATAATGACCTGATCCTAAGTGTGAGATTTATTTTTTTTACAGTACCTTTTAAACTACATTGTCCCACTTCTCTAACCAAAACTACGGCACTACTCATGCAAGACAGTGCATATAATGTTTAGAAAAACCCCAAACCCTCTGTTTTCAAGTAATTTTTKATATGAACAAAGAAGTTGAACACTAGACACCATTAAACCGCCAGGGAAACAAGTCTTTGGGATCCAATAGATGAGGCTGTTTGCGGGTACCAGGAGGGGGATTATAGCTTTGTGATCAGAAATTACCAGTGGCATCACCAAAGGCAATAAAAATATAGAAGGTTAAAACCTTTGGTGAAGGGCATTTCAGTGATAGTTGTGATTTTGCTAATGAGATTGCACATGGTTTAGTTGTATTTTTTTGCAATGTTTCGTTAGAGTTTTGTGAGTCTCTGTACCATGAAACTCCTTCAGAAAAGGAAATTTTATTTTGTTTTTTTAATCTGAGGAGGAAAAAAGCCAAAAGTGTCCTTGATACCTGCAGATATGTAAGTAGTACTAAAAACAAGTTGCCCAACCTATGGAAAACCTATGTTTTTTTCCTCTTTCATTAAGTAGCATGCACATTTGTGAAAAATTTGAATTAGAATAAGTTAAAAGTGCTTTTTGTGATATTTTTAAGTTAATTCCTTGCTATATAAAGATAAGTGAGGCTGGGGGGGGCGGGTTGGGTTTTTTACATCTAATGTTGCTTCAGAACTTTTTTGGTTTTCCTTTTTCTTTTCAATTGTAGTCTAAAGCCCGTCCTTTTGGGATTTTGTGGCTCAGGTAACAGAATGGGGTATGCTATTTCAGGCATAAAATTTAGAATAAATTTAGAATAAAGTGCATAAAAGGCATAAAATCTAGAATAAACGTCTGGACTTTTGTTCAAACAAACAAAAGAACACCATGGCCAAAGTCTTAAATCTGCTCTTTCAGTTACAATAACTTTTTGAGCTTTGTAGCTCATCTGAACACTTGGCTGTAGACACTTTTCTTTAGTCTGGAGCTTAGAGGCTTTTGCTTGGTGTCAGGAGAACAATTCTGTGCCTTTTTCATATTTCCCAGCCTTGAGGGCAAGCCAGCACAACTTCCTCTGTTGCCTGGTTCTATGCTGATGGAGGACGGGTCTAGGTTCTGTCCTCAGTTAGAAAAGAAGATCCCCTGCTGTTTCTTCGTTGTTCATTTTTGTTGCTTCTTCTTAATTTTTAAGATACGCAAGTTAAACTAATCAGAAGACCTTTTCTTTTTTTTTTTTTTTTTTTTTTATGTGT
>JACDOX010000037.1:936225-1018213 GCA_014549065.1 Cardinalis cardinalis | reverse complement strand
GTTTTATAGTTCTGCTGTCTGTATATCTAGGAAGTATGGGGAGAATTGTTGGAGTTCTTGAAGCAATGCAAAGATTGCGTTAACCCCGCCTACTGCATGGACAGTTTATTCACTGACATACGCAGATACTGACACACATACTTATCTGTTCTTCCTGGTTAAAAACCAAGACCTGCTATGTTGTGGTGCAGTTGAAACATCCCTTAGGATATATCTGGTTATATTAAAACTTTCATTGGATTCTCGTGGTTTTTCTGCTTTCACAGCCTTCTTGAACTGCTTAGCTCCCTGGGCCCCCCAGATTGCTGGCTGCCCTGCCCTGAACTTTTCTATTCAGCTGACTTACTAGCGGGGAAGTCAGTGAGTTTATGTGGTGAGGCACCTTAGACCTTAGGAGACGCAAAATGTTTACTAGATAAACTGTCAAAAGTGAAATTGTATCTGGGCAACCATCAAGATTCCAGTCCAGAATAACTAGTGTTTGCATTTTTGATGTTTCTGAAATGAAATATTTAAGAACATGTAGTGTTTGGAAAGGAGAGATCTGAGATATATTTTTTGTTCCAGTTGAATTTCTTGTGATATATATACTCTGTGTGTTATTTTCCAACAGAAAGATCTCTTCAGKTTTTTTTTTTTAAGTCTGTGCTTTGAACTATTCCAAATAAATTTGAGGTTTTTTTTAAAAATTAGTTTTTAAGTGTGCTTTCCCCCCAGTATATCTATAGCAACAACATGGATATAAAGACACAGCTTTCATTAGAAAAATTAGGTGTTTAAGGAGAACAGAAAAACTACCCTACTCTTTAAGATCTGTAAGAATATCATGACTTACACTGCATTTGTGCAGTTACATCCTTACTAACATGAGGTCTCTTATTTGTGTGATGGAAACAAGCCCGATTGGTGAAGTAGCTTTTAGAGTACCTAGGTATGTTTTTATTGGGATTTAACTGATAAACAGAATGGCTTTTCTCTTAATATACTATTATTTCATGTTTGCAGGTAATATATGCTTTGAACACTAAAAATGATGAACATGAAGCAGCTATTCAAGCCCTTAAGGATGCTCATGAAGAAGAAATCCAGCAAATTCTTGCAGAGACCAGAGAGAAGATCTTGCAGTATAAAAGTAAAGTGGCAGAAGAAATGGATCTCAAGAGAAAGATTCAGGTTTTGGAAGAGTCGCTGGAAGATCACAAAAAGATGAAACATCAGGCCTTGACAGAATTTGAAGCATATAAGGATAGAGTTGAAGATATGCAGCTTTGTGCAGAAGCTCAGCATGTCCAACGTGTAGTGACCATGTCAAGGGAAGTAGAAGAGATCAGAAAGAAATTTGAGGAAAGGCTACGAAGTTTCATACAGTTGCAAGTACAGTATGAGAAGGATAAGCGTACAGCTCTGGAAGAATTAAAAGCTGCCCACAGGCTTGAAATTCAAGAACTTCTGAAGACTCATCAGAGTCAGAATGCTACTTTAAGTAAGGGGCAAGAGAAAATGGAGGAATTGCATAGACTGGAGCTGGAAGACTTAAACAATAAGGTTGAAGAGTTAAGGCTGGAAAAAAAAAAGCTCATTGAGGACTATGAAGGCAAACTCAGCAAAGCACAGTCCTTCTATGAACACGAACTTGACTCTTTGAAAAGATCTCAGCTTTTTACAGCAGAAAGTCTACATGCTTGCAAAGAGAAAGAAGTGGAGCTAAGAAAAGAATTTCAGAACCAGGAAAGTATGTTACGGAAGAATCTGGGGAAGCTTAAAACTGAATTGCAAATGGTCCAGGATGAAGCTGCTAGTCTACGGGAAAAATGCCAAAAACTTCAGGTGGCTCTTGGTACTGCAGAAAACAATGTTCAGGTGAGACTGATATATTGTTCCCAAGGCTGTGCATTTTCTTTTCCTGTAAAAGCAGTGTTTCCATGTGGCTGTTATTAGAGTGTGTAAACCTAATTTTCTGTCACTCATACATGCTTGTCATCTTCTTCAATTTTTTTTCATTTCTTTCTACTTTAAGTTTAATTGTTTAATTAACAATATTTTCACAAGCAGCAGCTGAAATACTGCATACTCTTTCAGTATGTTACTGGATTTGGCTCAGGTAGGGTTAATTTTCTCTATAGGAGCTTGTGGGGTGCCATATTTTGGATTTGTTGGAAACAAATCCAGACATATTGGAAAAAGTGTTGGTAATTCAGGAATGGTTTAGTTACTGCTGAGCTGGGCTTACAGCGAGTCAAGGTTGTTTTGGCTTTTTACCCCACCCTTCCAATGAGGAGGCTGGGGGTGTAAAGGAGCTGGAATGGAGCACAGCCAGGACAGCTGAACACAGGGATATTCCATGTTATATGATATAATGCTCAGCATATAAATCTGAGGGAAGGAGGAAGGAGTGATGGTGTTTGCCTCCCCAAGTCAGCATTATGCCAGATGGAGCCCTGCTTTCCTGAGGACAGCTGAATGCCTGCCTGCTCATGGGAAGTGGTGAATGAATTCCTTGTTTTAATTGCTTTTGTGTGTGTGGCTTTTGTTTTATCTATCAAACAGTCTTCATCTCAACCCACAAATTTTTCCACTTTTACCCTTCCAATTCCCTTCTCTGTCCCACTTTGGCAGCAGTGAGCAAGTGGCTGTGCCGTACTTAACTGCCTACTGGGTTAAACTCCAGCACAGTTTTATTTAGTGCGTTGAGTTGATCCTGGCTGCATGCCAAGTGCTCACCAAAGCTGCTCTACCACTTTTCTCCTCAGCTGAACAGAGGAGAGAGGCTGTAATGAAAGACTTCTGAGTTGAGATAAGAAGAGGGAGAGATCACTCATCAGTTACTATCATGGGCTAAACAGACTTGACTTGGGAGGAAGGGTTTATCACCAATTTATTACCAAATTTGTTACCAATCAAATCAAAGTAGGATAACGAGAAGTTAAACCAAATTTTTAAAGAGCACTTTTCCCCCACCCCTTCATATTTCTTGGGCTTAACTTTATTCCCAACTCTCAAGTTCTCTAACCACTTCCCCTACATTAATGCAGGGGGATAGTAAAGGGGGCTTGCTGTCAGTTCATCACACATCTCTATCTCTACCTCTTCTGCAAGGGGCTTTAGGAGGTGAGTTTATGGAAAGCTGCAGTGAAGGTGAAACCGGTTGTGTGTTGATCGTTCCTGCAGTAAAGCAATTTTGTTCCCAAAGAAGAGGAAGAGTCTAGTGCAGTATCTGCAACAGATTTTAAAGTCAGGTCCTGCTCTGATCATTGTGGATGGATCTGGTGTCTGTTTCATTACTCATGCTGTACAGTGTTTTCCCCAATTCTCTCTTCTGCTTTAGTTTCTGAAGTTACTCTTTACTGTTTCAGTAACTTAAATTATAAGAAATCTGTATTTTCTTTTGAACCAGAACAATATTTCCTTTTTCCTCCTGCATGGCTGAAACACATTACACTCTCCAAGATATGCTGTTGTGAATCAGTACATCTGATTTAAGGCATAAGAAAAGTTTTGAATCATAGAACTATGGAATAGTTTGTCTTGGAAGAGACAGTAAAGATCATCTAGCACCAAACTCTCTGCCATGGGCTGCCTTGCGCTAGATCAGCTTGCTTAGAGTCTCATCCAGCCTTGAACACCTCCAGGTATGGCAGGACCGCAACCTCTGTGGGCAACCTGTTCCAGTGCCTCACCACCCTCAAAGAAAATAATTTCTTCATACTATCTAATCTAAACCTATGCTCCTTCAATTTAAGGCAACTCCCCCCTGTCTTACCACTACATGTCTTTGTCAAAAGTCCTTTTCCAGCTCTTTTCGGCCTTCTTTAGATACTGGAAGGCTGCTCAAAGGTCTCCCCAAGAACCTTCTCTTCTCCAGGCTGAACATTCTTTCAGCCTGTCTCGATAGGAGATCCAGCGATCCAGCCCTGTGATTGATTTAGTGGCCTCCTCTGGACTTTTTCCGAAAGGTTCTTGTCTTTCTTGTGTTGGGGCTGCCACAGCTGGACACACAGTAGTGCGGGTGGGGTCTAAAAAGAGAAGAGTAGAGGGACAGAATCACCTCCTGTGACCTGCTGGCCATGCTGCTTTTGATGCATCCCAAGATGCACCACATCTGGGCTGTGAGTGCACATTGATAAGTCATATTGAACTTTTCATTCCAGAGTCCTTCTCCCCAGGTCTAGTCTCCACCCAGCCTGTACTTGTGCTTGGGATTGCCCCAGTCCACGTGCAGGACCTTGCTCTTGGTGTTGTTGAACTCTATGAGGTTTGCCCATTCCCACCTCTCAAGCCTGCCAAGGTCTCTCAGGATGACACACCCCTTCCCTTCTCTCCAGCAAGTTGAGTGCACCACATCACACAGCTTGGTGTTGTCAGTGAGCTTGCTGAGGATGCACCCAATACCACTGCCCATGCTGCTGAGAAATGTGCTAAAAAGTGCTGGTCCCAACAGCGACCMTGGGAATGTTTGAGAGAAGTAATTGCCTGGCTCTCATTTTATGTATCTCCACACGTAGCTTAATTTGAGTCAGTAGTAAACACCCAGAGTTGCAGTGAAGGGCACTAAACTGCTGTGAACACATAATGTATTCTTAAATGTGAAAAACTCTCAGATGCCAGCAACCAGGTTTCTAAAGTAGACCCCCAGACTCTGTGGACTATTTTATGGGATTTTTTTTTCATGTACCTTTTTGAATAGTGACACATTTCTCTTATGCATTACTGTCATGCCATGTACCCATTATCTTGTTCTTCAAAAAGTATGTTTGAAGCATTACATATAATAGACAATGAATATGGGAATAATATTGCACTATTTCAGCTTTTGTGTGAATAAAATTTGTTTGCTGAAAGATCTCTTCTGTACCTTTTAACCTAATGTTCATTTAAATTGACATGATTGTATATGATGGTAACAAGTATTATGTGTTTCCTCTAGGTTCTTCAAAAACAGCTAGATGATGTGAAGGAGGAGGAGATGTCATTGTTAAGCAAACACAAAGAAGTGGAAAGCGAGCTTGCAGCTGCTAGAGAGCGCTTACAGCAGCAGGCCACTGATCTTGTTCTCAAAGCCAGTATGTATGTCAGTAACTTAATCTGGAAACAAACTTCATCCTTTTATTCTAGCCTTTTCTTTTTCTGTCAACCTCATGCAGCTTTAGAGTGCCTAAAGACTGTTTAATGCTTTCCATAGAATTTTCCAACGAGTTTTGAGAGTTTTTAAACTTTTTCGCTATCACATGCATTGTACTTAAATTTCCTTTTTTGTGCATTTGTCCAAGTGCTGTACTTTGTATGGCATGTACGTATCTTGCAGGCCTTGGAACTGCACTTACACAGAACAATTCTGCTCTGCATCTGTTCTCCTCATAATAACTGAGACATGCTTCCTGTTCTTCCACCTTTTTTCAGTTGTCTTTTCTTTTTGCTGATGCTGTGGTACTTTCCTTTATACCTACTGTCTGAAGATTTGCAGCTTATTGAATAATAAGTTCTTTAAAGTTTTCTCTATAGCTGCTTTCGTTGCTCCTTTGTAGTTGCTGTCATGTGGAAAGGCACAAAAAATAGCTTAAGACCTGACTGTACACATGCAGGTTTCTTTTCCCTCTTTGGCATTTTCTCCCTTATGTGCTCAGTAGTAGGCATGGGCCCCAGTACTTGAACTTGGACAGCTATATGATAGGTAGGGTTCTAGGGCATAAAAAGGGGCCCCTGGCTTATTTTTGTCTTTGTTGAATTAGACTAATTATAGCAATTCTTGATTGTTTTCCACACAAATTAGCACAAGCCCAAGAGTAGTCTAGGCCATATGTTGGAGGAGTATAGCAACCAGCAGGATCCCAAGACTGCAAGATCCTATTGGATCAAACAGCTAAAAGGAATAGGCTTGCTGCTGAGAGAATGTAAAATGGGCATCTGACCCTCCAAAAGGTGTTTTGTGAGGCAGTCATAGAAAAATTCATGACTGTATGAGAGCCCTGTTCTCATACACTCTAAAGCTGTTGCTGCTTCGTTCCTTAGGCAGAAGCATGAGATGGTTTCACCAGGCCACCGCAAATGTAGTAGAAATAAATACCCAGGCTGTTTTTCTGTATTACTGATAGCATGGAGTCAGCTAGCCTGTGATTAAGGCCAGCCCTGGTGTCCTTTGGCGCTGGGCTTTTCAGCTTTACCAGAAGTCCCAGTGTGTCCGTGCTGTTGCCAAGCTCAGTAGTGCTGTCAGCGGTACCTCTTTGTTTTAGAGCATCACTGTGCAACAAGATCCAGGATCCCTGTTTGCAGTTGTGCCACCAAACCATTGCCACGTGGGGTACTTGGGTACCAGCCTGTTTGGAAATGATTTCTGACACTGGCCCACTGCGAATGGGAAAGCTGTCTTCTGTGTTGGTATTGCTAGGACAAGAGCTCTAGATCAGTGTCTGTGTGTGCTTACAATGAAATATGTAGGACATACTTGTATGAAAAAATGAAAATTCTCATTTTTTTATTATTATTATTGCTAGATTATAAAATTGAGGTTGAAAATACCTTTCTTAAATGGCTGAACTTTTCAAATAAGGATTTTAAAAAAATGTTACAGAACCTAAGCATACCCTTTGTCCTCAGTCTTCAGTTTTCAGCTTTACAAACAAAAATGTCAAAAAAAGTTCTAGAATTTTCCAGGGCTTAGTACAATTAGAAGTGTGCATTTTTAATGAAATTACTATTAATTTTGAGGCATTTTTAATTTCCGAATTTCATTATATATCTCATAGCTCTTCCCTTCACATCTGTGTCCACAGGCAACAAACAGTTTCCTTTTTGGCACATCTTGCTTTTTATAACAAATGGAAATAAATAATGAGGCTCAGTGATTTTGTCGTGTGAGAAATTGCATATACTCCACTTTCATAGCTATTCCTTTGTGACTTAAGTTTAAAAGCAATGCTTTGTTATAAAACTGAACTCTCATTCAACCTGTCATTTTTGAAATTTATAATAAAATGAGAAGGGAAACAAGTCTTTTCTAGAAACTGGGACTACAAAAAAACCAGTAGAAAATTATTCAGAGTAAATAATACCTCTCATCTTTCAGTTGGACCAAACTAGAAGCATCCTCTTTTTTCTAAACCATCTTCTATTCGCTCCCAAAATACCAGAAATGTCACTCCTTTAGTCAGTTACCTACAATAATATATAAATCAAGAAGAACAGACAGAAATTTCTGAAGTCATAAACCTTTGTTAGCTGGTTATGTGAAGGACAGATGATTATATTTTGTAGTTTGAAATTGTACTTATTTTGTTTTTTTTCCAAAAATAAACATAAAGAAATTAAAAGGAAGCCTCCAACCTGCAAGGATTTAGATCATACTTTAGTATTTACTATAGAGAGAGTTTTGTTATATCTTTTAGTCATATCCCTTTAGCAAAATAAAGTGTAATTTCCTAAGTTTTACAGCAGATAAAACTATGTATCTAGTCTGCCAGCTAAATTATGAGTTTGATAAAACAATGACATGTTTATCTTTAGACATCAGTGTTCTGCTTTCTGATGTCAGTCTTATTCTAGGATAGAAATATGCAGGTTTAGGTGGGATCAGTTCTTCAGTGTTCTTACAATTGCCTGCTTCTGCTTTCCTTTGGGAGTCAACGTGCAACTTTGAGTGAGGAAAATTGAAACGAAAGGCGCCCCAGCACCAAGTGCTCTGCTGTCGTTGGGCATTTTACAATAAAACTAAACAAGTGAGAAGTGGAGAGGAAGATAAGTATTGCAGTGAAGATAGGGGAGATCCATATGCAGGCTTCCACTGGAGTGGTGCTATCACTGGAATGTAAATGTGCACTTCAATTGCATGAAACCAATGCTATGAGGTTTTAAAGAGCTGTTTTGTTTTTAGGTCACATTGGAATGCTTCAAGCTACTCAAATGACTCAAGAAGTTACAATCAGAGACTTGGAATCAGAAAAGTCTAGATTAAAGGAAAAATTGTCCCAGCTGGAAGAGGAAAGAAATTTATTGCAAAGCAAAACACAGAGTCTGGATGAGCGACAAAGGCAGCAAATTCTGGCATTGGAGAAGGTTAAACAGCTTATTGGCTTTAGTTGAATAAAACAAAAAACACTAGGATTCTCAGACAAGAAAATATTATCAAATTTTTGTTTGATATGACCAGACTAGGACCAGTATGTTTCAAGTATATCTCATGTAGCAACAAAGAATGACTAATGTAGAGTGTGAAGTTAGATTAAAGGGAAGGCAGATGAAATGCTTCTTTGTTAGAAGATTGTCCAGTGCAGTCAGACTGCTTTGGACAGTCTTCCAACAATTTCATTTGATTTATGACCTTGTGTGTGTATGCCTAGTATCTAAATTATCTAAGGAAGGACAAATGTGAAATGATTAAGGAGCAGTTTAAAAAGCTATTTGCTGAAAATGCATTGAACATGTTTGAAAATACTAAACAGAAATTCTGTATAGGCTTGATACCCGATCGTTGTTTTCCTAGATTAAATAGAGGAAAAATTAGGTTTTTAATAAGTATGTATTGTTTTGCATGGATCTTTTAAAATTACCTTTTTGATTACTGAATCACATAGTCAGTGCTTAGTGTTTGCTCAATTTGTTTTATACGGAAGTTAATTTTTTGCAGATTTATGTCATCAGTAATGTTTTTGTATTTTTTTWATTCCTTACTGTTCAGATTTTTTTACCATTGAATAGATTTTTTTTCCTGTACTTTGTAGAAAGTAAATGAAGCAAGGGAAACACAACGTGAATATTATGAGAAGGAGCTGGTAAAATTACAAGCAAGATTGGAAGGAGAGGCTGCACAGTTAAAGGAGGCTCATTCCAAGACCTTGGAAGAATTGGCATGGAAACACCATACTGCAATTGAGGCTGCACACAGTAATGCTAATAAGGATAAGAAGAAACTGCAGATGGTATGTTCTTATTTTCTTAGTAATCAAGCAAAAAGCAACTGTTACAGTTTGCATCTTGTGCTGCATGGTTTTGTTTTATGGCAAACTTAATTTGGAATTACCTGCAAGCCTCTAAAGAAACTGCTTAGTGTTTAGAAAAATAACAAATATCTTGGGGAAAAAAAAAAAGCCCTTGTGCTGTCATTTGTCTGCATTACAGAAGGTAAATTCTCCATTTATACAAATGTATTTTCAAGTATAATGGTTTTGTTTTCCTGGGATTTGTGACCCACTTTCAGAAGGACTGGTATATCAAGATCTGTTCTTCTGAAGGAGATGAAAGATTATGTTATTATAACATTTATTTAAAATTTTCATTGACAGTTCAGAAGTACAGAAAGATATTTTATTAGGACTGATATTTTATTAAGCTCTAAGTTTACTCAGATGATAACAGCTGTTCTAAGCATGCAACATAAAATTATGTACTGTACAGCAGCTCACTCTCCAGCAACTATACATTTACCTTTGACTGGAATCTTGAAACTGAAAGGCTTTTTTTGTTTCACAAATCTGGCCTTTACTTTCTCAGGATGAGGCCAATTTTTAAATTATTATTTCCTAATCTGATTGTATGTGTTACAGACAAATTTTGCCTTGCACAGGAAATACAGGATTAAGTCTTTAATTCGAGGCTTTGTTGTATTTCTTATGATGTATTCACAGGAAACATACCAAGAACCATGGTTGTAGTTAGTGATGTGCATCTCAGATAGATTTGGTTTGGTTTTGTAAATTTTTCTACTACTATGTTGTTTCTTAGGTCAATTTTTAATAAATCCGAAATATTTCTTGTCACCCAGTAATTGAAGTAGCTCTCAGGCATATATACATGTGATCTTTCAGGTTTACTTTCTTTAAAACTTTAAACCTGTTATTAAGACAGTGTCTCTTAGAGTTTCTGTATATGTTTTTCTTTTATTTCAGTAAGATGTGGGGTTCTTTTTCTTTTGTTTTGTTTGTTACTGAAATAATGTGGAGAATAAAACAAAAGGAGATCACAAACTTTTTTTCTTAAATCACTGAACTAGTTTAAATAGGGAACACCTCTCTAAGTGTGAGAAATATGAAATTATTTTAACAAGGAAAAACTAGCTATGGAGAGATGTTGAGATCGAGATCTCAGTCAATCTTAATCCGATTTCACTGATGTTAAATCTAATCAGATTTCACTGTCTCCTCTGTCAAACCTGTCTCACTAAGCACATGCTGTGGKGATCAAGTAATCCATGAAATACAACAGTCAAGCTTAAATGTGGAGCAGAGTTGAATTTTGTATGAGGAGGAAGCATGGTACCAGGAGCCTTGGGATAGAGGACGTGAGGATTCATTGGGATTGGAAGCCTGGGAAATGCATCTGGGGAACAGAAGAKAATTCAGCAGAATTGGAGTAGGACTCAAAAAATAGCTCATATATTTCTTTTTGCTTCAGTATTTCCATCTATAAAATGAGCTGTAAAAATGGCATCAGGAGGATTATGAAAATAGAGTTGCTAATAATTTTGCAGTACCGCACAGCTGTACTGACAAGTGTCATCAGAGAAATAATTGCTCTGTTATCAGAATAGGGTCTAAATAGCASCAGTGGGATTTTGCAGACAGCAGATTTCAGCATGAACAAGACAAATTGATCAAGTTTCACTGAGCAAGGAGCATTTATCCCACGTGTTGACTCATGTGGACCCAGTGAAGAATGCAGGCGCTTGTTGAGTTTTACCTTGTTTCGTAATGAGTTTGTGACAGTGTAACCCTCTGTTCTGTCACTCTGACCAACTTTACCATGGATGAAGAGATCATGCAAGCAATGTACACAGGAATCATTTATTGCCTGCCACATACCCTAAAGCAGTGCTAGAACTAACAAACTGCTTAATGTGCTTTCTACCCCCTGTTAAACACTTGAGGTGTCTATGGGTTTGGATGAGGAAGGCTTGGCCTCTGTTGCTTCTTGGAGTTGGCTGGATTGACACTACATTGCTATCTTGCAGCAGAAAGCCTTGGATTTCCTTAGACTTTTATATCTTTTAGTGACTGTTTTTCCTCTTCAATACTATAGTTCTTTCTCCCTGTTTCCCCTAATTTTACCAATATTGTACCTTTTGTTTCAGACTGGCTCTGGTCTATGTATTTTCATGGCTATTTCTGAAATAATACTGATTTTTAGGAAACCTGAGACCAGGTCTGCACAGAGGCACTTAATTGATACTAAGCCTTGCATTTCAGCTGAGCCCCTAGGAAGGAGTTAATTAAAGAGGCTCTAGCTCTGTAGAAAACCTTGAAGCCTTCTATGGCGTGGCTCTGGAGCACCTTGCTTGGAAACCTTAATTTTCTTCACTTAAACTTCGCACTATAATGAGCTGTATAGTATATTTCACTGAAATAGGTAATAAAATTCTCAATTTTAACCTGTTTCCTTTAAAGTATTTTGTGAAAGAAATTGTTCTTCTGAAAATGTATTCTGAATATTAAGGCTGAAGTATTAATTTATAATTTTCCTTAAAACTATGAAAGTTTCTAACATTTGTGTGTATATATACACACACACAACATAGGTTCATGTAAGAGAAATATAATTAATCCAGCAGTTATTTTGAGAATTTGGCTATTACACCATAAACGTTGATGAAAACAGAGGTGTTACTTGTTTCTTTCCATATAATTAAACTTGAAAAGTAATTTGGTTCTACATAAATGTAGTAGATATATGGTGTGGGGCTTTTTTTCATTAATTGTAACATTCTAAAAAACTTCACAGAGCTCAATCTGGATTTTAAGATTTATTCTTTCCTGTGGGGATTATTTGTAGGAAATGGATGGGTAAAGGCTGAAAGACATGCAGATATATCAGTATAATTTTATAGAAAATGAAAAATTCTTCTTTCAACTCAGGCTGCAAAACTGTAAAAGTAGATATATTTTTAAAGCTTTTGATAACTGAGACATAATTGAGAGAAAAGTCCTGTTAGTCTTTATTTTGTGATTTAAGGATGTTAAATTATAAAATAAACTTGAAAATTACATGTGTTGTAAAAGGAAATAAATATTCATGCTCTAACAGTTTAAGGAAAGGGATGAGATCACAAGTGTTTATGCCGCTTAGAATAATTTCCGTGTGGTAGATCTGTACTTTGCAATGACTCTATGGCAAGTATTTAATATTTCTTCCATCCTTCCTGTTTCTGAAGGAGTTGGAGCAGCAGTTTGAGAAGGAGAAACTGCATTTGGAGGATGATAAGAATCAGCTCCGACAGCAGCTGGAAAACATGAAGGAAGAGCTGACGACGAAGCTGACTTCTGCCAATCAGGAGGCAAGGACTAACTTGCTTATTTCACCTACCACATCTCATCAATAGTGATCTTAGACTCCAGGACAGGTCTAGGACTATGCTGTTGAGTGTTTAATGCCTTACTTCTGTTTAGAGTGGAGTATTCTTAAAACATGGCAAGTCAGTTGACTGCTACTGAGCAATGATTTTATTGTCCTTTACAAAATAAACAAAGCAAGAGAGATGTAAACAGCTGATGTAAACAGCTCTTTATTTTTAAATATTTTAATCTTCTCCTTAGGTACACAGACCTCTTCACAAAATACGTCAGGAGAGAGGGAAATTTAACTGGATGTAAACTCATATTTGGTTCTGGTTAACATATCATAAATTCTGGTCAGTTTCCTGACTTGCAAATTGTCTTAATGTATTTTCATCAAAAGATGATATGAAATAATTTTAGTAAGATCCAAATTATTTGCTATGTCATGATATATGCAATTGATGTTAAATGTATCGTATCTCAAGACAGTTTTGATTTTTTTTTTTAGTTGGAAATCACATTTTCACAATACAGTATTTTTAAACTAGAAGTACATTCTACTGATATCAAAAACATCAAACCATTTTTCTCTGGAAGTTTTGCCTTGTTTCAAGAGCATATTTCATCAGCTTTATTGTTCAGCAAGCATGATTTTAGTGTGTGCTTTGAGAGACTTAAACATGAATTTAAGTATTTTTTTTGCAGCAGAATTTTTCATTACTGCTCTCTATACTGTATGACATCTGGAGAGAGCAGGTGTCTCATTCTGGTGACTTGCAAATTGCACAAATACTAAACCAGCTTAAGAAAAAAACTGTATGTTTTTAATATACTAAATAGGGAAGTTTGCCCTTACAAAAGTATAGATTTTATTTGTTAATGTATTATATATTACTCCATTAATAATCTATTGATACATTACTATATTAATAACTTCATAATGTATTTGATTATTATATATTAAGGTATATATTCTGAAAATATGTATTAACATATATTTTCAGAGTAGGACCTACCAGATAGAAGGATATGCCAGAGATTATACACTGCCAGGGTAGCTGGACCTCCTGCTTTTAGAGTTCAGCAGCTCTGCTGATCAGTCATTTGTGAGTAGCTGTTTAAACAGGAGGATTCTTCCTCCGTAGGGGTGCCAATATCTTTGTTTCAGAGCTTAGGGAAGGTGCAAGTTTAGGCTGGAACTGCTCTTTCTCTTTTAACAATGTGGTTGCCTGCATTCAAATTGATGAAATTACAGTGTATTTGTTGTGTATCTTAACAAAATCATACATAGCTTTATTTTTCAGTTCAAAATTACAGGAAATTTAGTTATTTATTTTTAGATTTAACTTTTCTGTTGTATGCTAACTTTCATTGTTTCTGGATTAGATCTGAGTAGAGCACTATTGTCATTCTATCATCATGTAACGCTGTAGGCTTAAATTTAGCTATTCTTTATCAGTGTCTTTTGGCTTCATAAGCAATAAACTTTCTCTTTCCTTGAGGGAAATAACTTGAAATATTTTAAGAATGAGTTTCTATTATCCAACTGCTATCAAATTCAGGCTTGGAAAATTCCATCAGCATGAAAGTTAACCAAATAGAGGCAAAGCTAAGGAACAGAAGACTAAAATAGAGAGCTAGGTCCAGGTGCTGTCCAGTATTCTAGTTCATATACAATCCTTTGCCAGGATAAATGTAATAACATATATTGTGCATAGTGAAAGAATTAGAGAAAACATACAGGTAATAAATTGGGGTTGATCTGTAAATCCACTCCATATAGTACAGAGGAGAAATATTTTATTTCATTACTATGTTTATCTTGAGTACATGAAAGAAGTGCTTCAGTTGCAACCACAGCTTGGCCTTAGATCTCTATTGACAACTTACAGCAGTTTCTCAATGCCTTCACTGACCTAGAAGAAGTTTCCCTGTGGTGTATCTGACATATCATTAGCTTAGCCCTTACGTTGTTGCTGTTGCTTTTTTTTTTTGGTTTGCTTTAAGTTACAGAAGTTATTTAACACAGTAGGCTTGTATTCTTTACTTTCTGTGGATGCTCGCTCAGTTCTTGCTTCCCTGCTGAGAAAGCTGCTTTTGAGCCCATGCCATCTTCTTTTCTTTTTGACAGACTTTCTGGTGGCAATTATCTTAGCTAAAGGATGGGGGGAAGATTCAAGCCTCATTAGGCTTGCTCCTAGTACTAAGCTATTTAAGAGCAGTGTAATCTTGAATACTTGCCAGAGATTTTTTGGGAGTTTGGGTTAAGCCAGAATAGTGGCTCTCTCATGCGTATCTCAAGATGAGACTGGCTCTGTAGATGTGTTTCCTTTCACTGTAGACCAGCCAAGGCTTTTTAGAATGTTGATATGTTTGTATCACTTGCACATTCATCTAAGGACTTGCTGTCTCCATGCAAAGGATTTCTGATGATGTTATTAAGGATCATTTTAAACAGCACCATCACTGCTTTGTCAGCAGCAGAGTATATCTTAAGCCCTATGAGTGGCATTTCTGCCTGCTCCCATATCCTTTAGATTTACAGGACTGCTGTTCATATGATGCCACTATCATCAGATACATAGACAGCAGTGCACTATCAGGATATCAGTACAGTTTGGGGACGGTTTGTCATGTAGGTAACGCTGCTACCTGAAGGTAGCAGTGCTCTGTAGGGAATTACTGGTTGTTTGAATATGACTCAAAGGAGCACAGAGACAAGTGCTCAACTTTACAGGAATTTTTCACTGAGATCTCTCCTGCCAAAGAAATTTTGGATTCCCTTCTGAGAGGAAAGGAGGAGTTCCACTTTTTAAACACTTGACAGGTTGTTGACAGAGGGAGGGAGTTCTGGGAGAGAGAGGTGGTGTCTCTGTGTGTATATATTTGTAAGTAATTATTCTAAAAAACAGGAAAAGTGGTTACAATTCTTACCTGTGCATGCCTGTAAACCAAAAGTTAGTGATTTCTTGTGACACTTGTCCCATTGTGAATGAATATATCTCAACCTACAAAGGCAATAGCGTAGGCTATTGCTTCAGCAAAAAACACACTTCCAACTAACTGCTGTTCTTTATTCCTCCCTGCCTTCCATTCTTCTGTTTTTCCAACCTACATACTTAAAAAGATTTTTCTTTCCTGTAGCTGGTGAACAGTGTTCAGTCTCTCATATTTTTATTTGAAGCAAAGAAGTGTAATATCATCATTTTACAGATGGGAAGCTGAAGGACAAGCAGGCAGAATAAAAGAGTATTGTTACATACCAGTTAAGGACATTATTACATTATATGTACAGTTGCTAGGCTGAGTTTTAAACAGGCTGGACAAGTAGCAATCTGAAAGCAGAAACTTAAACCCTAGTACAAGTTAATTTATATATTAGGTTAGAATTTATGTATTTTGAACTATTTCTCATTAGTTTGCTTAAAACATGCTTTCTCACAGTAAACTAAGAGGCATTTTCAGGTCTTTTATTTAGCCCCTTTCTTTGCAATGTGCATCAAACACATTGGATATGATTTTTTTTACTTGTAAAAATCCTTTAATTGAGTCTTTGCTTCTATAATATTACAGGAATTTGTTTTTAAATACAGAAGCATTGAGTGATATTAAAGGAGAACAGGTAGTGCCACTAAAAATTTGTCTAGGTCAGAATTAGGAAACACTGAAAAACCCCAGGATTGCTTGGCTGCCATTAGTAATAATTGTGGAAATGACAGGTTTTTTTGGAATGTCACAGGTGTGTCGTCTGCAAGACCTAGTACGAAAAAGTGAGCAAGGTCTCGGGACTGCAGAAGGACACATCTCCAGTCTTCAAGAAGCTCAGGAAATACTCCAGAAAGAACTAGAATTAACTAGAGCAAGACTGCGAGAGACCACAGATTCACTGTACAGTGTTGAGGTAACCATGCTGTTGGAGAATAAATTGTGCAAAACACAGTTAGGGTGATTTTGGTCTTGTTTTTAAAATAGCTAGAAGTGTTATGGGGTACCCATGGCAGAAGGAGCCTCATATGGCTTCATTAAAGAAGAGATTTCTATTTTGAGAAGAAATTTTTAAAAATGGAAACTAGGATAGGTTCTTTTGGGGCTTGGGGTTTTCTTATTTTTATTTTATTGGTTGGTTATTTTGGGGTGGGTATTTCTTGTTTTCAGAACATTTTTAGTATTTAATAGGTAGTGCTGCAGGCATATCTTTGTATGGTTAATGTAAGTTGTAGCTGCCAAAACACGTCCATACAAAATATGTTCAGGGCTTTAATAGAATTTCATAAAAGGATATGAGTTAACACGTGGAATTCCAGACAGTTCCTGTCATGAGGCAAAACAAGGTCTGGAGCTTACTAACTCTGAAATTCACAGAAATCTTCTTGATGAGTTATTTGAATACATACATGCCATGTTTTCCTTGGAAAATGGACACAGTCTTCATTTCCAGCTCGAATTTGGAAATTCAGTAAAGACTTGAGAATAATTTTTAGATATATGCTAGGAAATCTGTAAGGATAGCAGACTGTCACCTAGAAAATGTGACAAGTTATACCATTAAGCAATTAACTTGCCTAGGCACAAATATATTGTCATTTTAATTGGCTCAGATAGAAGTAGAACTGTCAGTTAGTCTGTCAATAYGTTATTGACTGCAATACTGCGCAAACATTTCCTTTTTGTTTCCTCTGTAAAGAATGTACATTTACAAGATCACAGAAGTATTTGACATAGAGCAGCAAATATTATACTTTTTTTTTCACTGAATATGTTTTCATATTTTCTTGACAAAACCAGCCTGAAACAGTTCATTGGTGTATTTCTTTTATTTCTTTCAGCTACAGTCATTAGAGGTGCACAATATTATAGTTTATAACTTTCTCTATATTTTTTAATAATGTCTCTAGATGTTATTATTAACCAGTATTGCTCTCTTCACCTATTAAAACATTTAAATATTCATATAGAGTAGGTTACTGGCAATAAAATTTATCKTAACCTATTTTAAAATTTATCAAAATGCTGCAGTAAAGGTCTCATTTTAAAAATTAATCATTCAGTTTAGGGGGCTATGATTGCTTCATGAACGAAGCAAGCACTGCTGAACAACATTCATGTAAGTAGTATTTCTAGGTGGTACCTATTGTATTGTAGTAAAATTTCAGCAGAAATTGATGGGAATTTTAAATGTGTTCCTTTGAGAACAACAATTGAGAAATAGAAATGAACTTTGAACTTTGTATCACAAACAGATAGCTCACACTTTGAAATTCAAATACTGGATATATGATGCCTTAAAAAWTTTTTAAAATAAAATTCAAAGCATTCTTTAAGAAGTACCTAAGCCACCTGCTCTAATGTGAAAAGTAAGTCCTTCAGTGAATGGGACTTGTTGACCTTCTGAGGTTTTTTGCAACATAAATTATTTTGTGATTCAACATTTATGGTATTTGAAAAGATTGCAGATGACTTAGTGGAAAATTGCTTCTTATAGGAATACAGACTTCTGTTTCACTAATAAGAAATATCAGGAGATGTAGAAGCATTAATTGTGCATAACTAGGTATTTCACACTGAAGAAGTTGTAGTTCAAATTTCTGAGCCAATTGTAATTGATATTTTTGTTATAAATACACTCACTTAATGTTTGAAATACACTTTTGCTGCTGATCAGTCTCTATTGTAAAGTTTGTACTTGCAGGGAGAACTAGATCAGGAGAGACAACAGCACGAGGCAATGATTGCTGCCATGAGAGAGGAGGAAAAGTTCAAAGTGGACAGAATGGCACGTGACTTGGAAATAAAATGGACTGAAAATCTTCGGCAAGTATTTTTTTCAATTCTTTAATAATAAATGAACTATATATTGTATGCAAATGGACTATCAAATGAAATGTAAAGCAAATGTTTCTGTTATTTAATATTTTCCAATTACTGAGATTGTAATTCTTTTGTACCTCTTGCACAAGTTTCCATTGCATTTTAGTTATTTGTCCTTTGTTTTTAGACAGGAATGTAATAAGCTTCGTGAAGAGCTGAGGCTGCAGCATGAAGAGGACAAGAAGGCAGCCATGACTCAGTTGTTACAGCTGAAAGAACGTGAAAAAAATGCAGCAAGGGACGGATGGCAAAAAAAGGTTGAAGATCTTTTAGACCAGGTAACCAACTATGGTGTCTTTGAGAATTGGAAAGCCATTACAATTTAATTGTTGGTGGCTTATTACCAACTAAGTAAATGAGATCAATTGTGATATCTGGCTTTTAAATGAAATTTGTTAGCATAGGGCTTTTTAACCTAATAATGATTAAATATTTTAATAGTATGTGGATATAATTTTAATTATATGAATGTTGTTCTTTACACTAAATGTGAATAAAACTTTTTACAGTTTTGAGGGGAGGAGGGAGAAGATGTTGACAGTCTCACTTCTTCACTACAAGATTGTTTTGATTTTGTCTGCTCACCTGTTATGATGTTAAATATCTACCAATGCTAATTCGTTGGACATAAAGGTATCCCCTATCTTTACAAAAGTAATAATCCCCTACGTGTACAAGAATAACACTGTACAAGTCTCTGAGAAGTCAAAATGTGTCTCAGTTTCTATGACACATTTATTACAGCTGTCTTAAGTGATTTTGGCCATTATTTTGAGATAATTTTGTGTGAAGACTGAGGTTTTTTAGTGGTAAGTCTTATTTATCATCTCAGTTATGTTAGATAATTCAAAGAAAATACTCGCTTTGTACTTTTTCCAAACCATAAATGCTGTAGAACTGCTTTTATTGTCTCCAGTTTGAAGAAATAGCTGATAATGAACAAGCATACTTTAAAGTAAGAGTAACAGATTTTGGAACTCATTAAATGATTGAAATGACCTAAAGTGATTTCAGGGTGTTATTGTGGGATGGCTTTTAATTTGCTGTCTAATTTGGGAAGTCTAATAACTGAACACACATTTGGTTATACAGCCTCTCCCAGGAGCACATCACAATATATTTTGCTGATGGGGGAATTTAAGCTTGTCAAGTCTTGTGGTTTAGGCTCATAAAAGCTGGAGGTTTTCAAAGGTCTTGGTCTGTTACTTTTTACCACAGGAGCATAAAGAGAATTGGACTCATTTGATTCTAAGTTTCACATTACCCAAGTTTCATTTACTTTGTTTACTTCTACCTGTAAATAGCATTTTGTCTTAAAAGGGATATATTTAACTTTCCAGGGTTTTAATGTACTTTTATTTCTGCCTTTCAAAAATACCATTGTAAATCTAACCTACAGTTTTGGAATGGAAAATTACCATGTTACAAATTAACTTTTTTTCTGCCTGTGCAAGAAATTTTGGAATCAGAAAGCTAACTGTAGTAAGGAGAATTTAGTAGAGAATTTTCAGACATAGGAAAAGGTCTCCATATGCAAAATTGTTGTTTTTCTTTTTTCTTCATATCTTTTACTATATCAGAACTGTATGCAAAGAGCATGTGAGGGCAATTATTTTTTTCAATCCAGCTGTGACTTTCCATACCACTCTTTGAATTGGGTAGGTATTTAATAGAGATTGAAAGGGTTGTATTGGTAGTCGGGAATTAAGCTTTCCCTCTGTAAGAATCTATATTTTATCCATTACAGCTGGAAGAGAGAATTCCAGACCATAGGGTAGGAGATGAGTAAGTTAACTCTTGGAGAAATGGATTTGTTGTAAGTTCCTCCTGACTGCAGTACACAAAAGAGAGTCTCTGAGAGTTGTAGTGACCTGGATCACAGAATCACAGACTTGCTTAGGCTGGAAGAGGTCTCAGGAGGCTGAACTCAGCACTGAATTAGAAGGTTGCTTAGGGCTCTGTGCAGTCAGGTCTTGAATAACCTCTAAGGATGAAGATTCCACAGAATCTCTGAGTAATCTCATTTATTGCTTAATTATCCTCATAGTGAGCTTTTTCTTTCCATTTAGACAGAACCATCTCTGTTTCAATTTAATTGTAGTCTCTCATTGTTCTGCTGTACACCTTTGTAACAAGACTGGGTCCACTTTCTCTGTAACCACCTCCTAGGTACTGGAAAAGTATTAAGTTCCACAAAGCCATTTCTTCTTTAGCCTGAGCAAACAGAATTACCTCAGAAGGATATCTGTTCCAGTCCCAGCCTTCTTGGTGATAGCTCTCTGCTGAATATGAGCAAGTCTATCAACATGTGTCTTGTACCAAAGCTGAATGAGCTGGAGGAGGAGACAGAATATGCCCTCCAGGTGATGTGCAGTAAGGGGCAAGTCAATGGCACTGGTCCCTTCCCTGAAACTACTGGTTGCTGCTGCAGCCCAGTGTGCTGCTGGCACTCTGTGCTGCCACACCGCACTGCTGGTTCAGCAGCCTACCGTCAGCGAGGTTGTGCAAAGCAGATTTGTGACCCAGTATGGACCAGTGTATGGGTTTGGTCCTTCCTGTGTCAAGAACCTTGCATTTGTCTTTGCTGAGTTTTGTGTGGTTCCTGTCAGCCTGTACTCATAACCTAGATGGGTCCCTCTGGATGGCAGCSCATTTTTTTCAGTGTATTTCCACTGTGTTGCCCTTCACCAGGGCATTCTTCCCAGCTTGGTGTCACTCACAAACTCTGTAAGGATGCTCCTCTGTCTCCTCCAGAAATGATAAGGCACTGAAATAAGCAGGTCCTGGAATGTCTTAGAAATTCTACCCTGAGCTAGTACTGCCTGAGATACTGCAGTAGGGCTGTGAAATTGCGGATTTGTTACACCCTGGTTTTAATTTGTGGGAAGATGTATTTAAAACCCATTTGAAAGGTGTGAAGCCTGTATAAAATTAGGAAGAGAGGGAATCCAGCTTCTCTTTCTGCAATTCAGATTTCTACACCTGAAATAGTGATCTGCTCTATACCAGTAATATTATACAATGATTTATCAAAACAATACAAGACCAGGGTCTCTGCTAAAAATTTGTAAATCCTGATTTAACAACAAATGTGGCTGATGTGTGTTCTTTATGTTGAGAAAGTGTCTAGAGAATCACCACTTAGATGTATAATTTCTGTTCATAAAGGTTGAATTCAGAAATTAAATGTTCATCAATACAGGTACCATTTTCTAATATGTATTGATGCATCTCTGATTTGATTTTAAAAAATAAGCTACAAGGAAGTGTATCACCTATCTTGAAGTGTAGAAACGGTTATGTAATCATAAAGGGCTGAAAAAACAGGTTTAAATATAGCTACCTAAACTGTAGAAAAATCCAGCATAGAGTATGCCCACCTGGGAATGCTCCTGGCTGGTGCTGGAAAGCTGAATGAGCAGACACAGATAAAAATGTTAATTACAAAAAACCCAAACAGTTTCAATCAAGAAAATTATGCCCATAAAGTGTACTAAGCTGATTTGAGTTTTTAAAATTATGTTATTCTGATCTACAAATTCCTGCCACTTCTATTTGTTGCACATTTGAGTGGTGGTATCTAGCTCTTGCATAAAGCTAGGAAATGATTTTGCTTTCATACCAGTAATGCTAAGTGGTCCCTCACAGAATGCACGTAGGGTTATTGTTATTCTAACAGTATAGCTTTGTTATGAATAAAAGAATCTTCTTGAGATGAAATGCTACTCAGCTGATTAAATGCTTAAACACTTTCTTACAAAGCACCATCAGCACTTAAATGTGGTTGGTTGGTAGTTTAACTAGATCATTGTATGGAGGCAAATRTGTAGTTTTTATCTCTGATACACAAAATTATTCTAGAAGGCAAAAAAGAAAGTGCTTTTTCCTTTTTTCCCTTGTAAATTGCACCTAGTACTTCTATGTCAATCCATTCAAGGGTTTCATAATGAAATATGCAGTGAATTCAGATATGCTTGCTCCTTTCCATTCCTCTTAGCTCTATAATGGGGTTTTAACGCTTTTCTTAAAAACATTTTACTGCTGAGAAAGCTTCAGCCAGGGCCAAAATAGCTGGAATTTTCTTTTTCTTTTTTTTTTTTTTTTTTTTTTTTTTTTTTTTTTTTTTTTTTTTGAGAGCATAAGCATGTTCTTTCTTTGTTTTATGCAACCTTCATTTCTGGGCACTGAAACATACAGGTTAAGATTTGAATTCTTCTTATCTGTTTCTTCTTGTGATATGTTTTTTTCAGTGAACAGAATCAAGGGTTCTCATTGTGGATGGACTTTTCTATATTTGAGCAAATATTGGTTCTCCTGTCTTCCTTACTTTTCAGTAAAATGTCCCAGTAAAGTAAATGTTTTTGTCATTATTTTTTTTCCATTCTTAAGTAGCTTCATACATGGCCAAACACGTGAGACATTCTTCTTTCTTAACTTTGTCAACAACAAAAACRTGTCTTCTGTTAATGGAAATACCAGAAGTAGTACAGCAAGATTGGACTAAAGTATACTACATATGTTTTGGGAGCTGTTGTTTGTTTTTCCTACTGCAAAGACTCCTTTTTTGAAAAATATGTTGAGATTTTCTCTTCAGAGTTTGTTTCTGTGATGGCATGCTCTTTTTTAAACTGTCTAAGTAAATGGGAGAAACTTTGACTTGTATCAAAATGTGAATACTTCCTTCTGATATAGTTATTATTCAAATGGTAGTTTTCAGGAAGTGACAAGCTCAGTCTTAACATACTGGTCTAAAAATCCCGATTGTTCTGCTATTGATGGAATGCTGAGAAAAATCCCTGAGCTCCTGTGCTTTTGATGGCTTTTGATCAGGCTTCATCCAGAACCAGTTACTTCTCCATCTTTAGTTGCCTGTGTAGAGGTGCTTATTGCAGAGTTGGTGTGCATCCACTTCAACAAAAGTGAAGGAAATGCTGCTTTCTTTCCCCAGCACAAGGATTACTGGCCTGTTCCACAGCCTGRGTAATCCTTGCATTAGAAGATTTGCTGTCAAATGGATGCTGGAAGTTTCTACAAGAAATAACCTGCACATACCTTGTATCAGTTTCCAGAAAGAAGGGAGATAAACTTTCAGCACAGAATCATTTTACTCAGCTCCCTGTCACTTGATACTGTCCTGAACACCCTGTCTAAAGGCACCCTGTCAGAAACAGAGTGGAGGTAAACTTAAATAACAACTCCCTCCTAATTTGCTTTGGTGATTCTTGTATTCAATAATACTAGTAAGGCTACCATGACATCTAGTGGATGGCGAGAGAAGTTGGGCAAGGTGTAAAAAGCACTTAAAAATTTAAAATGTGGAAATCCAAAAGAATAAAAAGAAAAGTCATACCAAGGAGGGAGAAAAAAGCAGAGGGCACCCTGGAATGCAGTTCAGGGTAATGTTTTATGGCTCTTCTTCAATCTGTAGATACCTGTTTTTCCAAAGGAGCGTGCTTGCTTTGACTGTTGAAAATTTTGAGAAGTTAATACAGCTCTCAAAACTGTGGTCTTAATGGGACTGTGCTGTAACTTGTGCAAGCCTCACAGAGAATTAGAGGAGATTGGGGATATTCTGCCTAGATCCATTGTCTGTATGCATCCTGCCACTCACCACTGGTTTAGAAGAATTAGTGCTCCTGTATTCCAGGTGGGAAACCTATTCTTTAAATAGGTCAGAAACAGCTTCACATGAGCGTGTGGATATTCTCATCGTCCAACCTCACTGAAGCTCTCAGAGGGCTAACTACTGAGGGTGTTTCCCCTGGTTTCATGACTTTTTACTTCTCAGTAAGGAATCCCTCTTGTTCTGGGCTCCCTATTCTCTGCGGAGGTGTGATCCTGATGGTGAGTTGGTGCATTTGTTCTGTCCACGTTGGCCATTGTAGTGTTGTCTGAAGCTTGGGCATGAAAACAAATGCCTAAAATTCAGCTGTTCATTATGAGCTTTTGATTTTAGTGAGCCCGTTCAGCCCAGACCATGCCTTCATCATTATTTTACTCTTTGTTTAAAAGATTCTGAATATAATGGAGGAAATTCATTAAAAATCATTTACAATTAAGAGCTACTCAGCACAACAGGCAAATAAAAGCAACAGAACAAATCAGTGTTTTTGAAGTATTTTCAGTAGGACAAAGTAGGAATACTAACAAGTGTGAGTTTGTTCTCTGTTTTATAATAAATGTCTTGCTGGACTTCTTCATCTCTCTTTTGATTCCTTCTTAATTTTTTTTCTTCCATGGTGTTGTGTTTAATTCAGTTAAAAATGTRTATCTTGGCTAATGCTTGAAGTTGATATTTTCATATACAAAGAAACCTGTCTACCTGATCCTAAACTTCTAGTTGAAATTTAATATCTTGAGTTTTTGTTTGGCAGTAAAACTGGAGGAGATGGAAAGGCTTTTAATTCTATTTGTCAATGGATGAAAAGAACATGAAATTCTTAGTGTTGTGCATGAGTAAAAAGTTTAATTTGACTTTTGGAAGTTCACACTTCCAAAACTAGTAAATAGAAATCTAAGCCAAATCCAACAGTAATACCATCCCCAAAACAAAATTTTAATCCTGTATTTATATATGTTTTTCCCTTAAATGTAAGATAAAGACTTTGGCAAGCATTTAGTTTTTAAATGCTTCCCTTAGCCTCTTTGCTCTGTACTTGCTAAAGTAGCTTTTGCTTTTGGTTCAAAACCAATGAAAACAGTGGACTCTGGAAGAAATGAGAGAGTACTGATGAAGTGGGGCAAAATTTGTTTGAGATTCAGCAGACGATTGAAATTCTAGATTAAGGGAGAAATTAGTTAAGGTGTATCTTTAAAATCCTGACAGCATTATGACAAATAAATGAATGAAGCTCTAGTCACTTTCCAAAACCTTTACAAATCTGCAAAATACCTAGGCCAACCCATGCCATTCTGTGATTTTACCTAGAAGTAGGATAGATTCCTAGAACTGGAAAAGAGAAAAAACTCCATCTTTTTCAAGCAAGAGAATAAGTTCCCCACCCTCTGGCMTCCTGACAATAGTACCTTGTCTTTGGGGTTGCTGCAAAACCAGGAGGAAATCAGGACCAATGAGATCCCAGAGATTATTAAAGATTTCAGAATGCCTTGTATATGCTTCTTTTTCCTCATCAAAAAACTGTTGAGTTTTGAGACAGGGRAAGAACTCTAAATGCTGCTTTTTCCTTACCAGTCAGAGAGGGCAAACTTTGATGTAGCTCTCCAGTTCCYAGCTTGTCAGAAGCCTCGAGCCAAGTACAAAACGTTGTAGTAGCAAACAGCTGCTTTCCAAATCTCTGCAGAGTCATCTGCCACGTAAGCACTGCGCAGCCAGAGACTGTACATCTGCTGACAAATCAGTCCTTCTCTTCAAAGACCTATCTCGAGGGAATTTTAGGGTTGTTGTTGCCATTATTAGCTGGATAAAATGGGCTTRTGCCAAAGATCCCTTTGGCTTCTGTGCTAGGCACTTCAGAAACTCATTTCCTTTACTAATGTCTGATGGGTGCAGGTAGGATTTGTTCTTCAGAAAGGTAAGCAGCATCTCTGGGAGGTTATTCTTAAAATGAAGCAAAGACTGTGTAGCAATCTACATATGCTTTGATAAAGCAGATAAAGTAGGAGCTTTCCCAGTTAGGGTCTAAGGTTTTACACAAGAATTCCTGTTTGCCAGCAGTGTTTTGAAAATTCAGTAAACCATATAGCCAAGTCAGATTGTGACAAAATATGACATTGAAATGTCAGTGAGGGGAAAGTGTTACATAACTGATCTTTGGGTGATATGAAGACTGATGTTGAAATTAAGTGTCAAGCCTCTCTAATCTCATTGAAAGTAATTTTTAGTTCAGAGAAACCATAAAACAGGAGAACTTCCATGCATTCAATWAGTTAATGTCCTGTAGGAAACAGGATAACTGAATGAAAATGTGAGAATGTCACTGGTGCAGTAAATGTCCTTCTTTAGGAAAATGACACCATTTCATCACCAAGAATGGCCCCTGTGACACCTGTGATGGGAACACAAGCAACTGTTCATTACAACAAGCAAGCACAAAGCTTGAATAGCTTCAAATCACTAAATCTGTTCTTTACTGCAACGCACATTTGCTCAGGTAAACTCAGCTCTTCTAGGAGAGATGTTGAAAGAGAGCTGAGAATTCCAGTCTTGTTCCATGTATTGTTTGCCAAGTCTTTCAGTCCTGCTGAGTAGCCTGCAATGATCAATGGGTTCTAAATATGCTGCATGTAAAGATGCAGATTCTATTTTCTGCTGCATCTCTGCTCTTCCTCTGAGTCATGATGAAGCATTCTTGGTTGCATCTGAGGCTTAGCTTTGCATATACTGAGGGTGGAGAAGATAATACTTCTACTGAAAAATGAGACAGCAAAATCAAGTGAAATCAGGTTAGCTAATACATACATACCAAGAACAGGTGTGTTTTCAGAAGTGTCTGCACTTTCAAGAAGTAAATTAATTTGCTTGTATACCCCATAGGTTTCAAAGAGAACTGAGCAAAGGTTTCCTATACCACAGTAACATCACAAATGAAATCTTGAATTCCAACCTGTAGAAATAGAGTGAGTTAAACCSACCTGCTTTCTTGTTTTTTAATCATCACTTTTCCCCATCATAGATATACAGACAGTAGTAATTATGCCTGCATTCTTTTTGGCTCYTAATACTTTCTTTATCCAGAACATGGATGGACCTTGCTATGGAAGTACTCATAACAATGTCAGGAATTTTTATGAAATTTCTTAATAACACTTAAAACAGTGCTGTTTTGGGGTATTGCATTCTGAATGTGTTTTGCATACTTTTGAATATGGAGCTGCATCTGACTGAATTGCTGCACATTTTGCTGGAATGAGCCCCCATTCCAATTGACTAGCCTATATTATTTTATTTTTACTTGGAACTTCTCTTCAGTGTAGTGCCATGACAACTCTTCTGCTTCAGGTGTAAAATCTAAGTATTTCTTAGTTGTACCACAGTTCTGAATAGATGCATCCACCAATACTAAGTCCCAAATGTTCTAGAAAGTAAACATTTTTTTAGAAGGAGTTAATTCCTGTTCATAACAGCTTCTCCCCTAAACAAACCTTTTCTCAGACGGGAAAGGAAGCACAGAAAAATTGGGTGGATTTGTTCAGAACAGCAGTGTCAAAGTCCAGTGTTGGAATCAGAGCTGTTACATGCTGGTCTCTTGCCTTGTCTGCTGGAGTATGATGCCTCCTAGTGTTCCACTCTTGCATAGATTCATGTTTATAACTGCCTTACAATTTTAATAAGCTTATGTTGGATATTTCACAATAATGTATTTTTATTTTGTGCCTTTTTTTTAGATTCTTGAGACTGAATAACAATTTCTTTTTTTATTTTGGCGAAGTGTTATCCAATAGTTCCCACCTACAGGCTTTCAGGCTGGTGTCAAAATACCTGCTGTCTCCTGGAGAAAGCCATCTTCTTCAGCAACCTGTGACAAAAGGGGAAAGTGGTCATGCTGGATTTGAAATTGCTCTCACTTAATTTCTGATGACTCTGTTCTGTGCATGTGTTTGTGCTTGTCTGCATGTTTCATATATATAAACATACAGGCATTTTCATATGCATATGAATTATGTATATTTGTATGATCAGTAATATTTCACAGAGCATTTTCTTGGCAATGTGTTGGGATTTTTTGCTTTTCATTAGTAATCACCACTAGTATAAGTGGTACATTCAGTCATTTTATTGCTGGAGACTTTCAGGAATAGTCTATTATGTATGCATTTGGTTCTGAATTTTAAGAGTGATAAAAGTAGTATTTTAATAGAAATGTCTTCATTAATGACTGAATTAATTTTCTACCCTTTAACACTGAAAATTTATCTTTAATATGATGTACTTAATATGCTTGTGATATTTGAGAYGTAGCTGATTGTCGATTGTGCCCTTATATAACAGCTGTTCATGTACTTAATGATTTCTTCCCAATTTTTTTTGCCATCAAGGAGAAGAGAAAACAAGTGGATAACTTCAAAAGTGTTCAGTTGTGTAATATATGTCTATATAGTAATATTATGTTACAGAGATGATGCTGTACTGTATGTCAGAAACATAACATAGTAAACCATATCATTCTGTTCTGTGTTCAGTAGCTTATAGATTAAGTYAAAGCAACATATTCATATTTTTTCCAGATGGCTTTCAATTTATTTTTCTCTGATCAAATTATAATTAATGTTCTATGTTTACCCTTCCTTCCTTATCCCTTTTTCTTTTACTTAGTTGATTTCTGAATGTTTCCCTTTATTCCTGTGATCTTTCCTTCATAGCGGCACTGTCTCGGTGAAGCTTTGCATAAATCTATCAGCAATGTAAGTGATTTGCACTTACAGCTTGTGAACAGGGCATGCTTGCACTAATCAACCTGCATATCCTGCAGTACTGCTTTACAGCTTAAGCCCATGAAATGGGAGACRTGATAATATTTGAGACGAGAACATGTGCTGCTATCAAAGCTTGTGGAGTGCATCCCCTCATCTCTGTGTGACTGTGTGTGTATCACTGGCATTGAACACTGTGTACGTGGTCATAACATGAGCAGYGTCCTTATGTCATTGTTAATGCAAGCAAGCTTGTGGGCAGTGCAGATGTGTATTGCAGAGCTTTCTACAAAGCATGGGATTGATGCTCTACTATAATTTGCAGTTTTGTAGTGTAACTCATAATTGTAGCCAAACTGGTTTTTTTCTATTTTTTTTATTTTAATTCTCACTGATGTTTTTAATGTGCTGAAAACCTGGGATAAAGGTATTGGAAGTTCAGAGAGTGGTGTTTAGAGCTGTTTTCTTTTGAGTCCTCAGTACAGAGGTGTATGGAAAGGGTAGTSCAAGGACATAAAAAAAGAGGCACTGATGTTCTCAAAATGTGCTCTTAAGGATATCAGTCTCTGCATGGAATAATCAAAATATTATTTAAAATCACATGCTCCTCTAAAAAGACTGATATTTTAACTTTTTTTGTACATTTCAACATCAAAACAAATTATTAGAAGGGTAGACTAATCTGACTTGCTTGCTAGAATCATTTAATCCTCATTGTCCTTTATTTTCTGTATAGTCTATTGATGCAAACAGACATCTCCAGACATTGACTCATTTCAGGCTATGGTTTTGCAGTCACTTTAATCTGGTGGAAGGATGAGCTACTCTTGCTTATTCCTGTTCTCTTCAAAGATGGCTTCCTGCTCAGATGTCAGACTTCTCTTGGTCATCTCAGTTAAAATGTTTTCCACATTTCCAAGACAGAAATGAAAACAAAATCATTTTGCCCTTGGTCCATGCTCAACATATTTATAAATTATATACTKATAATTGTCAGAATTTGGAGCAGGAACTTAAATGAGAGATAGATTTAACTTCAAGTCAAAAATACWTTTTTTCCAGTTATCTTAATAAAAATTTACCTAAGTTACTGTGGTTGACTCTATTTGACTATTTTCATTAAAGGCTTGTTAGAGAGTGATATTAAATTATTTGAGGTTCTGCAGGACTAGGCAGGACTTCTAGAACCATACCTCCTGGTGGCCAGGGTGAGCAGGACACGACAGTGGTGGGAAACCTGAGGGACAGGAACATGGTCAAAGGGACCAGTGAGAATGAGCTTACAGGTGAAGAGAAGGACCAGGTAGGTATGAGGTTACAGAAAGGTGGGAGGGAGAGAGGGGCCCAGGAGTGAACATGGGATGAATTAGAGTAGATGGGGATGTGAGTAGACCAAAGGAAAGTTTGGTAAAATAGCTTAATTTTTTTTGCTGGAGAAGGATAACAACCACATTGCAGTGATGCAGATATGAAAATTCAGAGCTGGCCATGCTGGCTGGTGCATGATGCAAACTCATCTCTTCAGTAGTGTAAGTTTCTAGGGGTGAAGACAAAAAATACAGTATACATTATATATAGATATTAAATAAATTTAATAATCCACAGTGAAGGTAGATTATCAGTAGAGTTACACTGGTGCTAAAAATATTTTCTTTTACAGGTCGCTGATAAATAAGTATGGTAGGAAACTTTGCAGCTTATAAAAGCTTATTCAGAATAGAATAGCTGTAAAAGGCCAAGGGACTTGGCAATAAAATATCAGATTAAAGCCAGTGTAGGTAAATGCAAAATGATACACAAGGAAAGAAAAGTTGTAACTTTTTCTGTAAAACGATGAGCCTTACCTTGACCTGTTACAACTAGAAAATAGATTTGGGGACTACRATATATAATTCTATGAAAACATCGCCTCAGTTCTCCGTAGGAGTCTCAAAAGCAAATAAAACTTTAGGAATATAGGAGAGAAACAGAGAACATAACATGTAAAACCATATAAATCAGTACATAAAAACAGAGTTTACTTTCATGTCCAATAACTTATGCTGCAGTTCAGTATGGCAGAGTTTGTTGGGAGGAAAATGATCGAGAGCTATAGAAACTCTCATGAGTAGAATACAGCGAATGGAAAGGGAACTTCTTTTCACTCCTATCCAGTATCATCATGTTAAGTTGGTGTGTCTGCATGGAACTTGATACAGGATATTATGGATACTAAAAACTTCTATGGGCTCAGATAATGATTGTTATTATTTCTTCTATAAATCTGCTCCAAAATACCTCTTCTGATTTAAGAAACATTGCTACTTCCAGGTAGACTACAGAGTCAAGCTCCCTATATTTATGCTTGGCCTTTTTTTTCTAGGGTAGTTCTAGTTGGTCCTTTCTGCAGGCAAAACAAGAGATCAGATAAAACTTTGGTCTGACACTATACAATTATTATATGAAATTTGTATTTAATGTAGTTAGTAAAAGGTTTTGCAAAACATTGTGTAGGCCTTCCCTACACTTCTTTAATAGTAGCTAATCTTTTTCAAAAGTATCTGAAGTACAATACAATTTATACAATGTATGTTAAASGTAGAGTGTATATTCCCAGACACAAAGACCTTGTGAACCTGAAATACAACAAGCTATGCTTATTTCATTTAAATTAGTCTGATTTTTGTTTTCTTTTGCTTTACTTCTAATTTTGTTWCTGTAGCTTTTTTCTTTCAAGTCTGCTTAAGCTGTGTCCTTCTGAAAAAAATCTTAACCCACATGTTCGGCAGCAATGTTCATGCTAGAAGTTGTACTTGGTATGCTGCAATCAGTATTTTGCTAAGTGGTGGATTTAATGTTCTCTAACTCAATAACTTGATGTGCAATGTCATTATGAATTTGACATAATTAATTTTAAGGTATGCTGAATCAAATGACACTATCAAACTTCCATTTATAATTCCATATTATGCAATGCTCTGGAGCTTGAAAAGTGTCCTTACTGATTCAAATTATTTGTCACTTGGCAATTTTATTATCCTTCCTTTGAATCACTGTAGCAAAATTCTCTTTCRGGTAAATCTTGTTTCCAGAACTGGAGGGTATCTCATGGCTAGAAAGGGAATACAGGTTTAGTACTTTCAGTCTGAAAAGATGCTCTCTGATGTGGAGAGCAAAGTATAAAATTATTATAAAAAGGAAATGGAATATAGTGTGCTATAATACTTGTTGGATGAAAAGCATCATTTGTAAAATCAGATATTTCTAAGAAAATGAGTTGTTTGTGACTCATTGAGAGATTGTTTAGATCTTGGAAACAAACATAAAAATCACTCTCATAGTCTTACTGAACTAACAGAAAAGTGTGTGATGGGAAATCCATCAAGTGTTACTTTTTTTTTTTTATGTTAAGTGGTACTGTTTCTTTCTAAATGAGAAAACCACTAGTAAGGTAGGACCATAGAATACAAAAAGATATAAAAACCGATGTCGATGTCACAGGCTGTCCCCCTGAAGAATAGTTTAACAATCAAGTGTTTGATTTCAGACCTTGATAGTGTCATTTTTATTGATCTTTTATRTAAAACCTAAATAATCTTTGATAATTTGGCCATTAAAAATTGTTTTACAGGTAGTGCTGCAGTATGAACTAACCAATATGATAATCCTTACAAAACCGCTAAAATGTCATTATTATATCTCTGATTATATATATAACATTAACAATAGATTCAGTAGATGGATGACATTGCTTGTCTGTCTTTTAGCTAACGCTCTTGCTCTAAAATTTCAAATGTTTTCTGCTTCTGAATGTCGTCTTTACAGCTGATGTTAGTATTAATGACTAATGAATATTTGCTGTTCTGTTGTGGGTTAGATCTCCTTACTGAAGCAGAATCTGGAGATGCAGCTTTCCCAGTCACAGAGCTCTTTGCAACAGCTGCAAGCCCAGTTCAGTCAGGAGCGACAGAGACTGACTCAGGAGATCCAGGAATTGGAAGAAGAGCATCAGCAAAGGCATAAGTCACTTCAGGAAGCCCATATCCTTGCCTTTCAAAACATGGAAGAAACAAAAGAGCAAGAACAAAAGGCATGTTCGCATGGTTATTCCAAATTCTGTAGAAAATATTGCCATTTTAGCATGTTATGTATATGTTTGGAATTTTGAATATGGTTGCATAACTACTACATTTCCTTTTTAGCTGATGTATTGTAGTAATACTGTTATCCAGTTAAATATGAACAAGACATAYTGAAAATATTTTCTAATACTGCCATTGTTTCATGTCTTGCTTTATATACACATATATATAGCTCTGTGTGTATATATGTAAAAGTATTGTCAACACATGCATTTCTTTATGATAGATTGACATTGTTACCCTTAATATTATATTCTTGTTTTAATTTTGAGTTGGAATTTTCCATTATAGTTAATTTCGCATGTATTTTCTGTCAATAGACTTCTTTGAAATGTATTTTATATTTTCCTTACATTAAAAATTGTGTTAGCTATGTTCTGTGACTTGCAAGATAATTTTCATACCCCACTCAAGATACTTTTCTAAAACCTTGACAAAACCAGCTTTAAAATTGGAATTTTGGTAGTACATGGTATGTGGTGGGGGTATCTTAAGGTTTAAGTTCAGCTCCAGAGTGTACCTTTGCAATCAGTTTTCACACTCTGTGCCCTGAGGATCAGAAGATGTGTACCAGGAACATTATGCTTCATACAATTCTATAGGAAGTAAGTATGAGTGTCCTTAGGGAGCAGAAGTCCCCAAATGTGTGCACACTAAACCCGTCTATGAATCTGCACCTTACTACATTGCTTGCTTTTGTAGGTACATCCATGGATTGATTTTCTTTTTTTTTTTTTGCTTTTCCAGCTGTGAGCCAAATGGGTTTTGTGCACAGATAATCTTGGTAACCATCAAGCACTGAAAAGAAAAAATATGTTAGGAGGATAAGAAAATACGAGTAATACTAGAGTGGTTTTTTTTCTRGAGTCTGTCAATGCCTGCTTTTTGTTTCCAGTTGTTTATTGTGTAATGTTTTATAAATTCTTTAAGTTGGTGTAGAACAAATTTTGTCAATTTTGATTTCATAGGAGTTAGAAGAACGTTTACAACAGAAGCACTCAGAAGAGCTTCATGCACTGAAAGAAACACATAAGCAAGCCATGGAAGGCTTTAAATTGGAGATGGAACAGGAACTTCAGACTCTACGATTTGAGCTGGAGGATGAAGGAAAAGCTATGTTAGGTATGCTATTTTCAAATTTGAAAATGGGTCCAAAATCATTATTTCTACTCGTGCAAATATGCATGCACGTGTGTGTGTATGTGTGTGTATATTATAACGCTGTTGTTCTCTCTGAGTCATGCAGTGTTGACCTAMGTGTTCCTCTTAAAATCACCATAAGCTTTAATAGGTAAGCCTAGACTCTTCACTTTGGAAATACCTCACCCTTAAGGCCTTTTGGGAGGAGTAAGCAACCAAAGTTCCTGATGAACTCGTGAACGAGTTCCTGAGAACTCGTGTTTTCAGAAAGCAACAGGAATAAAATACAAGACAGTTACTTAGCTAATGTAAAGTGTGTTTTAAATCAGCAGCAATACTAGATGGAGCTGGACTGYTGCTGTTAATTAATGTAAACATGTCCAAATTAAACTTCTCTCTTTGTTCATGCTAACCAGCTTCCTTGCGCTCAGAGCTCAACCACCAACATGCAGCAGCAATTGACCAGCTGAGGCACAACCATCAACAAGAACTGGTAGCTGCCAAAATGGAGCTTGAAAGAAGCATAGAACTCGGCAGGCGACAGGTAGGAAGCATGCCTGGGATCTGGCTGTAAAACAGCATGGTCAATATTCATTTTTCCCTTTGCTGAAAARCGAAAAACATGAACAAACAACAAACATGTAATCCTTCAAAATCATCCAGCACCAGCAGCTAATGGGTTCCTACCAGTTTCCTAAATTTCCACGCCTAGCTTTTTCTGCTATCTACAAACCTCATTCAAAGCCTAGAAAAGGCTCCCATAATCAGGTAGTTTCCTCTTAGAATGGCACAGCCATCTAGGAGCACTTTGGCTTGCTGTGGGAGGCCAATGGCCATTCTTGCAAAATTGTTTTCATCCTCAGCTGCCAGCAGGAAGGAAAAAACTGTTTCTCTTTGAAGTGTAAGAGATATGGCAAAAGAAGTGGTTGCTTATAATGAAAGGATTGCTTCAAATTGAAGAAAAAAGTACACAAAAAGACCCCACCAAAACCAAACTCCCAAAGCCAGTATGAAACTACCTTTGCTTTCAGTAGCAAACTGATTAATTCACCTTTTTCATTTTTCATTTTATACACAGTCCGTTTTTCTGCTATTAGCCAAAAATTCAAAGTTTATGCTCTATTGAAAGCCAGACTCCTGGAAATAAGAGGACTGGAAAATTACCTCTTATTTGCCTGTATAGTAGGCTTTTCAAGATTGATTTACTGGTACTCCAGCACCAAGGAGGAGGAGTTGGTTTAGAAATATAATAACAGAGGAAACAGGGTTTGTTAGACATAGCCTTTACACAAAAACAGAGACAGTTGAAGATGAGCCCTTTTTTAGCTATTCCTTGCTGGTTTAACAGTGTGGGCACCAGAGGCAAAACCGAAGTGCTGTYGTGCAGGATTTAGGAGGATATTGTTTCAGTCACGTGTTGTTTAAGCCCAGAGTCYGACACCTAAATGAGACACCAGAAAAAAAAGTTTAAATTACGAGAACTGGTGTTTGATCCAGCCAAACAGGGTGTGCTTTTTGCCTCTGTATAATGATCTGGTAAACACAAGTTTTGGTTGCACTGAGGGCAAAACAGTTACTGAGGTTTCCTGTGTTAAAATCCTCATCAGTTCACAGTATCAGGGTTGAATGACGTGGAGAGTGGCCTGATCAGGATGATTATATTGGCTACTTTTTGAAATATTTATATGTGTAGATATAAGTTTTTCCTCTGCTTTTTCTTATAACTTTAACATAGTCTTTATATAGGGAGATAAGTATTTATATTTAATTGTTTGCTCTTAAAGATGCCCTATGAAGTTGGTGCACCAGGACATACTTGTATTTCCTCAAGGCATGAAGGCACAAAACACAATTATACATAAAACGATTTTGGAATATCTGCTGATTTTCTCTGTGCAARCTATATGGTTATTAAATACTGTGAAACTGTAAGAAGTGGAATAGATGGAAATGGAAAACTCTGAAAAAGTTATTTTCATAACAGTCATTTCTGAAACAAGGAGGCACATTGTCAAAGCCATTGGAATGGGCTCCAGCTGGGTTTCCCAGATACTAACTTCATTGGAATTTCTTATGCAAAAAAACCAAAAAAACTTTTCTTGATTTATTGGACACAATATCAATTTAACAAACTATTTAATGCATATTCTGCTGTAAGATATTTATGACCTGTGTATATATTTGTAAGATAGGAGACTTCAGAATYGGTTTTTGTTTGTGCAGGGCAAAACATCTTGAGCAAATTTTTCCCATTGAATGGGGCTGTAAGGGAGAAAAATGTTTCTCTGTATAATATGCTGATGAGGCAGAGAAGGTGAAATGCCCAGGCCCTGGATCTTAGTGATGCCTGGGGTTTTTTTTCTTGTATGTGTGAGGAAAAGGAAAATGTGATGAGCTACCCCAGTTTTAACAGGCAGTGATAATCATGGGTTTTAACTCTTCTTGCAAGTGGAAATAATTTGTTACATAACTTTGAATTCTTCTTTCTTTGTACTTTGATTTTTTTATTTTCTTTGTACACAATAAAAAAGCCCTTTGCTTTGATAATAATTTATGTCAGCATCAAAAAATGAAAAAAATGTCTATTGGATGGAACATTCTTCTCAGATGTTTTCTTCCAAAAGCAAGTATTTTAGGCATCACCTCTAAGAAACGAGTCTATCTAAAATATTTTTTGCTGYTTTTGCTTTTATCATAGGAAAAAGAGTTTTTGTGCCGAATATCAGATCTACAAGATGAACTGAGACACCGAGACCATCATATAGCTGAACTCGACAAAGAGATTCTGCATCTTCATGAAAATATAAGTGCACTGACGAAGGAATTAGAGTTTAAAGGGAAAGAAATTCTTAGAATACACAGTGAATCCAACCAACAGATCAGGTATGAATTTTTCCACTCTAAATTCAAACCTGTATTGTTTCACTTACCGTTTTACTTAAAAAAAATTACTATTTGCAGTTTTAAATGTATCCTCTTAATCAAGTCATGTTTCATATCATTTAGTCTTCTTTAGTAAAGCTCTGCCCTTTACTGGTAGAGTTAGTGACTATGCTGTGCAGTTAAGTGACATTTCAGTGACACATTTTGGCATATTTTAGTAGCAGTTCCCTCAGGTGTTGGTTTTTGGTGCTTTTTTTTTCCAAATTCATTATGTTTGTTTATTTTAAAAAGCATTAAAGGAGATGCATTTACCATGAAATAAGCTAGAAGATTGGAGAACAGTAAGTAGTAGGCTTTGATGAATCAGTAATTCTTTCTGTGTTCACTGATATTATGTAAGAGCCATTAGAAGCATGGCAGAAAATCGTGATGAACAGAAAAGTCTGATTTTAGAATAACTCTTTTTTTAACAAAAACTAAATTAAACAGGATGCATGAGCAAGATTTAAGCAAGAAACATGAGAAAGAGCTGGATGTCTTGACAGCAGATCACATCAGAGAGAAACAAAGCATGCTGGCAGATTTTAATAAGACCCAAGAGCTGCTCAAGGAAATTAATTCAGCTTTACAAATTTCGTAAGTTTTGTTGCATTAAAAAGAATTGTATGTAGCTGCGTTKGAGTGAATAGTTTATTCTGGTGTCTGTAAAGTCCTGAAGATACTATAGAGATGCAGATGTACAAATACCTCAATAAAGTATGGGGGCTAATCTTGCATTCTTTAGGCACCACAATTTTATAATCTTTAGGGGAAWGTAGTGGGCTAAGTTGTTAAGGATTTGACACAAAAGAAAATCAGGTAGGAAAGATGAAATCTGTGCAGTTCCTAGAAAACCAGAGAAAACARTATTTCAAGTAGTTTCTTTCTTGAACTTTAATACATCTGTTTTGAGAACACAAGAATTTTTTCTACAAATTTATAAACAGTACAGTATTTATGACTGCTGAGAAGTGAGATTGTAGCATGAGTGATGCAGACATTTTCAGGTTTAGTAGCATAAGGAAAATTAGTGTCTGAAAYGGATTGTATGAGCATAACAATAACAGAAGGCTTAAGAGTTCGTCTGAATCAAAATGCCACCAGGGATTAGACCACCTAGTGGTGGTAGAACTGATGTAATAGTGTGTCACCAACCAATGTTTTCCTGTCTTCCACATGCTCCATTCTCTGTCTCTGTGGTGTTACCCGTTTGGTCACAGTTTCTGGCTCAGGTTTCTTAGAACATTGACGGCTTCCTGCCTCAAAATTGTCGCTAAGAGATTTGTGTTTGCAGCATGGAAGATTTATGGCAGAGAGAAGAAWTTGGTTCTAAGTTTTTGATCGGAAGCTTTTCTAAATAAGTATCAGTTATGAATGGACAGTAAAGCCAAAATGCATCTAGCTTTTTCTGGATAATGAGCCCTCWGAAATTGCCTTCAAATAAAATGATTATAAAATTCTAGTTTTCACCCCCTTATAATTGTCCACATGCATGCTCCTATGCCCTGATAAATGTGGTACCTTGCCATTCAATAAATTAGGTGTAAGCTACCTCCTGTTTGCTGCATTTATCTTGTATGAGAAACAGGCCTATGCGCAGCCACCAGAACTGTTTTGGARCTGTTTACCCTAAATGTTTTCTGCATTAAGTTGTTTGCATCTCAATGGCAGGGAGTTTTCTGAATTTAGCTGGTTTTCTACTCCTTGCTTTAGTTCAATTTAGAGCTTTGAGGAAGCAGCCACTGGCCCAAAATCAGCAAGCACCATCCAGGGCGCCCTGACCTGCCTTTCAGTGTGTTATTTCTCTATTCACACTGAAGCAAGAAGCTGTCCAAAGAGGAGACTATGTAGAAAAGCAAACAAATTTAAAAAACCAAAACCAAACAAACAAAACCAAACCAAAAAAAAGGCCTAAAACCAAAAACCAGAACAAAACCCAAAAATACACACACATACCCCCCCCGACCCAGAGAAGTTTTATGCAGCCGTTTCTCAAGTAACTRTTCCCAGGTTCAGTGTCACCTAAAGCATGGCCTCATGAATGTTTGTGGGATGGAGAATGTGTCTTGGAATACTTAAGAGTGGGTGTCATCAGTTAGGCTCTACAACTTAAGTCTTAAAATTACAAATTATCTATTTGAAACAAAAAAACCCTCCAGTTCTCTGAAATACCTGAAAATAAAATGACAGCTGTGTGTTACTATCTACTGTACTCTTGGGATCTATGTACAATAGCTTAACCCAGCATAAAAAGTATGCACAAAAATTAAGCCAGCTGAGGCTATTTCTGTTCTGCTGAGTCAGATGCCTTCTCTGCAAGTAAAAACAGTCATGYTGTTCTCATTCATATTGTTTTATGTAATTACATTATATAATCTCCTCAGAATATGTGCAGGTTATTTGAAGGTTATTAAACTATCTATGTCATTTAATATTAACTGATTTTTCAGCTGSAAATCAAGGTAAAATCTTAAAATCTCATAGTTGCTTTTGAAGAGAAAATTTTTATCTGAAGTGAAAAGTTAGGTCTGCTTCCAGGTGTCTACAGTTTGTTTAATTCTTGTGGAATTAGGCTTGATCTGGTTTAGATTCAATTTAATTCATACATTTTTCTCAGAGTTTGGTTGGGATTTCCTTTCTTGTTCTTATTAAGTTTGTTAAATTTCCTGAATCTGTTCKGCTACTTGGTTCACTAATCTGCATGAGGGCTGAATATATGAGACGCATTTTAGTACTTTCCTTTGAAACTATATTTAGCATCATGAGCATGTTATTAGTTTAAAGGAGACACAACAACTTGAAATTGTCACATCTTCAAAACTTRTTCTTTAAGTAAAAGGGATATTTATGCAGTTATTTGCACAATTTGTCTCTCAGTTGGCTTATTTCACTTCTCTCCTTTAATGCTTTCCCACCAGGCATTTCAAATTTCCTCTTAWTTTTTTTTTCAAATATTTATTAGTTGTTACATTAGATATCCTAATATCCAAGTGTTATTCCTTTTGTTTTGCAGCTCATTCCTTTATTTCATCTCCAATAGTACTAAGTAGCTTTTGTGGAGAGGAGTTAGTTACCAATTARTCTTCAGTGTTCTTGGGTATCTTCTGTTCCAGTATGTTCCACAAGAACTAAGGAAGATGCTGTGGTTTTGAATGCCTTATTTTTAGCCTGACTTAAAAGTGGCCCTTTTCAAAAATGCAGTAGTGCATGCACAGGAAGGATGTTAAGTTTTTAGAGTGTTCCCTAAATTCTTAGCTGCTGGAGCAAAAGTTAGGGTTATTGGGGCTTTTTTGTTTCTTTGTTTCTTAACTATCTAAAGTGGAAGGAGAACATAAAAATTAATTTCCTTTAAGGTGGTAAGAAAGTCATGCTCTGTTTTTACTCCCTGAACTCTCTTTTGTACTTACCAAAAATGTGACTATTCACTCATCATTTAACACTGGATCAGGCTAAAGRGGATATTCTTCTTTTCTATAAAGTTTAGAAGAAATGGAAGAAAAATATAAAAACAGAGAATCAAGACCCGAAGACTTGCAGCTTATCTCAGAACTGAAAGACCTAATTGCAGAGCGGGACCAACTCATAAAGAAATTGATTGTAAGACTTCTATGCTCTCTTGGTGTAGTATCTTGACAAATACAAAAGTTAATCTGATTCAAAGTGTTTGAAATGTATTTAAAGAACCAATCTTACCAGCATGTTATTCATATTCTTTGACACATTATTCCTCTGGTTTCAATGACTCATAATAGTAAAACTAATTAGATACAGAGTGTTTCCCAAAATCAAGCATAATACATTATTACCAGAAGTATTTTGGTACATCCTTTATCAGATGTCTCTTGCCTCCAATCCTGGGACAAGGCCGCCATGTAAGCCATGTAAGAAGTAGTTTCTTCTGTGAGGCTTCTAAGACCAAGATCCTGACTCACTGAGCTTCCCAAATTCAGGCACAACACCCTGGCTTGGGTTAKTCTGATTAGATCCCAATTATGAAGCAAGAAGGAATGAGGAAATCAAAACTGAGTAATTATCAGAATTTAACTATACGGAGTCTTTTGCAGTACATGATCCATTAGGCTGTGCTCACTCTCAGGACCAGGGAACTGCATAAATCGAAATTATTTACATCATTCTATCTAATAATATATAAACAGATGCAATTTTTAAAATTATCAGCTTATTTTAAAATGTAATCATAAATTCATTTGAGACCATTTTACAGGCAGATTTGGCCACTAACTGATTGAAAATGCATAAAAAGGAGTTTCTATCTGTTGTTCTTTTTAGGAGGACAAAAAGTTCTATCAGCTGGAGCTAGTAAACAGGGAGACTAACTACAACAAAATGTTTAATGCAAGCCCTAATGTTGGTGTTATTAATCCATTGGTGAAGGTATGTTCCATGGACTTCATTGCTAAAGTAAAGAAAAAGAAATCTAAAGATATAGTAAAAAGAAAAGATATATGTCTATGTGTGTGTGCCTCCATCTATACATAAATCACTCTTAAGAGATATGTTCAAAACAAGGAACATAGTTTTCCATTTGTCTACTTCTTTTTGTGTAGGTTTRTTTCTTTTGTGTTGTTGAGAGATCCACTGATGCTGTTGCCCTGGTTTGCTTGACATGTGTGACATAAAACACAGGTTCTTATCACAAAACTGCAAATTTAAAATGGAAAAGTGACAGGCAATAGAGGCAATAGAGGGTGTATCATGCAACAGAGAGCAGTGACACCCCAACTTGTTTTAGTTTTGTAATTTTTCTTGGTTGTTATGGAAAGTGAAAAGGCACTTAGCACTTTATGGAAARCACTCAGGGTGGAAGAGCATTAGAAAGACAGGGAGAAGGAACAGTAAAAGGAAGGGAATAAGGGTAAAAAGGGGAAGGGGAGGTGCATGGGAAGGGCATGGAATGAGTCTGAAAGGGGAAAGACATAGAGTCAGATTGGAGAAGTGGAATGGCAAACCAGTGTGGACAGTGGAGGCTGCAAGAGACTGAAGTCAGTCTCTACCCTTCTCAGTTATTGTCACCACCTATACAAGTGAAAGCACTTCAGTAGCAACCTTTGCCAGTTCTCTCCATCCTGCTGAATAGCAGCCAGGGAAGGCTGCTGTACACACTGACAAAGTAGCCTTCCTGCAAGTTCAAGAGCCAGCAGCATTTCCTTCTTGAGGAATGTGAATAGACTAAATTGTATTTAGGTGCTAGAGCACCTAAATACTACTCCTTTGCACCGCTTCAGGAGTGAGTCCTCTGACATTTCCTTCCTCCTTGTGATAACCCATAGGTTATTTCACATGCATGGAAGAGGAAGTGAAAGCTGGAGAGACAGAAGTTGGGAAGGTTCTGAAGCAGAGGTTAAAACCCAAGGGCACAACCTGAGCGGCTCAGATGCTCAGGAGCTTCAGTGGTCAAGGTTCAGGCTCAGGTTATTTAAAAGGAATTTTGGCTCCATTATTTGAGATCTGGCTGTGTTTTTTAGCCACCCTTACTGCATTTTCACATCAGATCCGCATATTTCACACTTCTGCACAAACTCTGCTGCAAAATGTCAACATTCTCCTATGATTTTCACAAGCCCAGCAGCTCTCCCAAGCTTATCTGGATGCCTAATTTTTATGCTAACTGCATAAAAGAAATTAGTTTGGGCCCATTAGAGACAATACCAGGCCTTCCAGGTACAATTTCAATGGTTGTTTGAAAATGTTGGAAGTCTGTCTGAACCATCCATTTATAAAGATGTAAAATGTAACCATTTAGTATATAACATTATGTTTTGTGTGAAATTTGAAGTGTTTGGGAAAAGTACTTCACCATTAGATTTCCATAGTGATAATTCACATATTTTTATAATATGCTTCTATCACTTAAAATGTTTAGATTTTAGAAGTTTCTTTTATGCCAGTACATTCTGATCTTTCATTTCATGAGTTGTGGACAATGTTACAGTATTTTGTCAAAACACATACTGTATTATTGGAGAATGAATTACAAAGAAACTGAAAATCTCATTCTCTTTTCTTTTTTTTGTAAAAAAAAAATACAGAAGTTATGAGTTACTACAGGCTTTGCATATTAATGCAAAATTATAGCCATTGCAGTATGTGTTAGAGCTTCTGTAATTTCTGCAATGTTTAGTATAGTATTACATTCTTACATCTAAAGTTTCTTAATACTTTGCATGAATTTCATGGAAACAATTCACACAATTTTCTCTCCAGATTTGACTGCTTCAGAAGCATAGATTGTTTCATAGAGAATATTATATAAATCGTAGTATTTTTCTAAGCTCTGATGTGGATAACATACACTTTCCAGAAATGAGCCACCTGTGGAGCGCACAGAATTAACAACAGTTGTTTAGCACACTGTTTTAATTACGGCAGATATTGTCCTGCAAGTCTATTTTACATACAGTTGGCTACTTTCACCAAACTATTTCTTCTTATTTCTTGTTTCTTCAGCTGTTACAGCAGACATGAATGGGACAACCTTAGTTTAATCCTTTATAGCTGATGATCATTCACTGTGATGCTTAAAACCCACTTTTTTCTATTATTGCTTTCTGTTAGATTGTCAGGGTATTTTAATTGTGTATTGACAAACACACCCACAAGTATGTGTGTGCAATTAGTATCATTTGCATCTGCCAGCACTGGAGAGGTCAGGCACTGAAATCAAAGCTAGCAGAGAGCCTAAGAGAGAAGAAAGTGCAAAGAAGCAATAGGACTCTGTCTCCAGCTGAACTTGTGCCCACCCTCAAATAGAACAGCTCACCTGTTTCAGGTGGAATTCTGCCGGAAAATATTATATAGAAACAACATGAGATTCCACTTGTCTTTCACTTTATTTAGTTCACATATATGTAGTTAATAAGCCCTTAAGGGGATTTTTTCCTAGCTTCTTTGTTAGGGTTGCATATAAGTGATTGAAAGAAATTATTATATATTTAAATAATACATAATTCATTGTATTTTTGAGCAAGGAAGTTTTTTATTGATCTGGGTATGTCAAAAACTCCTACTTTTGGAAATAAGGCACTTTGAATTTTAGTATTTTATTGTGGACATGAAAAATGTGATAGAAGTCAGAAAATAATACAGTATGTCCTGTTAGACAGCCATTTAAAAGAAAAGTGATAAAATTATTTGAAACATCCTTCTGCATTAAAATATCTATAAAAACAGAGAGGATCATTGACTCCCTTGTATGATGTGTTCTGGAATGTAAAATAGTGAAATAAAAATAGATTTCCTAAAGATTTTGAGTCCCTTGAAATACTGTCAAGAGAAGTACAGAGAGTATTGAAAAAAAACATGTTCAGTCATGCCATCTGGTGTCTAGAAGTGGCAGCTGTATTAGCATCAAAGCCAGGCCTTTTCTTTGAGCAAGAAACTGGACTTCTGTACAGTAATATTTTTGTCTTTAGATGTTCTGCTATAATGCTTTGCTGACTGAGAGGGTGTAATTGCTCTGAAAGAAGTGTAGGTGCTTTTCTAGGTTTTATGGTCCAGTTACCAAAATGTGYCTCAGTGATGGAGTGAAATGTGTTGGAAAGACCCTTTTTTTTTTATCATTTAAATTTGCTGTAATTGCATTTGATAGCAGAGCTGTTTCATGGATATGAAGAAAAGATTTAAGTAAACATGAAAGGTTTAACAGACTGAAAGGAAATTTTCCACAAGATTGTCAATCTCCAATGTTTAAATAGAACCAATACATGTTTAAATAGAACCAATGTTTCAATATAACTCAAATGTTATATTGAAAGATCATATACTCATGTGATAAAGTCATTGATTATTACACTAAATCAGAATAACCTAATCATTTTGATTAGAAATTCAGTTTTTCTGTGAAAATTTGTGGTGTTCAGGTCAAAGCAAACAGAAGACTACAACTGGAAAAAGAGATCAATCTGTCCCAATTTCTCTCCTTCAAAAAAACCTCCAAGCCAGCCATCACAAAACTTCTAAATTAGCCAATGTCCTCATCTGTCCCGGTGTAAGAAGCCTTCCTTACGTTTGTTATTTTTAATGCAGCAAAAGAAGAAGAACGATAAATCAACAAACAGGTTTGTGAGTGTCCCCAATTTAAGTGCTCTGGAATCTAGCGGAGTGGTGGGCAATGGACATCCAAACCGCCTGGACCCCATTCCTAACTCACCCATCCACGATATTGAGTTCAGCAGCAGCAAACCACTACCACAGCCAATGCCACCCAAAGAGCCCAAGACGTTTTTGAGGTGAGCACTGCCTCACCAATCTTTTTTTTTTGCTTAACTTTGGAAAATTTTGCATTCTTACTGAGCTGAATCCCACTTGCTCTATCAGCCTTTCAGAGGTACAAGTACTCTTACAGCGTTTTTAATTTTTACATTATAATTAGAACCTCTTTATAGTATTCCTTTTTATTGTAGACCTTGTTGAAATGTGAAGTAGTCTCTCACTTTCCCTAAGCCTTGAACTTTGAAAACCTTTATAAATACCTTAACAGAATTCATGTGCTTCCAATTGTTTACATATATGAACAATTGTTTTAGATGTTTGTGTTATTTACTGATTTTTCGTTTAGGAATTGATACTAGCACGAAGGTTTTTTTTATTTACTAATATATGATAATGATTTTTATGTAAGAAAATTATTTTCTGTGCTAGGTGAGTGTTTTGTGTTTCCTCTTTCCTCACCTAAATGAAATTTTTTCATAGGAGTAACCTTACTACAGCAACAGGAAATGTACAGGCTTGGGTGCTTAATGCTGAGCTTCCAGTAATCAAAACCAGCATTTAAGTCTCAAGTAATTCTCTCACAAAATAATCTACTGAATTGAATAACTTAAAAATGGCATTTTAGAGACAGGATTTTAATCTTTTATCTTGATATGCCCACATATTACATGCACTGAAGTGCTGTACTTGGTATCTCGTAGGTGCTGATCTCTTACCTCTAAGTTGCCAACTTAAAGTGAAATGTAGTTACTGGTTCCACAGCTGGTTGTTTGTTCTCTCCTTTGGTTTAATGCAAAAGATCACATACCTGGCAACTGCTAATTATAAAGGGAAACAAATTATAGAATCTAAAATAGACAAGGGAAAACAATATTTTTCAAGAAAACCTTTTTTTAAAAAAAAAGTACTGTTGCTATTTTTTTCCTGTGCATGTTATGTGCATGAATATGCTCAGGTGTCTATAAATATGCACGTGCATGACCCCGTGGACTGTGATGCCGGAGTTTTCACTCCAAAATGTTTTGTGCTCTGTATTATCCTATAGTAGAAATTATTTTATTACCAATTTTTATTGATAAAGGAATTTGTGTAATTAAATTGAAATTATTCTTTCCCGCTCATTTTGTGAGAATGTTAAGTTTTCAGAGGAGCCAAATGCTGTTTGCAGCACAGCAGTTTGTTTTTTCTAGTATCTTGGCATATTTTAAGTGTGTGCATGAACAATTGCAAGTGATATTTGTGATGGGTATTACTACAAAAGTGTGTATTTCTGTTCAGTTGCCAGCCAGTCTTTGTGAGCACATGTCTACAAATATGATGTTCACATCATATTTTTCAAAATTAACTTTACCACAGGAAAAGGATGCTAAAAGAGGACCTTCTACAGTCATGCATTTCCAAAAAAACTATTTTTATTCTTCCTGTAAACTACAGCTCTTTATGAGATTTAAAATTATGTTTTCCAAAATATTACTTGCCCACCCTCTAATGTGGCTTCTGAACTGACTTGTGCTGCTGATGCTCTCCAGTGGAGTGGATGATCACAAATTCTATAGAGAGACATTAAATCACATCCTAAGGCACACTGATAATTACTCCATGGAAAAACAGACTGTGTTCCTTACTGAATACTCTTTGATTTTCTTTCTCTTCTCCTAGCAGTTGTACTTTTCACGTAATTGTAGGATAATTGTTGTGTTTTTTTCTTTTTGTGGATTTAGCCCTCCTCAGACTGATGCCTCACCAGTGGCTTCCCCAGACCCACAGCGCCAGGAGTGGTTTGCCCGATACTTTACGTTCTGAGAGATGATTTGTTTCTGTGGCACAGCGTGATGTGGACTGTTTATAAGAGCATGACCTTAAGTAAACCCTCATGTGAACAAGCTTTCCTGTAATTTGTCAAACACTGTGAATGAGAAAGTATTTGTCTTTCTGATTTGAAACTGCACTGTATTTCATGTTATATTTGTTGGAATCACCTGACATGGTACTATACAATATGTGTAATTATAACTATTATTTTTATTTAACATGGAAGAATCTTTAAACTTTGTAATTACTACATAATAAATTTTGGTAGAACAAACATAATGCTTTTTCCCCCTTTTTCCTATAAATGTGTTTTCTTTGATTTCAGGTAAGGCTTTTCCCCCCAAATAACATAATTGCATGGTTACTATAAATACGACTTGAACTGTAAAAGGAAAAATATGTATCTCTCGCTCTCTCCAATTTGGGTAGGATATGTTTAATGCATCCCAGTTCTGTTGCTTTGTAGCAGTTTAAAAACCTTCTCTGGCTAACATTTAAGAGGAAGAATGCTAAACAAAACTAGTGTAGCTGCTGGCCTTCAGAGCAGATGGATTCTGACAGAAGATGAGAAACACCACAAACCGGGAGCTGTTCATTGGGGAGGGGGGGTTGACTCCTCACCTGTTGCTTATGAGACTTCACCACCTAGTTCTAATCAAAGATTTTATTATTGAATTCAAACAAAAACTGTTCCCACAGGTTCTATATTTCTTTTATGAATATTAACAAAAACAAATGCTTGAAATATTTAGAAAAGTATTTTAGGTATCTCTGTGTAAATCAAGAATGTACATTTTGAGCATACAGTCTGGCTTTGGATAAAATTCATGTCTGAAATGAAAAAAACAGAAGCCACAAACAAACAAATACCAACTACACTACTTTTTCCCATTAATACATACTACAGGTACAGGTCTTTCATTAAAACTTAGTTACCTTCCCTTGTCTATATTAAATTTTTTTCTTCCTAAACTAATATATGAAACTGTTTTTCAGCTAGTGAGCATGATTCCCCAGTCTATACCTTTTATGATGTCAGTGTTTCTCAAGAAATTTGTTGCAGCATAGAGAAAACCAGAGCTTATTGTCTTTTTTATATTTTTTCATTCAAAGATTACCACAAATTAACTCACACTGGTAGTCTCAGGGAGAATATTGTCTTTGTTTTATGAATGTATTTTTAAGCTAAATCTCTTATCTTTTAAAAGCAGGAAAAAAATATGTTTGAGTTATTTGAATAAGGTTCTAGTTAGCATTTACAAAGGTCTTGAACTTTAATATTTCATCTAAAGCCCTAACTGCATCCTTTTTTTGCTATATGCACAAAGGTAAATACCCAGATGAAAATACTTGCTAATTACAATGAGTTTTATATGTACTATATGTATAAATGAAAAATTTGTATGTTTTCATATAAACGATCTAAAAATCTTCTAAATGCACATTTAAAAACTTCTATCACATAATTCACCTTGAAAACACCATTGAAAGCTGTATTCTGGTGATGCTGCCATGGATTAAAATTGTATACATCAGATTTTCTGTAGCCGGTGGACTCAACTGTAGGTATATGCAACTTTTTAATTTTAGAAGAAAGCCATATTGGGCAAAATGTCAGATTTCTTGGCTGTTACCCAAAATAAAATTCACTAGATCATTTTGTTACAATGTTCTGAAGTGAGTGTTGTGTATTTTTTCTTGCATACTTTGCAAGGGATCAGCTGCCTTCTCCCATCTTCAACTTCATTTGTGCATTTTTACATATGGAATGAATAACTGAACAGGAAAACAAAGATAATGATCCCTACATTTACCTATTTAGTGAAAGGTGTGCCCATTTTTACTAGTAGGCATCTGAATGTTAAGAAGGTCTCAGTCACTATGTCTGCCACACTCAGCAGTTGTACCACTGCCTTATCAGTCTCCTTAAACAAAAAAAANAAAAAAAAAAAAACACAGAAAAAAAAGTCACAAAACTGACCAAAAATAACCAAAGTCACAAAAATGCCCAAAAAACAACCAGAGGAAACTAGGAAAAATTCTATTTTCTTCCAAATGGCATTGAGAACTCTGTAAAATGTATTTGTAAAAAAAAGTCAGTATCTGGCTTTTGGGATTAAGGAACTTGCATGACAACAAAGCCACTGTGTTCCTGATCTTTGCAGTACCTGGTATTCTGGAAAAAGCTGAAAGTGCAAGGATTCATGAGTTCATAGGCAGCCTCAGCCTCGGCTGCCAGGAGACACACTTTAGGGCATAGTCTGGAGCCCACGTTTTACAGCCGTGTGAACATCCAGCCATGTTCATGCTGCCTGGTCTAAACCTTTCCCTAACCTGTGGGATCCCTGAGCCCTTCTCAGCTCGTGTRCAGCCCCGCTGGCAGTGTCCAAACTGCAGGCTGTGCCGCCACCCTGAGCACAGCATTAATGGGCACTTCTGCACTGTCCTGGTACAAACCAGATTGAGGGCACACGCTGTATTCCGTAAAACTGAAAAACAGAGCAGGTTTAAGTCTTTGTCTTCATTACCCCACAAGACTATCAGGAGGGACCTGAAAGCAAAAATAATATGGTTTATGTAGGAAGGCCATTATTCCAAGTGGAAAGCAGAGTCAAACCAGGCATGTGTTCCAAGCCCAGGACAAGAGAGCTTTTCAGGTTGGTAACTGCCAGCACTCTCCATCCACTAGTTGGAAACAAATACTTTCCCCTGTCCATTTTGCACCATGATTTCAAAAGAGGCTATCTCATGGGTTTTTGAAAGGGCCTAATACATTTTTTTATAAGTTCTTGTYGAGCAAACATTTCTTCAATACTCAGCTAAGCACTAACAGTTACTAGTTACTATTAGATGATAGTAAATTGATAAAAAACTTGAGCTTTTTTTTTTTTTGTAGGAACCACTACCTGATCATGGCCTTTATATACCAACATCAGCTACTTGGTCTGTAGTTGAAAAATCAGCTGCCCCAGTTGCAGACAGCTGCACTGTTTTTTATACTGCTGCACTGGTTGTTCAGGCTACCAACACAGTCTGAGGAAGCACACGTGGACACATCCAGGAATTCACAGAGATGACAGCTCTGCCATACCAGAAGCCAGGTAACTGTTAACAAATGTGCAGCAATAACTGTGTCTCATTATTAGAAAATAGCAGCCTGGTTTGGTACCTTGCAAAACCAGCACTATAAACTGATAAAAGTTGACACTGAAAGCATATGCCAGAGAAAGGGCTTGTTTTGAATTTTCATAGTGATCAATTTATATTTTAAGTGCAGGTCTCAGGAGTGCCTTTGCAGCTGTATCTTATTAAATTGGTTACAACAGGACCATTTTATAAAACTAAATATATTTTTCTTCTAGAGACATATCTAGGGGCTAAAACAGTCTATGAAGCAGTCTTTTGGTGGAAACACTGTTTCCTTCAGGTGAGATTTTAGGCAACATCTACAAGTACCCTGAAGTTTGTGTTTGCAAACAATGCAGAAGAGGTAACTGAGCTTCCATCCACTGATTCACCAGACTGGAGTCCTATGCAGAAATCCTCTTCCWATAGCATGTGGAGTAGCAATTCAGGGAAATCTGATTTGTGATTTAAAGCACCTGTGAACTTCCACACAAACTTTTCCCCCAAACATTCCAAGATCATTCCCGTTTTTGCTGGCGAAACATTCTTCAGATGAACTCACAGATAGTAAGATAATATAGTCAAGAGGTGAAGTAACCACTGMAGCTTTCTTATTCATTAAAATTTAAATAGGACTGGGAGGGGAAAAAATGCAGCATTCTAGACATTAAAATTAATTATCTTAGTTTTATGAAGGCACTAAAGTAGTTACTTTACATATTAAAGCCATACATCATAACTTGATAATAAGGAATCGAAAGGAAATTATTTTTGTTCAAAAAGTGTTGATTTACCCCTCCACCAACTGTAAAATTTTGTATTAAAATACAAACGGTGTACATTTCTTTTGATATGTTTTTCTTAAAGAACTATTGGGGTTATTGTAGTACACTTTTTGGTTAAGATCTTACAAAATCCTACAGTGGTTTTTGTTTTGATTGCCTGTCAAGAATTCATCATTAATACAGGCTAACAATGGGAGGGGCCTGGGAGTGAGAAGCTCAATGGAGAAAAGTTTTAAGATCGCTCAACACTTTGAAGTTATGGAGACATTAAGCTGTGCTCTGTGATACTGCAAGACTTGAATGGATATATGAAAAAGATTCAAATGCCTTCTCAGAGGTACCAAGAAACTATGCAAGTAAAACAGAAGCCAATCATTGGGACCCTAAGAAGGAGAATATGTTTCTACCTAATCTCTGTCACTTTCTCCCTGTCCTCCCTACCCCCCATGCACTCTTCTCTGTTAATTTTCTCTTTGCCTCTTTTACTATTAATTAAAACATATCATTTTTTTCACACCAACATTTAACCTCCTTTGGCTTTAATAATGTATTTTGGATATATTTTGAACCTTCAAAGTTCTTTCCATTTGATATATAGAGACTTAGTTTTCTTTGCTCTTCTGGGTTTAAACCGGATTGTAACAGCCTAGAACACGACTTTGATACAGCATTAGCTAAAACCCAAACTATTTCAAATAATTGTAGAGCATGTCACTGGGTTGTTATATGCGGGGAAAAATACAGATAAGAAACTATTCAAAATGCCATACTGTAAATTCTAGGCATAAGCAACAGCTTTAGAGCCTGCAGCAAACCCTGTTTTTTGGTTATATTAATAAAATCCCCAAATTCCTCAGACTCTGATATGCCCTCATGAAGGGGGAAGTGGCTGATTTGTCGTGCAGCTCTCTTTAAAGAAGCCAAATTTAGACTTCGAGGTGTCACCCAGAGGGGTGGAGAGGGAGCTTGCTACCTCTGCTCACAGCTTTATCCCGCCTCGCAATCCCCCACGCTGTGCAGGAGGCCGCGTCTCTCCCCACGGGCTGCAGAGCGGCACGGACAGCCCGCAGGCGGATCTTTTGTTCCCGAGAGGCCGAGCAGCTGKAGCACGGAGCGCCCTTGTGCCGGGCTCGCCGACCCTCTCCTGCTCCTGTTCCCGGGCGGGCCGGCTCTCCCGCGGGAAGCGCCCCGGCATCCCGCCCGGCCCCGGCCGCTCTCCGCCGCCCCGCCCCGCTCAGGGCCGGCCGGGCCCGGGCGTGGAGCGGCGCGGAGGGGCGGGGACGGAGCCGCTCCTCCCGCCGGGTGAGGGAGCTGCGGCCGCTGCCTCGGCGCGGCGGGAAGCGGCAGGAGCGGGGCGGTCCCGCTGCAGGTACCGAGGGGGAGCGGGGCGGCCGCGGAGCGCTGCTCGCCTCGCCTGCCGGGCGGGCTGCAGGGAGCGCAGCGCATCCCTCGCTGCCCGGCGCTGAGCGGGACGGGACGTGCTTGGGGCAGCGCCCGCCTGGCCGCCTTCAAAACTTGCCGTGCTAGAGGCGGCCGGAGCGGGAGGGCCGGGCAAGGGGCTGCGGCAGCTGCCTGCCCTTATCGCCTGCACAGCAAGGGAAGGAGAGCCGCCCGGGTGCGCTTCTCGCACTACCGGGAGGAGCGCCCCGCCTCTCACCGGCTCGTGGGGCGGGGCGGGCTGGGTTGGCGGGAGCCGTCACTGAGGGGCGGGCGGCTCGGCCCGGCCCCGGTGCCTGCCGCGGTCCCGGTTCCGGGCAGCGGCGGGGCGGAGGTGCCGCCCTGAGGAGATTCCCCAGCCCGAGCTCAGGAGCCGCTCCCCGGCTCGCCTCGCCTCACCTGGCTCCTCGCTGGGCTTTTCCCAGGGAAGGACAAAGTTTCCCGCCCAGAGCGGGAAGCGGCGCTGTGTGACCGCCTCCCCGCGCTTTGCCCGCCCCCGGGCAGCGAGGGACAGCATGGTGCTGAGCGCGGAGCAGGTGAGCCTCATCGGGCAGGTGTTCGAGTCCTACGTGCTGGAGCACCACAGGGACGAAATCCTGGCCATCCTGAGGGAGGCGGACGAGCAGGCGCACTACCCGGTCGTCGTCGACGCCTTGACGCTCTTTGAGACCAACATGGAGATCGGGGAGTTCTTCAACTCCTTCCCCAGCGCGGTGCTCCCGATTTTCGACAGCGCGCTGCGCCGGGCCGCGCTGGCAGCGCTGCAGGAGAGCGCGGAGCCCGCGCAGCTCAGCCTCAAGCAGAACCTCCACGCCAGGGTCTCGGGTGAGTGCGGGACGGGGGCTGCAGCGAGCTGCACCTCCCAGCCGGTTTCTTCAGGGAAACTGCCGAAATTTCCGTACTCTGTAACAAACTATTCTTTCTTGGCTCTTCAGGGAAACTGCCAACATTTCCGTACTCTGTAACCAGATATTGGGGCACCATGGAATGCGCGAGTTTAATTCTTGCCGTTCCAGTGTTTGAAGCAGAGGGAATCCTTAGTGTTTATTGAGCAGCAGAGGACACATGCAAACACATGCATGGGTATAGCTCAACTCCCAAAAAAAAAAAAGCTGTGGCCATCCCCACTGGGCTGCCTGTCTCTCGCTGGGTCAGGGTTTACACTAAAGCCTTTCCAGGGCAAAGAATTCTCCAAAGCAGCAGCTGGTCTTACATTATTTCTTTTAGACAGAAGATGCAGAGAGAAGGAAAAAGGAAAAAAAAAGTCTTAGGGGAAGATAAATAGTTTGAAAGTTTTACTGCAGGTTGCCTTCCCTACCATGCCAGTTGGCACTCAGTCCTTATTGGCTCCAGCCATCTTCCAAAGTCTAAATTTTGAGTTGTCTTGTAACCATTTCATCTGAAACTGTTGAATTTTATGCTTAACTGTTACAAAATTGCTAGTCATAAAATTGGAAGGAACTGTTGGAAGGCGTGATCAATAATGGAGGCTTCAGTAATGTTTTTACTGCCAGATGATATATCATTATTCCTTATTATTGGGAAATTTTTAGCAGCTTTGGGGTTTTGTAAATGTGGAGTGCAGGTTCTGGGATTGAAATGCCTTTTTTGCCTGTTGTGGGAAACTGGGTCAGCAGTGGCACCATCCCTTCTGGTCATTTCTGATCATGACATTTTGGAGCAATAGTCTGCAAAGCCAAGAGCTGGCAGCCTGTGTTTCCCTCCCCTGCCCTGTTGTGGAGTGACTGATGATCATTTAGTCTTTTGGCAGCTTGAATTTGGACAAATCACATTGTTAAATAGGCCTGTGTTTCATTCCAGTGAGTTTCCATGAAAATGTTGTAATGATAATGCATACATCAGAAATACATTTAGCCTGTGGTGTTCAGGTGCTGAGGAGCATGTACGCAACTGCTGAGTGTGTGAGGTAAAAGGATGGCCTCTTGTGCTGGACTGAGATTTTACCTCAGGCACTTTCCTGTACCTATGAAAGCAGGAATGAGGTAAAACTTTCCTTCTAGTGTTCTGAGATGCATTTACATCGTTCAGGGCTTCAGCATGAAAAAAGACTCCAAGGAAATATTAGAAGGAATAAAGCAAGGAGAGATATGTCTGCATCAGTAGTAGTGTCTTTAAGACATTCCTTTTCCTCCTATCATTAGCCTCTTGCTGGAGCTGATCATTCCTCCTACAGAGATGTTTTGTCTAAATATTCCTTTATCAACCTCTGGCAAAATTACCCCCTTGATCAAATAGTTTTAGTAACTGATAAAAACAAGCCTGACTGATCATTGGTAGAAGAATTCAGTCAGCAGACTCACAGATAATTCCATCCATTAGCTGGAGAGATGTTGGTGAAGAACAGGGGGGATTACCCTTGAGAGGTCCAGCTGGATCAAAATAACATCTGTCCACAGAATTTGGTTAATTTTCTGTACCACTGAAAGGCTCACTGCAGAAGAAACAAAAGATATAGCTTACATTTTCTATAGCCTTTTTTCCACCCAAATTTCCCCATGATGCTGTTACCTTTTAAGTGGGTGCCGATTACCTTCAGGATTCTCATTTTGGAGTGCCACCTCCCATTCCCATGTCAGATAAGGAGGGAATGAGAACGTGGTGCAATATTCCAATATTCTTGGTGGGAGCAGCAGGCAACTACCACGAGTTTGGTGATGGTATCTGTGTGTCAGGCTTGGAATTAAGTGAGGAAAAGTGATTTTGCATACACCAGGTATGAGAAACAATCTCAATACCTTCTACCAATATGGACAGGGCATCTAGAGGTTCAAAAAAGGATGGAAGAAGTGTGGATATGCAGTTATTAATAATGGATGATTACCCTGAGTTCACTGAAGAAAGTAAAAGTTCTTTATCTGAATTTCAGCATTGTAGGAATTTGATTGTATAGCTTCTACTTTTTGCTACAAATCCATTAAATGATTTTTCCTTATTTATCATTAGCCTGAGCACCGCTGCATTTGTTACTGAAGTCCAAGCTGCTTCTGATATTTTTAATAGCTTTTTTGTGACTAATACAGTAAAGTTGATTCAGAGAGGCAGATGCTCAATTAAAGAATTTGTCAAGCAGTCCAGTATGATCAGAATGAAGGCTCTTTTTGTCACATTTAGATTCTTGTCTCTTCAAAATTCACAGAGATGATCATCATATATCCTGACAACAGTGCTGCAGCTCTCTCTAGTGTAAGATGTGATGCATTTTGCAAAGCTTTTTCAGGGGCAGCAATACTGAACTAAGAAAAAAAAAAGCCAAAACAGGTGGAGAAATAACGGATTTTTATTTTCTCCTGAACTGACTAGAAATGCAAATCTGTGGTAGAATGAAATTTTCAGCAGGCTGGGTAAAACATTTAAATAACTTTATTAGAGTCAAACAGAAAAAAAAATGTTTACAGTTTTACAAAATACTTCCTCCTGATTATTTAATTCTACTTTTTCTACTTTATTCTCTTACCTTTTAAAATTAGTTCAATAGTTAAAAATATTTGATTTGAACAAAAGCAGAAAGTCAAGCGTTGCTTAAAAGCATCAAACCAGAATGTTTCTGCATGTCTGAAATAAGGAATTTGGGGTTGAAAACAATGAAATAAATATGACTTTTTTTTCCCCAGCCAAAGTCACTGAGAATATTTGCCCTAAATGCACAAATAGTTTCAGTCCCCTTAGAAACATTATTTCCTAGCAGATTTGTAGTTTTACATCTCTGTAGAAAATAATTCCAAAATATTTTGGAAAATAAGAAATTACGTTTATAATTATTCATATCTTGTAGTTCATTACTAATTTCTGAGTAGGCAGTATTTTGCTCAGGTGAGCATTTCAAGACCATTTACCTTTGTAAGGACTTTGTAGGTTGTTGAGATTAATCTTCCTGAGCATTTCAGCCACTCTGGTGCCAAGTGATGGGTGAGCCCTGGAGCCTGGTCAGCACATGACTGAACTGGCTGCCGGGGTGGAATTAAGGGAGAGCAAGTGGAAAGTGTCGTGTCACTATGCATTTGAATATACAAGTGATTTTGCTTTGCCTGTGTTCATAACCCCTTTACGTTCTTTTTATGCTATCTTTCTTGAGCTCAGGGTTTACTGGTATCCAATGTGGATTTAAGGTCAAATGCTCTCCAACTGTAAGTTTGCCTAGACTTTAGAATTCACACAATATCAAGAGCTACACCTGTTTAACTGTGGGAATAACATTGGACCACAATTAAGTAGCATAACTAAAAATTTGTCATTCAGATAAACCAGTTGTAGAATAAATGGCATCTGCAAAAGGAACATCTGAATTCATACAGATAGGAGAACATCAGGATCTGTTTCCATGAATGGAAGCTGTTCATGACTATTCACCCCTTGGCAAGAGTGGGAGAGAGCTGGCAGCATTTTCAGCTAGTGCTCAGTGTCTGATGATTTTCACCATCTGAGGACAGTGAATCAGATTTATGGTACAACAGATGAGTAGTTTAATCATGTTTATGAAACACTTATAACAATGGCTACTGTTTATATGTCTGGCGTGTTTTCTGTTTAACTGCATTGTAAGTCCTTGTTTGATAAGCACAGCCTTATGCTGCACATATTTCTGTCTAACAGGTTTGCCTGTTTGCCCAGAGCTGACTCGAGAGCACATTCCTAAATCCAAGGACGTGGGGCACTTTTTGTCTGTTACTGGGACTGTCATACGCACCAGTTCGGTGAAGGTTTTGGAGTTTGAGCGGAGTTACATCTGTAACAAGTGCAAGCACGTGTTTGCTGTCAAGGCTGACTTTGAGCAGTACTACGCCTTCTGTCGACCAGCAGCCTGTCTCAATGAAGAAGGCTGCAACTCAACCAAGTTCATGTGTCTCTCTGGAACAAACTCTTCTCCTACCTGCTGCAGGGACTATCAAGAAATCAAAATTCAGGAACAGGTAAGGAAAAAAAAACATAGACAAAAGGGGAAGGTATTAAAGTATAGATGTCTACTGTTGTTTAAAACAAATGCCTGAGACAACTGAAAGGAGACAGGTAACCCATTGGTCAGAGATTTCCTGTCAAAGAGTTAAAAATTAAGCCAACATGTAGACCATACTTCTGTTACTGGATAATTCCATTTGATATTGTACAAAACACAGGTAGTCAGTGAATAGATGAAATTTCCATAGATGAAATTCCCTTCCACGTTGAATCCCTGTAACACCAAGTGTGCATTTTTTCTCTAAGCACTGCCTTGTGCATGATGCTAATGTTCAACACTGGTTCTGAGGACTAAAGCTAGCCCAGTGTTGGCCAGGGCCAGCTGTAGCTGTGCAGTGTGATCAATACATGGTGTCTGCAAATGTTCTTCCCTTCAGCCTATATTGAACTCAACAATTATTGCATATGTGATCCTTACAGAACCTGCAGCCATAATTTGCGTTTTGTTTCTGATGGTACCCCTGGGTGGAAGTACAGACAAGGAGGAGGAGAAATGTGGGAAGTTAGAAATTAAGGTCTTAAAAGTTCGGAATACCAAAACAAGGGAATAAACTTTCTGGGAAATAAGCCCTATATTGCATGAACACATAATGATTGTTTCTGACATATGGGAAATCTCTATAACTTTGGTTTTTTTATACTGTGCGACACACAGATCTCGCTGGTAGGAAGGATTTTCAGCAACATGGGCTTGTTAAAAGCAGGAAAGTTAAACTAGATGTGAATTTCCCTTGTGTTTCCTACTGAGCTCTGCAAATAACTGTGCATGTGCCATCAGTACTGACAGTGATGTGAACGGCCTGTGGCCATTTAGATAATACACGAGGGTGAATTAACCTTCCTAGGCACCAGAGAGTGAATACATTTAGAATTCTGGCATGTATGACCTGGGCGGCAGAATGAAAAGGTACTTCTGACTGTTGTTCTTGTGCAGTGGATACTCTCAAAACCATTGCAAGCTTTAAGTATAAATGGAAAGATTGCTTGTTGAAAATGGACTGTGACAAGATTGCACAGGCTTTGCCCTGGAGAAAAGAAAAAGAATTACAGGAGTTACTGGCACATCTGTCAATATATATTTGAGTTTTCCTGTTTCTGATTTAATCCTTGACACCTAAACTTAATCTCAGACTGTCAAGTCATGGTTAAATACCAGAAAAATACAGAGAATATTCATTCAGTATCTACTTCAGTGAGGTGTTATCTAATCCATGCACATGTTTCAGTACCCACAGTCAACTTTACATATCGAAGAAGTACCTAGTAATAACTCAAACTATAATAAAAAAAGATTGGTCTTTCAAATGACCTCTTTTAGTGAGCTTTTTTCAGCAAGATATTGAAATCACACAAGATCTCCCAGCACTGAGCACCTTCTGCATTAAATATCAGCATTAAACTTCCATTGTTAAGTTCAGGGCAGCATTGGCATCCTTACTATAAGTTTTGTGGAAAAAGCAAGAACTGACCTCATTTCCAGGAAAGGACCACAGGCCAGAGCAGCTGTAAATTAAAGGCTTTTGAAAGGTGCAGTTCTTAAGAAGTGCTTTTCCTTCCCATCCCCTAGGTTCAGAGGCTGTCTGTTGGAAGCATCCCTCGTTGCATGGTGGTTGTTCTGGAAGATGACTTGGTGGACAGTTGCAAGTCTGGTGAGGATATAGCATAAATTACCTATGTCTGTACCCACAAGCATTTTTAGTTTTCCATTTGAGATGAATCTCTGTCAGATGGCTGTCAGTGCTGGGGGCTCCTTGAATGAGGTGTGTTTGTCTGTCACGGTGCTGTTTTGGGCTGAACGTTAGCGTGGCAGCTGATGACCATTGCAGAAAATGTCATGCACCCCCCATGTCAGCTTACATCTTGACTGTTTGACAGATCAGCATCAATAAGTAATGTGTTGTGACATACAGAAAGTACACTAAACCTTGTTAGTGTAGAACACCAGACCTCCCCAGGAGATTGTGACACACAGCATGAGGTGCCCCTCCATAGGTTCAGAGAGACAGGAAAATTGACCTCCCCTCTAAGGAGTACTGCAGGTAGAAAAAGCTACTTGGCATTCAAAGAATAAGTTCATTGGCAGGAGGATGAATGGAGAGTGGACTAAAAAAATCTCAGATAGGCACATTTCCACAAGAAATTAATTTGTGGTTGTACTTTCTCAGAAGAATGCTCTACTCAGAATGTTAACAAGTGATTCTGGGGTTCGTCACAAAGGTTACTGCAACCAAATAAGTTTTGACTAATTTTTTTCTTGTATAATCAATCTAATTGAAAGAGCTTCTACAGTTTACCAGAAATTCCTCTCTTCTAAAAAAGGAAACAAACAGAGGTATATCTTTAAGAATTCACCTCCCTTAAACAGAAGTGGAAAGACATAACAACTTCCTACCACTGAAGATTGAAGCAACCTATCTTATCTTCGGTTTAGACTCCTAGTAAATGCATGAGGTTTTGTTTTTTGTTGTTAAGAGTTCCTTGTTAACTGTAACACAGGATCTAGATTATGTTATTGTGCATTCTACATGTCTCAAGTCAGATTTTTTTTTGTTATTTTACTAATTTTTGTTGTTACCTCTAGGAGATGACATCACAGTGTATGGAGTGGTAATGCAGAGGTGGAAACCTTTCCACGAGGGTGCACGCTGTGACTTGGAGCTTGTTTTAAAAGCCAACTATGTTAAAGTGAACAACGAGCAGCTAGCAGGGGTTGTAATTGATGAAGAAGTTCGTAAGGAATTTGAAGACTTCTGGGAAAGGCATAGAAATGATCCTTTAGCAGGTTAGTGGTTGAAAGCTTTTAACTTGATTGGATAGAGATGAAATCAGGAGTGAAAATACAGTGACTGAACACATTTTCCCCCCATTATCCTATCTCACCACCCCTTCATTAAGAATATATTTTTTTCACTACAAGAATACAAAATTCTTACTTTAATATTAATGAGGTGGGGGTGGAAGGAAGTACCAAACCTCTGCATTGATCTTCATCCTCTGAGCTTTCTATTCAAGTCTTTTTTGGAACATTTATTAACAAGAAATGAAAAGGAATATAAGTAAAAGAGGAAAAAAAAAAGAAAACTTTTGTAATCAAGAAAGAAGAAGCATACTTCTCAGAAGAAATAGTGTGGATCAGATCTGCCTTTAGTCAGCACAGCTGTTGCCTCTGGGGTGAGAGAGCTGACACACTGTCTCTGCATCCCAAATTAAGCTCTGCTTTACCATAGGGATTAGCACATCCCATCTTTAAGATAACTCTGGGATGCCTAGGTCCTTGAGTTAGGAGGTGCAGGGGAGCCTTCCAATTCACAATGGCTTTCAGAACAGTCAGTGTTCAGTATGCTGGGTCCTAAACTTACCATAGTCCACAGTCAGCCAACTTGGAATTACCAGTAGTTCTGTCTGGAACTCTGTCCCTCTCCATAATCTGAGTGCCTTCTCCTCAACTCTGCAGAAGCTCAAGGGACTCTTTAGGGTCTCCAACACTGAACTTTATTAGGCTGACAGTCTGTTTTGTAAAACCCTGCAAAAGGCTTAGTCTTTCTTCTTTAAAGACAAACAGGAAGAAAAGCAGGTGGGAACCTCCCTCAAATGAGCCTGCTCACAATTAGAAAGTGTAGATCCTGTCAGTCTTAAAGATTCTTCAGAACTGCATTTCCTGGAAAGCAATTTAATGCCAACTTCCTGCTGTTTGGAATGATAACATTTCTTCCTTCTGCTATTCGGAATAAGAATATTTCTTATCGCTCTTGTTAGAACTGTTCAGAAAGTAACTCAGGATCTTCTTTGAAGGTCCCTTTTAATCTTTCATTCTGAGGACAAATTTTGGAAGTCTGCAGAGAGCAATGTGATTTTATCTAATATTACCCATTCTGAATAAATAAATTTTAAGTGGCTACAAGAAAGTTGAGGTGGAAATTAGAAGGACCCTGAGTGTCCAAGATGTCTGTTTCAGTCCGTTTTTCTGAATTTGAGTTGAAATTGAGGGCAAAGATTAAATCTGACTCAGGAGTCTGAGGCCACAGAATGTGTGTGTACCTGCACTGTTTTTCAAGAGATAATGAGAGCTACTACTGCATTTTATGTCAGTTACTGAATGATGCCAATTCCTAACTGTGAAGTTAAATCTTGAGCGGTGTGTGGCTGAACAATGTTGTTAAAAATTCACTTTTGGATGATCAAAGATGTGTTAATTCCTTCAGAAGACCTCAAAATGAAACACGTGTACCTTAGGTCCCTATATTTTGCCAGTACCATGTACTTGCATCTAAATTTAAAACATGAAGTTAAGCTCTCAAAATGGGTCACTCTCTTTTATTCCCTAGCAATGGAAGTAACACATGGCATGTAACCTGAGACCCCTTATGTGCTGGAGGTCTCAGAATCTCAAAGAACAGAATTAATCCTGTTACATATCTTCCACACCATCAGCATTTTCAGAGCAGATTGAAATATTCTGCTGCTGGAAAGAGACTATAGTAGGGAGGAGGAGACACAGAGGGATCTGTGACACAGAGGGATCAAAGGAGAAGGAGGGTAACAATTAGAAAATAAGCACACTATGTGTGCACAGGTTTAAGGCAAAATAAGTGTTAGAAGTTTTCTTAAATGTTCAACACACCAGTTTTCAAGGGAACATTTTGAAATCTGTTAACTTTCAGATTTCGTACCTTCTACACTTGTAAATGTGGAACAAAAGAATTTGCATGATGGCATGTCATTCCTTAAATTGCAATAGGATTGGCTTTGCTGCTTATGACTGTGACTTACTTAAAATCTGCATCATGAAGGAAGTTTGGATCAAACAACCGTTCTATGTGCCATTTAAAGAAAAGAAACTTAAAATCTCCTTCCTACCCTACTCTTCTTGCCCAAATTATTTGTCAGTTTACATGGGAGTCCATGGGAAACCAAGTTTTAACTCTGCAGTGTGCCATTTTTGCTCCTGTTTTAGGGAGGAATGAAATTTTGGCTAGCTTATGTCCTCAAGTTTTTGGATTGTACCTGGTGAAGCTGGCTGTAGCCATGGTGCTTGCTGGTGGGGTGCAGAGGACTGACGCTGCTGGAACTCGAACCAGAGGTTTGTATTGTTTCTAAAAGTATCACATCCTTTGTAACAGTCATTCCCATCCCTGTCTTCACCCACATCCCTCCACCCTTCCAAAATCAAACCAGTAAGAACTTGAAAGCATAATCATCCCATTTTCTTGAGTGAGAACAAGTTTTAATCAAATTTGACTATTCTTCGAAAATCTCAAGTTAAAGTGGGTGTCTAGACTTCCTCTTTTTACTTAAATTTTTCCAGATGAAACCCATTAGAAGCAGACTTTTAGGTTTCCATTAGGAAGAATATTGAAGGCAGCTGTTTTATCTGAAACATCTCATTTTTTATTGTAAAAGTGACATTTTGAATTTATTTCTAGTAGAATATTCCCAGCAGTATTTGGCATCAAAGGATGGAATCTTAATGTTTCCTTAATGTGGATCACTATAGTATGTTAAAAGGAAAAATTAAAGGATTAATTTTACTTCCTAATGCCAGACTTTTCCATCTGTGATTGTCACCACATCTCACTTAGTCTTGTAACTCCAAGTTACCTGCCTGCTGATTCGCCTTCTGTTGTTGTTAGATGGCAAATATGCCATGTGCCAGGTGGTACACAGGTCATAATCTATGTAGGTCATAATAACTTTTAAAAGTATGTCTCTATATACAAATACAGGATTTTCTTAATGCTCTAACAGCTAAAAAAAATTATAGACTTTATATTTGAATTGAAGTTGGATTTTGTAGAAAACAGTGAAAAAATTTTAGAGCACTACTGAGATTGTAGCAGGTGAATTATTTACTGCTGTAATTTCATTGTTGTGAAAATACAAAGTTGTGTAGCACTTGGAAAAGAATTACGTAAGCAAAACAGCCTGCTGATTTTATTAGTCCATTTTGCAATAATTTAAATAACTGAATAGTGCAAGGGTAACTAAAACCTGCTATCCTTCTGTTTCATATTCAAGAATGAGCTGAGTCTGAGAAATGAACATTCTAAAATGTAAGAACTCATATTACAGGAAGTGTCAAATACCTGCAAACACTTCACAAATACTTAATTGTAAATATTTGTGTCTAGATGACTTTATTAAACAATGTATTAATCACACCAATAAATAGTGCAGAATTACATATTTTAATGCATATATAGTGCTAAATTTTAGGTGAATATGACAAGTATTATTTAATCTGAGCATTTTATGTCAATGTTTGTCTGCATATGAACTGTCTACTCCTACATCACTGTTTTCCCCCAAGGTGAATCACACCTTCTGTTGGTTGGAGACCCAGGTACAGGGAAATCTCAGTTCCTCAAGTATGCAGTAAAGATTATGCCACGCTCTGTGCTTACAGCAGGAATTGGATCCACAAGTGCAGGTATGCGCTTCTTCAGCTGTAGCAGGTTATCTCTCACTCAAGTATGTTTGTATAGAAGCCTTCTACGTGTGTGAACATATGTGATCAGGTTGTTGTGAGCACAGTTGAAGCAGAGAACTGCTGTGGAGGCATGTGAGGCCTCATCTGACTCTCTGCAGTCCTGCCTCTTTTGTCTGTATCCATGAAGGACTGTGATGAGATTCTAGCAGGGAGCCTGACGAGCCTCATCCAGACACACCTCTCAATGCTTTGATAGCAGAGAGTGATCTGGGCCTGTATTTTTAGCATTTCCCAGCTATGACGAATATGACATCTTTCCAGAGCTCACGCTGTGTGATAAGCTAGCATCATTTGGTTTCTCCTGAACAGATAATCTCCTCTCTTCTGTTCTTTTATGTGTACTGTCTGGGTGCTGGTTTGATTTCTGTTTGCTTTCTGGAAATTGACCCCTGTATTGAGGAATTATTTCTTACTCATGAAGATGGTTTTAAAATGGTTTCGGAAAGCAAGTGGTTTTTTTCCTTCTTTCTTCTTTTTTTTTCCGCTTTCTTCCTTTTGTTAAAATTATGTATGTCCCAGCTGGCTCTCAATGCCAAGCATCTTTGCAAACTCTTCTGGGACAATGTACAGGGTCAGATTACCTCTGCCATTTACTTTATTTGAACAAATGAATATACTACTTGTATGTTCAAAATCACAAAATAATTAGGGTCAAATCCTAGTGTCTCAGGTAGAATGTGTAATCTGAATATTTCTCAGAGAGTGCTGCTTATCACTGTATGTCTGGGAAATAGCATTATTTGTACATGAGAGAACCAAAGGATAAATCTTCCCTAGCTATGTATATACTGAGTCCTCCATAGCTGTGGAGGTGGAACATGATGTTGAACATGTACACTCCTGTGTGCAGGGAACTTGTTATGAAACACATACGCCTCTGACTTTCCATTCAAACTGTTAACAAATAGGTCTGCTGAGAAGCCAGAGAGAAAATTTTGGCTTAGCATCATCTTTTCTCCACTTTTTGTTCTGTGTTAAGAATTGAGAACAGTCTGGATAATTTCAGATTTGCTAGGGGACTCACAGTGACCTGGAGTGAAATTTTGCCATGTATTTCAGTGTGACTTTGCCCATTTTTGTAAGAAGTGATTTCCTGTGTCTGTTGCTCTCAGTCTCTGATGTTGCTGATGCCTTCTTCACAACAATGCTTCACCTTCCATATGATCTGATTTCCAGCTCAGCCACGATAGCTAGGTTCAAAGATATGTCCCTGAAGACAAATATTGCAGTGGTATATGTGCACTAATGATGTGTGGAGGTAAAGTTTCATCTCATTAAAGGATTGTCTTGGGCCTTTAAATCATCCATATCTCACTTAAATATTCCTTATTTTTAAAAAACTTCTCTCTCAGTCCCTTTTTCCAAAATCTGACAGCAGCACCAGACTTCTACTTTAGAATTCTTCAGGACCGTTATCACAAGTGAAACTTGACTGCCTAGCAAGGAATCTTATTAACCTAGTTTAATTTCAGGGAACATTTCCATGGCTAGAACTGCTGGACTAAGGTATTAATTTCTAGACCAGGAGTTTAGATGTTGTTTGAATTACTATTTTCTTTGCCTTTCCTGTGCAAGGACTGTCTTATGAATCTGCTTGTAGCTAACTGTACCTAACACTGACTTTTGTCAACTTGCTCTCTGTGCAGAAGCTTCCAATTAGTTTGGAGAACTATTAAACTGCTTTACTTTCCTTGTCATAATTGAACACTTTGAATTACCAGTTTCTGCTTTCCCATCAGAGGACAGCCCTAATGCACATTCTTCCCTCCAGTGTATGAATATTAAATATCTAAGTTTCACTTTCAGCTAGTTCCTTGCTGTATATAAAAAGCAGTCTGAATTGCATTTAATTGTTGGTTCTGGAATTACAGTCCACATAGGCCAAAAGACACACCTGAGATTGGGTAAACCTAAATAACTCCTAAAAGCTGGGTCCCTCTTTTAGAGAAAACTGCCGGTATCTCACCAGCCTTTAGTAAGATTTTGTGTACACTGACACCTTGTGCCCTTTACCCATCCAGTATTGGTTCAGGATACAAGCTATTTAAGCATTGAATTAGAATTCTCTATCCCAAACTGTGTCATACCAGTTTTACTTGGTTTTCTGTACAAGTATTTATTTGTACCAGGACAGCATATTAGGTCATTAACATTCTCCTTGTGCCAAAATTCTCTTTCTTCCCTGGTTTACCTTAGGCATCACATGCTCTGAGATCCACTATGATACTTTGTCCTCCTGCAGTTTCATGTGCCTGCTGCAGTCCATTAACCCATACGGATGTGACTGGAATTGGCTTGTAGAATTTCAGAAAACAGTGACCTAACTCCTGCAGCTTAATTTGCTGTTGGGCCTCTGCTTTTTCAGTTAGGTTCCTGCCTTCCCCTCCACTTTCTAAACAAAGTCTGTGGTGTTTTACATGATTCAGAAAGTACAACCCAGGAGAAAACCCTGCTTTCTTGCTGAAGGTTTGGAAGACCTTCATCTTTCTATTTCACCCACAGGCTCAAGTTGCCTGCTTGCTGCAAAAAGCCCTTAGAAGTGACAGATAATTTGTTCTCTGTTTCGAAAAAAYCAGAACTTTACCTCCACTCAGTGAATACGTTTCTGAGCTTACTTATTTATTAAGTTGCCTTTCTTTCAAACACTTAGCAGAAATTTTCTGTTGCAAATTCTCTACAAGTTTGGGCCTCTATGAGGAACTGGGGTTTGTTCCTCCCACATCTCTTTAATGACAGTTGGCAGGCAGACCAGCCCACATGCAACAACTCCATAGTAAAAATTTATTTGACCACTGTAGGACTTTGTGGTCTGTAAATGAAAGATGGGGGAACCATCTGTCCCACTGTTTTGTTCTGACTACACTGGTTTTTTTTACAGGCCTGGTTCACTCTCCCTGACTTGTCTCTCATCTGAGAATCACAGGGAGTCATTCAGCTACCTTTTATTTTTAGAAATTGATACACAGTTTTCCGTAAAGCTAGAGACTTAGGGAGGCTTAGCAAGATCTCTCTGGGAGTTCTCACCTTACTACTGAGTTAAATGAACTGTTTTGCAGGCCCCAGAGGCACAGTGCCGCTTATATATATTTGGATGAGATAATCACTAGTAAAAAAACATTTCATTTACCTTTGAAGCTTGAGATTTGTAGTAATCAAATGGTGTGCAACAGGAACCAACACATGCAGCAGCTGGCAGCTCTGGAGCTCATGGACATTCAGGACTCAAGAGTAAATCTGCTGCTTGCTAGTGCTTATTTGACTGTTCACACTTCTGAAAATTTTGTTTGGTGTTGCATCCCTCTGCAGATTGATTGCTTAAAGAATTTTGTGAACCATATTTAGAACAGCTTGCCTAAAAATCTGGGAGACCATCAGCTGTTTCTCCAGCTCTCCAGTTCTGTAGAACATGCCTTTCTGAGCTGTGTGACATGCACCCTTATGGCCTCTCCTCTAGAGCCTCTGCAGAGCCTTGCAAATACTTCCTTCTTGCAGGTATTTTGCCATGTCTAACCACTGTCCATATATCATGCCAACAGCAGTTTGCTATTGATTTCTTTTCTTTCCATTGAAGGAAACTGACTTGGGGGAAACCACCCCTCTTCCTCTTTCATGGTAAGCTTTCCCCTGCTAGGCAGGCTTCAGGTGCTGTCTCTCTTCTGATCCATTAGAAACCAATCCAAAGCCACTGACATGAGCCATCCAGCTGTGGTTATAAATAGAGTACATGGTGTCAGTATCCTGAGGTATGCAAGACTCTGAAACTGGAGATACTTTTCCCTCTGTGTAGATCTCCAGACTGTCCCTGTGCCTTCCCTAGCTGACATAAGCCAAAGTAGTGCCAGGATGGCACTACTTCCACCATGGATTCATACCATGTCCCTGATAAAGTTATTAATACAGATTCAGCTTTTAGCTCATCACTTTTCTCTGATCATCACTTCTACCACAGGATTGCTTTCCTGAATACTTATAATTGTACATGAACTTGATCAGTATGTAACATGAAAATATTTTCTTGAGCATGGCTTCACTAGCTGTTCCTTCAACATCTGGGCCTCAAGTTGGAACGCCCTTAGCTCTATAGGAAGTCTACTAAACTTGTTGAAGAAATGAAATTTGAAGCTGTGATCAAATATTGTCATACATGCCCCATCTGTAACAATGTCCCATCTCTTTAGTTCCCTTAATTTCTTCTCAGTAATGCTGTTCCAAAATGGCTTTGTCCTGAGAAAGCTTGCCTTGTCTACCTGCATGACAGCTATGTACCTGAAGGCCCATAGTTATTTCAGATGGGAAAAACTGCAGGAACATTTCTTGTCATGTTGAAGGTTTCGGGTCTTACACACCTCTAACACCTCCAGGCCAGCCTTCATCAGACTTTTTCATCCTGCTGTTGAAATGGCAGGCATTTCAAGCAGTTGATTTTTGGATGAATAATAGGTATCTTCAGCATTTCCTTTACCATACTGTGAAGCCAGTCCTTTCCACTTTGTTTCTGCCCCACCCTCCTAGTGAGAAAGGACAAACTGGAGGTTACTTTTATTTTGAAAGGTTGGCCTCATTATTTCATGGGGTCCAGGGAGTTTTGGAGGGAGACCACAGAACTCTGTAACAAAGTTTCTGCCAGTTCAGTTCATCCAGTTCTTTACATTGCCAGTAACATGTAGCTGTTGTCTCTTGCATCTGGTGTAGCACACATACCTCTTTCCCCTTTCTCTTGTCTGCAGTCATACCCCTCTGGCTGTGGACAGTGAGTACCCAGCCACACCTCCAAAACTGCATTACCTAAAGCTGGAAATGTTTAAATGTATCCTCCCTCCATCCCCCCCCTGCAATGACCCCTAAGTTCCATGTAGAAGCCTTGGGTTTGCCTTTAAGAAAGGCTTCCTAGTGCCTCCAGTTGGCTCTTCCTTWTATCATTTTGCCCAGACCAAAAATCAAGGAAAAAGCTCTCCATCCATCTTCTCCAGTGCTGCTCTCATATCACACACTACAAAACCAACTTTTAAGAAGCAGAACCCTAACCGGAAACAGAAATGGGAGTGCCTAGGAAGAAGAGTTCCACACACACTGCCAGCCCTTACACATAGTTGTCAGTTTTGCTGCATCTTCCTGGCTGGCACTTAGCAGAGCCCCCCAGGCAGCAACCACAGCAACAATTAACCCATCATCTCCTGACCAAACTTCTGTAGCTCTCACAGTAAATTACATTATCTGTACTCTTGCAGATGGATAAGGAGTAGGGTACTTAGGTATGTGAAAGATCTGCAGACAGAAGCCGAAAGATTTAACTTTGCCCTTTTCTGTCTCTGATAAATGAGGATTTGCTAGGAGTATACGTGCATAGCACGTTTGGGGTTTTTCCCTCTTCCTTCCTACCAGCATTTTCAGATGTCAGTAGACAATCAATCTAGCTACAAGTGGCTACCTTTCAGTCTGAGCTGACTTCCAGAAAACCAGAAGCTGAGGCACTGCAAAGAAAATAATGGACTGTCAGATCACCAGATTTGTGACTTTGTCACTCCCATCTCAAGAATACAGAGTGTCTGGTAAGCCATAAACTGTGGTTATTATAGTAAAGCTCCAAGTTGCTTCATTGTTGAAGATTGGTAGGTAGGGTTGGCTTTTTCAGTGGAGCTTTGTAAAGCTACTGGAAAGATGAAATTTCACTAGTCTCCATTTTGATGGAGCTGGAACCATTTTGCCTCCTTCAAACTGAAGTGTCGCAGTAATTCAGATTGAAGGTGATGCCTGAATAAATCGGTGACTCTAAGCTGAGGGACAACTTTTTTTCCAAGCCAGACATGAAAAACACACACATTTTTCATCCATGTTACCTTGTCTGATCCGCTTACTTCTTTGTACACAAATAACGAATGACAGTCTTCTAATGGTCTGCCTGTCTGAGATGAAAACACAGAGTGAGATTCATCACCAGTCCTGTCAGCAGAATCTGTAGCATTGCTTTGCATCTTGCTGGCCTCTTCAAGTAAAAGTTTGTGGCAAAGTGATAATATCTTCAACCTTGAAATTGTAATGGTGTGATGTCAGCACTGGTTGGCTGTGCACAGACCTGCTGTTTTAAAATGTTCAGATCAGGGACAAGTCTTTACAGATGCTCTACATGCATTCTATCTTTTAATACCACTAAGTTTGTGCTGTGGTATTGCCTGAAGTCTCTGGGGGACTGGAAGTTGGTTCCTCAAATTCTTTGTTACTGGAACATGATTTTGTCAGGAAATGTGATGCTCAGAAGGCAGGGTGTATGGATTACTAAGATCTGCCAAAGTTGCAAAGACTTGAGGGACCCAGCCTCTCAAAAACCATAGAAATGCCATTTATCTTGCAAAGTTCATGAGGTAGGGCTGTTTGTCACCAATTTTCAACAAGCACAGCATTTTTTTCCTGCTGTTGGTGGGTCAGCGCGATCCAAGCCACATGAGTGCATCAAGTAAGGTGGTGCCAGACTTAACAGCAGCATCCTACCACAGTCAAGCCTGAAGTTTACTGCACTCAAGTTCTCATGCACAGATGACTTAGACTTTTTAGACTGACAACAGAGCTTCACTTTTCCATTCCTCTAAATTAATTGGTTTGCTGGGTGGCATCATTTTGCTGCCTAAATTTTGTAGTTGGTTTTGCAGTAGCAGCAATAATGATTTGCTTCCATCTCTTTGTGGCATATRCTTCTAAAAAGCCTTCATGCTACCAGTGGGATGGATTCCAGTTACAGCTAGTACTTGGATCATGTTTTCATTTGAATATTCAATGAAGGCAAGAGTTTGAGATACTACTACAGTAGCCTTAATTTGAGGCAGACTTCACAAGCCTGTCAATCCTTCAGTAGATAACTAAGTTATTTACATGCTTACATTTATGAGATATCCTAAATAGACTTATAAATAGAACATAAAGTGCATGAAAAATCTCAAAATGTCACTGCAGGCCTAAAAGTTGCAATATAATTGAAAATCAAAGATAAGGTTCATGGAATTTCAGCCCTCAAGTGAAGTAACTGCTAGTTCAGGGAACCAGTTGTGTTAAGTCCTACCAGTGAGTGTTAATATTTTTAGATTTTTGGTTATCACTTTAAACAATTAGATAGAGATTGTTAAGAGCACATATTAGAACTACACCTCCAAAGATTAATGGATTCCATTAATTCATTCATCCACCCTAGATGTGTACTGCTGAGTTTCCATACAAGAAAAACATTCAGATCAGGTAATTTCTTTCCAGTTTCAAAACCACACATTTGAAATGCAGACAATTTCACTAATGATGTGGGAAGACAGAAGCACTGTCTGGGACATCTTCATCCTATTAGAGAATGAAGAAAGAGAAGAGAAAGCATTCTGTATTTATTCAGAGCTACACTGTCAATCATCATGAAATCTGCCTTTTTTTAAAGGGCCCAGAACCTATAAAGGTTCATAATTTGGGCAGTGACTAGTAAATAGAACTATATTCCTGTAATCTGGCATGACAGATTACAATTTGAATGCACATACAGGCACAGTAAATATATATAAGGCTAATGAGGATTGGAAGGAATAACTAAATTCTTAAGTGTCATAAAAATGGCTTAAATCTTGACAGGTTACTGCTTAGTTCCTTTTATCTTCAAGGATGCCTCAGGTAATAGGGATGTCTCACTGCAAAAGCTTCAGGGCAAGTAATGTATTCTTTAGTGTCTCATGCCTGCCACAACAGGGTTTATACCAGTAAATAAGATTGCCTTAAAGGCTAGAGAGAAAACAGAGAAGTTTACAATTCCAGGTGTTTCAAAAAATGAAAGAAAACACCCAAACTCTTTACTACTACTGAAAAAGACTACAATAAAGCATGCTTGAAAATAAACATACTAACCAGTAGTGATCCATAATAATCTTACAGAAGAGCATATTTGGGATATTCACACTATTGCTTTTGAGGCTTAGAATCTTCCAGTAATTGCTTGCATCCTTCCAACCACTTGTGTATGCTATTAGGGTGGCTGAAAAGGGGCTCTGTCCTGAGGTACCCACCCCAATCCACATGAAACACTATCCTGATCAAAACCACAGTTTGACTAAACAGCAGCAGCAAGAGATTTAAAAAAAAAAAATCCTAAAATCCAAGATAGCAGATGGTAAATCTCAAATTGCAGGCTTTAAGTAACAAGTATGTGCCTTGAAAGGAAAAGAAGCTTGCACCTAAAATTATGCTGTGCTGTCTGCTTTCAGAGCAAAAGGACATTTCTGGACATTTGTTATTAAGAGATACTTTCTTTCTTTGCACTTCATCTAATGACAGTTTTGTTCTTAAGATGCTATTAAAGGGCACTTTGTATTTGGCAATCTGGATAGCAGAGATGAGGACATGGCACTATTCCTTCATTTTGCCTGAATGTTTTAACTTTTAAACTTTTTTTAGCTTTTAATAGTGCTTACAAAGTAAGGGGGGGAGGGGAGAGAATACATATACTTTAATCAAGTTTGGTTTAGACCACATAGAATAACACATTAGAAAAAAAAGGCAATTACTTAAAAATAGTTGTATTTATATTTCACAATCTGCTCAAATACTGTTTGTTTGTTGGGTTTTTTCTGTGTTTTTTTTTTTTTTATAAACTTTCTACAGGATGTTTTAAAACAAGTTCTTCACATTGCTTCAACTATGTACTTATGGAATTTGAGGGAAATAGTTCTGGTTGTTTTTACAGTTTAACAGATATACAGTACCAAAAGGATGGTGGTTAGTCACATGCAGTCCATATGAGATTCTAACATAACATTTAGTGAATTTTCTGATGTTGACCACCCCTTTGATGCTGAAGGTAATGCATCTGTGGAAAGCAAGGACTGTAGATTTGGGTTACTGCTCTCTGCATCTTCCAGTTTTTCAGTGTTGTCCTCCCAATTAATGTGGAATCTTGTGACTCTGGGATTAGATGCCAAAATATTCCTTTGAAGCTGGGAAAGAAGAAAATATATGGATTGTAATGTGTACATCTAAAACTGGAGTTCATATGCATACAGATTTTTTCCTTTTAGTCCCTATAGCCTTGTTTGCATAACAGTTTGTTTAAAAAGGGAATTCACATCWATGTGAATCTATAGCTACTACCTATGGATCGGAAATGTGCTTACAGTACACCACTTATTATTTTCCCTAATATTCTCCTCAGCTTTCTCAAGAGTGTTTTAACTGTTCTGCAAGGTCAAGGCTGTGAAAGAGATCCACAAGTAAAGTGCAAATGTTTATTATTTTATCCAGCTTTTAGTAAAGCAAATAACTTCTACCCCCACAAGGATTTTTCAAACCACAGTACTTCATCAAATTTTGCATCAACTTTATAATATTTGCAATACCTATCAATTCCATAAACTTCTCATCTTCATTTAAAAGTACAACCTTATCTTTAAACTACCAAACTTTAGACTGATTTCACTAAGAGGATTTATAGACTAAAGTTTTAAAATAAAAACATTTTTATTTGGAAAATACTAACACTGTGGCAGTGGACATGATTAGTCATCTATCTTATTCTCATGGCTGGCCTTCATTTTCTTTTGAAAACATCTGGCATTTGTTTATGTATCCAGAAAAAAAAAAAAAAAAGCTGATTTCCTCCTAATTTGAAAAGCTGTGAAAGATTATGTATGCTTACCTGGAGGATGGCAACTCAGAGCCAATGGACACTCACTATGGTATTTCAGACTGATCACAGGAAAGGTTTGCTTTGTCCAAGAAAGTATACTCTCATTAAGTATTTCCTGATCCTTTACACTAACTAAAAAACTATTTCTTTTTTAGAAGCTGGTAGAGTTTATTGCCCAATAATTAATCAATCACTTTAATAACCTTCTACTTGTGCACTTCCATTTTTCCCCAAGTCACCTTAAGGACACTCTACAAACATATGATAGCTTTTGCTGTTCTCTTCCATAGCAGCAAAGCTAGCTTTTTATATAAACAGAGAATGAAGATAAGTAGTTCTAGGCATTCTAAATTTAAGTGTTTAAAGGGAGTCACCATTTTGGCATTGGCAACCAACATAACAAATAAGTTATGTTTTAAGTGAAAGAAATAAACAAGAAAGGAACATATGCAAAGTTTAAGAATCCTCAAACTTTACTATAATTTTCAGTAATTTTTTTTAGTACCTGATCACTGAAAATAAAGTTAAGCACAGAAAAACATACTATTTCATTCAATCTTTTAATTCTAGTCCCGGTTTAATTATTACCATGAAGGATATATGTTATTGTAACTATCTGTATATTTCCTTTGTCAAATTAGACATTTATCAGATAATGATCTAACCAGGCTACCCATGTTCTCTCATTTTACACCTAATTTGTTCCTCAGTTTGTTTGTTAAAGTTTTGCAGAAGCTGTAGCTCTGACACTAGAACAGCTGAGTAACAACTATAGTAAATAAATACCTACAACTTAGTTCCTGGTTAATGGGCCTAGAAAAAACATTATGATGGTTGATGGGCTTAGAAAAACATGTTTTTCTGAAGAACACAGCTATTTTATAAACAGTGGTGCAGGTGGGAATAAATCCAGTAGTTCATTTCACAGTCAGTGTAAAAGTACAGCCAAGTCTTCAGGATGGTGGAAATTTTTGATGGTCTCTCAGTATTCGCTAAATTTCTGACAACTACATGGCACTTGCAGTCTGTCCCTCCAAGTATTTACCATTATTTGATGCCTCATTCCATGCACTTAATGAAACCACTTGGGGCTTGGGTTTGTTTCTCAAACACCTTTTTCTATAAGCATACCTCTGACACATCATTAAAAAAAAACATGCCTTACCTTAGAAAAATCTGGCTTTACTGGTGGATTCTCTCTCAGTTCTGTTTCAGTGTATTCATTGTTTACATAGTAGCCGACTCTAATAAATTCTTGACCTCGGTAAGTGCATGTAATTAGCACAACTGTTACACCTACTGCATCTGCATCTGGAATAAGCCCTGGGTTAGGTGCATCAGCCTAAATGTGAAAGGGAAAGATAAATTAAAATTGATAGCACATGCCTACCTAGCAGGGGAATCTCAAGTAGTGTGTTTCAGCAGCTAAGTAGTGACTATATTTAAAATTGTTCAAGTTAACCAGAAAATATACTGCTTTCACAACACCAACCCTAGATTTAGAACACCATCCTCCAACGACAGAATTAGAATACAGTAAAATTGTTTGCTGACATTTCTCATGGGCAAATGGCCAGGTTTGATCCAAAACTCCTTTTAAATATATGATCAGCTGAACCATTGTTCACACAGGGGTACCAACATCACTCCAGTCCTACAATACCACAGTTCTCCAGCCCATCCTGGTAATTTAGTAGAGCAAGATTATTTTCTCATACACCCTCAAGGTTGAATTGGTCTGTATTTAGGCTCTTAACAAGACTATATCCTTAAAACTACAGACTGCAAATTATACTTCAGCAAGAAAAGGGATGGGCTATGGTAAGGTTTGAGGTGTTCCAGATTTCTAGGAAAGGAATTAACTACTTTCTCTGGCTTCATTCCTAATACCTATTTTCATTAAAATTTATGCAGTTAACTGCATCATCTCTCCAAGACACCTGAACATTTTCTACCAGTATGCAAACCTAATTAACATGCAACTGATACCGTCTTCCTCAGTGTCCTTACTTACCATGGCTCTGCAGTTACTTATCAATAAAATTTGCCTCATAAAATGAGGCTCACATCAGTCCCTTAAAATGCCTCCTAACTACCACATCTATTGATAAAATGTGATGCCTGATCCTGCTGCAGGATTTAAAGTAACAGCACTACAGGCATAGTAAAAGAGCTTCATATTTACAATTCCGCATGAAGATCTGAAGTCAACAGTGAACACCCATGTTGTGAGAACAAGCTGGTATTAGTAATGTGTGTTCAGATGGTCTGGGTGTAACAAACCTTGCCTAATGACAGAGGATGAATGGGATTAATTCCTGTTGTCCCTCTCATTCCTACTTTTCTACAGTATTTATATGCTTCAGCATGGTGAAATTTGGGAGCTGCTGCTCATGCAGCATTGGCATCTACTCTTTGCCACTTCAATTTTAAGCCTTCAAACCAGTCTAGGTTTTTTGTGAGAAGCTGTAGGCACTTCACACAAGAATTAGATGAGTCAGACCTCTCGGGTAGAAATACACCCAAGGGAGAAGAAACCAGGGAATCAGGTAGAACTCCTCTTCCTCCAGCCCTGAAGGAAATAGAAAATGACTGAATGGCTTTACAACTAGCATAGGGGAATGGAAAAGATGGCCAAGAAACAGAAAAAATGCAGAAGCTTGAGGAAATCACAAGAACTGCCAATACAGTTTAAATCATTAACTCAGTAGTCTTGTTCTAACAGTGCCCAGAACTATCTGATCACTTTAAATTCCACAGTAATGGGCATATTCTAACTTCCCATTAAACTCAACTCACATTGAGTAGGAGTAGGATCCTAGTCTTCCAGGTTCCCACTTTTCTGTCTTGTAATATCCTATGACAGTTCTGAAGCCAAGGAAAGACTCTGTTCTAATCCTACTAATCTCTCAAGCATTGTTTTGTTGTATGAAAAAGACACTGACGACTGTTTAAAATAGTTTTTTCAGATTTTCAACTTCCTGGTTTTGTCAAACTTCTTAATTACTCAGGAACAAAAGATCATACAGAGATGACATGAAAAAAGAAGAGCTTACTATGACCAAATGATAAATAAGCAGATTACCTGCAAACAGATATTTTGGTGGGCAGAGGCAGTAGATTAATTTTTGCATAAAAATCACTGTCTTAATATGGCATAATTACGCTATAAATTACTTAAGAATTTGATGAAATCAGCCCACATGTTGCCTTGAATTATCTTGCATTTCCACATGATATTTATTCTCATAGCTATTGCTGCAGAGCAAGTAGCAAAGGTTATATGTGCACTTAAGGATAGTAAATTATTTATGCACTTGCATGCTGAAAAAGAAGTTTCTGTGATTTTATTATAAATTCCCAAGAGAATCAAGAAGGAATCAGGTTCCACTACGTACATCTTGGGATTTAGTAACAAATAGGCCAAGCTGTGGGCCTTTACTATTGAAACCCTTTTAAAGGTAATGTTTTGGGGTTTTAAAACAAAAAGCTGCTTTTTTAAGTCTGAAAAAGCACATTAATTGTCCATCTTTCTGTAAGGCTGAATTCCCAACCTGTTTCACATCATTTTTTCATCTAAGGTATTTTTGTCATCCTTGGTAGTCTATCTGTGTGGTACTCCATTTTAGTTGCTATTTCAGCCATTTTCCTATCTAGAAAAATCTACAATAGATTATCTGAAAATTTTATACTCCACTGCAAAGGTCCTTTCCTTATGCTATTCCCCATGAACACAATCTCTTTTCTTTGTGTCACATGCCTCCTGCAGTTCTGTGCTTTGCCCTATTCCTGCCTTCCCTTGCTTGTTTTCTCCGTATCCCAGGCTGCTTCAGCTTGGTGAATAAAATTGCTTCAGTCATCAGCAAAGACTTCTTACAGCACTTGGGGTTTTGGTGGCTTCCTGTGTACACATGTGCCGAGTCCTACCCTCACCTGAAATCCAGAGCCTTTGAAGTGTAACATACTCAGACCCAACCATACTTCCGTAAGAAATGAAAGGTGTATTTTAACAGATGGAATCTCTTACAGGATCTACTCCAATCTAAGCAAAATCTCAACACATCTTCTCCTAATTTAGCTGTAGTGTCATTTATAACCACAATACAATTACTGAGTCCATTCTACAGAAACTGCAAGACCTGTAAATTTAATTTGAGACCTGCCTAATCATACAGCCAAAACATGCCTTTTTTAGGCACCTGCTCCTTCCCATCAACAAGGAATCTTTGGACCTTTGATTGAGAACAGTGCATCTTCAAATTAGAAATATAAATGCCAGCTGATTTTCCACCATACAAACACAAGTTAGCCCCTCTGAGAGCAATAGAGGATCACCTATTTCTGACCAATTAATGCCATAAGCTATAATGGCTTGATAATGGAAAAACTTTTAATAAATGATGCATTTGTTACACATCTGCTTTATTTGTAGTGTGGAAAAATTAGGCCTGGCTCCAAAACCAAACAGAAATGTTTCAACACTGATTTGGGTGTATGTGGTTAATAAATACTGCAACACCCAGTCTAATCCTATTCCTTAAGCCTCTTCTTTAAGGAAAAAACCAAAACAAAAAGGCCCAGAATAAACAAACAAACAAACACCTGCAAAATGCCAAATAAACTACCTTTCCTAGAACTTACAGGATTAATCAGGATTGCCTCACAAACGTAGGTATTATTTTAAACCAGTTGCAGCAACCATGAGAAATAAGGGAGTCAGCATTTTGGTGTTCTTTAATGCTCATACTTCAGCATGTGTTTGCCATTAGTTAAGTGAATTTATAGTATTTGGGAAAATAGMGTTCTTATACAATAAGACATACTCAGTTTCTATCTGATTTTTTATCCAATAGATTTTGCTGTCAGTTTACAAAAAAAATTCTATTATTTCATAGAGAAAATGAGTTTTAATAAAAATTATAGTTTTGAATAAATAGACTAACAAAAACACCCCACCGCCACAAAAGAAGTTATCCCAAACAAAAGAAAGCTTCTGTAAGAATTCAGGCAAGTCCACTTCAGGTTTGCCCCCTGCTTCTCACTGAGTTAAAACAGAAACAAGTCTAGGCCAGTAAGTCATCTTAGTGTTGCTCTTTCCCTGTTTTCTTTTCCTTCGTTTTTCCTTATTAACTTTTGGCATTAACAGCAGTATTTTATAGGACTGTCACATGTTCTAGACCTACACACTTGTGTCCTAAATACCTCCCATTTACCAGTGAATTTCTATCTTTATTTTAGAAATCACTGTATTTTGTTATGATTTAGCATGCTTAGCCAAACATCACAGTTGACCATGTGTTCTGCCAAACAGAAACAAATGTCTTGATTATTCTGGTTGAGTTTTACAATTAGTTTGTTGGTCTGATCCTCTGAAGGTGTTGTGTACATTAACCCAGTGCTCTTGATTGTCTGAAACTGCCACCAGCAGCAGAAGAGGTGAGCCTGATGGTGCTGGCGTAAATCAGGCACCTGGCACTGCTGATTATGAACCAGACTGGTTAAAATTATCAGTAGCTATGGGAACTGTGCTTTTATCAGTTATTATTGATACCACAAATAAAAAAATATAACCMGGAAATATCAGGGGCAAGAAACACAGGCTCAAGAACAGCTTTTAAAGGAAGGTATATCATACCTGAGGGGCTCACTGCAATTTTTTTACCATTATTTTTCAAGTGTCTCTTAGTTTGATACAGTTATCCCTAATTGAATTAGCAAAACTTTTAGAAAAGGTTAAATCAAACTTACTTGAAATACAAACATGTGTCTGCCAGCAGGAACAGGTCCAACTAAAACAGAGTCTAACACCTGATCATACTCTTCACTTTCAGCTGAACCCACATAAATTATCTTCCATTCCAAATCTACATTAAAAAAAAAAGAAGAAAAAAACAAACATTATTTATCATTACAGTTAGGGGGGTCTTCCACTCTTGCCCACCTACAATTTTGCATAGCCTAAAATTACTTCTTTGGCAACAAGCCTAAAATAACAAGGACCTGTCTTCATCAGAAAAATTTACTGGTGACTGACCCTCATGAAACAGATCATCCCACTTTCTCTCTCTAGTCAGATGTACCTACCACAGGAATCCCTCTATTTTCACAGTGAGGTTAATTTTCAAAAGTTATACAGAGAGTAGGGCCCTTTTACTAACTGGGAGCTGTGTTGAGCATCTTCTTCTCAAAGTCTGTCAGAATGGCTCCAGCAGAGAGATGATGCCTATAAATCATCACATCCTTGAATACTGACTAACCTCTCAAAACCAAAATTCCCACCTTGCACATACACACCTCACAGCTTAAATTACACAGATCATGGAAGGTAGTTAATTGACTAAGAAACCCACAGCACACTAACTGTATGCCCCCGTTCCTTCATATGTCACTTGTGTTACCTGGGAAGTACATAAAATTGTGACAGCATGACTAGACCATATTCTTAAAGACAGTGATGTTTGAATCATATCTATACCCTGAAACTGAATTACAGAAAAAAAAAAAAAAATCAGTGTAGCATTTTGCTTCTTAAAGGCATGCACTAAACCCCAACGTTTATTACAATTCAGTGTTTTCTAACTCAGCCTCTTCCCCACAGATGTTTTAAAGCTGAAACTGTAAATTAACCCAAATTAGCTCTTTCTGGGTCAGCTTTTCACCTTCCCTTTTTGATTCAAAAACCAGTATTATTCACACATATGAAACTAATCTTGCAAGACAGATTTTGGGGTTATTAAAACAAGAGAGGAAAAAAGAGAGACCATTACAAAAAACTATAACTAACACTTCTTAATTAAGCTGTTGTTTCAGAACTGTACTTTAAAAACATCCATGGTGTATTTCTTTTTTTTCCCCCCTGTGAACAATGCCCTGATTGCCTTTGCAAAAGCACAAACCTGTAAGCCATTACATTAACTTGATTAGTACACTCGGCAAATCCAAAGGTCTGTCTCATGGTTTCTGGATGCAGGAATGGAATTTGGAAAGAAAAAAAAATTAGCACTTGAAACAGAACTTGACTGCTCTAAGATTGGAACTCTCTTTCCTCATTAGTGAACTCTTCTTGCTTATTTTGTTTACCATTAGTGCAGGTTTTGCAGGTTTAACTATCATAATAAACAGGGCTACTCTTCTGTACAACACAGCAGTTTCCTAGTACTGTACTGTATCAGAGATTTTATTTACCTTTTAAGCATGAAGTACTAGCTGTTGTCAGTATTGCATGGTACTCATCCAGGATAATTAAGGAACTTTCTTGTCTGCATCTGAGGGCAAATTACTACTTATAAGAAGTGAGAACTTTTAGGCTAAACTACTTAAGACTACCACACCATCCTGTGCCATTATTCTAGGAGAACAGTATACAACTTGTTCTGAACAACTCATAGTACTAAACCTAGACTTTTTAAAAACAAATTTTAAATGTTATTCAAATATGTTGATATAGAACAACCACTTTAAGAAAGAGGGCTGGAGTTTATGGATTTAATTTTAGGATCAGTGTTGCAGAGCACAGGCTGAAAACAGCACAGTAAACAGATGTATTAGCATAGGAAAACTGAGGCAATAACTTTTTATCAAGTATACAATGGCAGCGTTTAATCTTATTTGTAAATGTGAAAGATAGCAGCGCTCATCCCTGATTTATCCTACAGTCTTAACTTGCATGTTGGTGGGGGAAAGGAGCTGAGAATTCTGTACTGGACCATCTATAATTCTTCTCATCATGACTGTCCAGGATTAACCTAAGTCCTGAGTGTGAGGAGCGCATCACATACCGCTGTGCACAACTGGAAGGAAAAGCCTAACATACTGCACAGAGCCCCTGTCAGGGGCACTGCCACCTGCCATAGCAGTTGCCACGGAGGGGGCCCTATGCTGCCCCTCGGATGGGGCAGGCTGACCGGAGATCCAGCCAGCAACGTGGCGGGGCATGGAGCACAGCTCCAGCCGCTGCGTCGGGCAGTTGCAAGAAGGCAGGAGACAGGCTGAGGAGGCCTAGAGGAAACCCTGGCTCAGGCGAGACTTCCTCTGAAGTTCCCGCCACGGCGGCCGTTCCTCCCTCCCGCGCTGTCACCATCCCGCCGGCACGCACGAGTACGCGCTGCTGCAGAGGCAGGCGGGGTGAGGCGACTTAAACCGCAGCGATAGCGAGCCTGCCATGGCACCTTAGCCAGGACAGCACACAATTCCCCTTCTTCTCAGCCCTGCCCTCGCCCCTCCGCCCGCGGGGCTCTCTGGCGAGCAGGCGGTGCTGGGCTCCGCCGAGTGCCGCCCGGGCAGTGTCCTCTCCCGCTCACAGGCAGCCCGGCCGGGCGGGCGGCCTCCTCCTGCTCTCGGGGCAGTGGCCGCTCCCCGGCCCGCCGGCGGGCGGGAGCGCCCCGCACTCCCTCCCTCACCCGGAGCCGTTCGAAACTCCCGCCCGCGGGGCGACGCGCGGCCTCTCGGGGCGCGTCCCGCGGCCGCCCGGCGGGCGGCGCTGCGGAGCGCGGCCGGGGCGAGGGCGGCTCGCGGCCCGCCCGACTCGGGGGGAAGGCGGGAGCGCGGCGGCGGCCCCGGCTCAGGACCGGGGTCCCCGTGGGGTGGCAAGGCCGGGGCTATCCCCGACCCGCTGGCGGCTGCCGGTAACTTTCGAGTGACTTCCAAAAATAGTGGCTGGCAGGCGGTCGGCCCCCTCCCCCCCGGCGGGGGCTCCCGCAGACAGCGCTCCCCTCCGAGCCGTGCCCCCGACCCCCGCACAACTACCGCGGCTGCCTGCTGCCGGCATGCGGGGCCAGCCAGTCAGCCCGCCCCTGCCTCCCATCGTGATTTTT